>CM073596.1:70489814-70802314 GCA_037074705.1 Zhengitettix transpicula | reverse complement strand
TATATATATATATATATATATATATATATATATATATATATATCACAATATATAGAAATTGTTATTCTGACTATATATATATATATTGATTCTGACTATATATATATATATATATATATTGTGATTTTTAGCCTCATTAATGTTTCCAATTTCCTTAAGACAGTTAGGACACACTGTTTTCCTTCTCGCGAACCCTATTTGCAGATATCCTGATAGTGAGTGGTCGAACAAGGGGAGATAAGGAACGGATTGCAGCAGAGTAAAGCACAGCTGCGGCTGTGGGAAAACTGGAGGGGAACTGGACCCAGGCAATAAGATATAAATCACCTACACACACACACACACACGACGGCGGTGTTACGCACCCCCCCAGGGGGACTGACTGTCTCGACGTAATTAGTCACGACCAAGGGAGGGGAATTAGCTCGGGTCAACAGTTTGGATCTAGATCACCACCGTTATCTAAGAACCCCTCAGGGGGAACTGCTTGTTCCAAATAAAATTAAAATTGACTGTTTGTATGTATGTATGTAAGATCCACATACAATTATAAACGCGTGGAAGCCACTCCGACCAAATCTTGAACACACGCTCCTTTCAAACGGGAAACAAACACTGTGGGGAGGTATGACACGACAACTACCCCTCACTAGGGTGGGGGCGGGGGGTCTGCGATAATACACTTGTGACTCAAAATGTTATTATTATTATTAATTCACGTGATGCATTTCATCACACAACGACTTTCCGCTTCATTATTTCTCATTTGACCGCTTTCAGTAGTTTCCCAACCTCTTTTTTTTTTAAATTTCCCTAATCGGTTTAATCCGTTTTGCTACAGACTTTCTCGACTCGTTCCGTTGTCCTTTTGCTACGGTTTTACAAAGAAACTTTTATTTAATTCTTACAGAACAGCGCAATCGGGACCAACACCACCTATTATTATTATTTTCTACTACTCGTTTTTCTTTTTCTTCTTCTTCTACTCGTTCAACAAAATAGTGGCCTAGTTGGTGACTGTTGGAAAAAAAGAGTTTTAGAGAATGTGAAAGTGGCCGAAGTACGGCTACTAGTAAAAGCTTTCTAACCTCACAGTTCTTCTCTCATGTAGTCCTGTGCCCCCTTCCCTACAATCCTTTCCTATAATTTTTTCTGGCTTACAGTTTCTGAAATCATTTAGACCAGAAAACAAAATCCAAAAAATAAATATTCCAGTTTCCTTTTTCTTATAATAAATATAATAGACTGTTTGTATGTGTGTATGTATGTAGGTAGGTTCCTTATGCAAATCCACACACTCGTGAGGCAAATTTCGTACCAGTAAATAAACACTGGGTGGGGGGGGGGAGGTGAGACACGGCTACCAACCCCCAGTAGCTAAAACGACCGATATTTGTATCGGATAAATATTTTTCAGGGGATGAGGGGGTAGTCAAAGAAGATTGATAGTATTTCTACTGATGTTCTTTGTGTATAATTTCAACCCCCCTTTTTCGGCACAGGTCTGGAGTAGTCCTTAGGGGGGTAGAGGGGGTGGCTGCGGGGGTTTTGTCACAAGAACAAATAAAATAAAACAACGCGAATACAAACACAGAGATTGCAGTCAAATCCAGGGGCTATGGACGTCGCTGAGATGAGTTACGACAACCCCTGGCGCCCTGCTAGTTTATTTAATAACTTTAAGGTCTATTATCTGTGTGTGTAGTTTGCTAACGGATCATTTTCTTTGTTGCAGGTAATTAATGATCCCCCGAGGAAAATCGCTACAGGCCGTAAGTTCCTCAGTCTTCTAATAGTTATAAATTATAATGAGACACTTTATTGATTCAAATTAATTTCTTTTATTATTCATGAAAAAAAAATAATAACCGCTACGTTTCTGCCCTTATTTGTACCCTCTTCAGAATTGTTACTGATTCTAACTAATTTGTATACATAAAAAACTCTTAATCATCTCTTCAGTTATTTTAGACTGTATATATATATATATATTGTGATTTTCACAATATATATGTATAAATATATTGTGTTTTTCACTATATATATATTTTTTCACAATATATGTATATATATATAAATTATGATTTTCACAATATATATGTATAAATATATGTATATATATATATATTGTGATTTTCGTTATATATATTTTTTTTCACAATATATATATAAATATATGTATATATATATTGTCATTTTCACTATATATATTTTTTTCCCAATATATATATATATATATATATAAATATATGTATATATATTGTCATTTTCACTATATATATTTTTTTTACAATATATATATATATATATATATATAAATATATGTATATATATTGTCATTTTCACTATATATATTTTTTTCACAATATATGTATATATATATATAAATTGTAATTTTCACAATATATATGTATAAATATATGTATATATATATATATATTGTGATTTTCGCTATATATATTTTTTTTCACAATATATATATATATATAAATATATGTATATATATATTGTCATTTTCACTATATATATTTTTTTCCCAATATATATATATATATATATATATATATATATATAAATATATGTATATATATATTGTCATTTTCACTATATATATTTTTTTCACTATATATATATATATATATAAATATATGTATATATATTGTCATTTTCACTATATATATTTTTTTCACAATATATGTATATATATATATATAAATTGTAATTTTCACAATATATACATATATATATATATATATATATATATATATATATAAATATATGTATATATATTGTGATTTTCACAAATACATGTATTTTGGTGCGTTGGTGCCTGATGTGTGCTAAAATATAAGAAAACATCGCAAAATATTTTATGTAGTTAAAATTTGCATCACCTAACCTTTATTTTTGTCACTTTGTTGGTTGGGGGGCGGGAGGGGGGGGGGTAAATCAGTGCTTCAGTTCTTCGTCGGGGGGGGGGGGCGCGGAAATCGGACCGATCCTTTCCACGAAGCGCCGATGAATGTTTAAAGCAACAGAACCACCCCCACCCTCCCTTGGACATCGGCTGGGTTGCATATTTAACAACTATTCTCGCCCCCCCCACACACACACACCACACCCCCGCAGAGTTACGTCGATGAATGTTTGACGCCTGGCCGCGGATCGATATTTTCACTCGTCAAGAGTTGATTCGCAGCGCCACCATTTTCAGATAACTCGGACTCGAACTAGGTTATTACTCTGCAGGTACTATTAGACTCAGGTTTACGTAGTTACACGATTGTTCCTGGAAGATACCGTCGATGCTTTCAAGGCGAAGCTCACCATTAAGGGATACGAAACAGGGTAAAGGGATCGGGATTGGTGGCAAGGAGGTGGGGGGAGGAAATCTCGAAATTCCCGCGGGACAAGGAGTTAATTATATCCAGCATGTAAAAATCACTCTTAAAGATGGAGGCGTGTAGAGACAACACTTGGCACACCCAATGACAGGGTAGCTAAGATGGTAAGAGCACCACGTACCAAAAGAGAGGCTCGTCGGGTCCCGTCGAGTACGTGATCATATATATATATGTCTTTAATGTGAAGAGGATCAGTTAATGACCACCCCCCCACCCCTGGCTGGTCTCCTATATTTATAAACTAAAAAAAAAAGAGTCGGCCCCGGAAGGGGGTTAAACGGCAAGATGAATGTGATAATGAAACTTAGCGACATCCATAACCCCGGATTAGGCACCAGTCTCGGTTGAGTGTTGTCAACTGACTAGTGCAGTTGTGTCGCTCTAGGGGCCCTTCTTAGCCACACCTGTGTGGTATTTATATTGTGACTAATTCTTGTCTTACAATTAATGATCCTTTAAATAAATAAATATATATATATTTATATATATATACTTCTTTAATGTGAAGAGAATCAGTTAATGTACCACACCTGGTTTTCTTATTAATTTTTTGACCGTTTAATTGAAAGTATTTACGTCTGATTGAAAAAAATGAATAAGAAATATACACAACAACGGATCTTGGATCCTTTGTCAGGTGCTAAGAGCAGCATAGAGCGACACAACTGCACTCGTCACCTGACAACACTCTAATCTTTATCCCAACACACCCACCCAGTCCTCAAGGTTCGGTTCTCGGGTACCCTGTCACTCCTCATACTACTAATAACTTCCCACCTTGTAGGCTTTTGAGTTTTGTCAACTTTGCATCACTTTTAATGCGAATTGTCGCGGGGTAGGATCCTTAAACCGTAGCCCTGGGGGGTCCCTGGTTAACCCTTGGCTGCCTTCCTCTACCCTTCCGGGTGCCGCCTTTTCAAATCCCTTGCTATGCTATTAAATAGGAGTTGCCACCATGTAGATTACCCTAAAAACAATATTGGTCGAAGAAATGTCTCTCGCAGGCAGAACCTTGTAGGAGCGATACGAAGGGGCTACCTTTGGGGATGCCTTTTCCTCTCCGTTTTTTAACTAAGGTTCCCACAAGCCGAGGCACCTGTGTCTGTTTTGACGTGTGTATGTTCCGGGGTCACAGGCCTTGGGGCATACAGTAAGCGTTGTTTTCTGTTCCCATTGGAACAGTCGGCCAGCTGCCTCCCTAAACTGGTTGAGACACAGAGAACGGGGAATGCTGCGTCCCCACAGCAAACCCCGTTCTCCCGCCATCCCAAGGAAGGGTGTGGGACAAGTACCTAAGAGCCCGACCTACCTGATACAGGTTTTCTGCATCACTTTTAGGTGAACTGCCGCGTAGGATCCTTAAACCATAGCCCGGGGGCCCCTTGGTTAACCCTTGGGTACTTTCCTCTACTCTTCCGCATCCCCGCCTTCCAAATCCCTTCCTGTGCTATTAAAGGGGAGTTGCCACCATGTTGATTACCCTCATGCAGCCTGTTGCCCTAAACAAAATCTTTCTTTGCCTTTTTCACCTTTTCCTCTACTCGCAGACACTGTGACTACTTAACTCTGTTTTCGGCCGATGCCCTGCGCCGTGTGAGGCCGCAGCCACGCCAGAGGAAGCGCGCCTGAGTTGTTCTTCCTGTACAGGTATGCAAAAAAGGCCCCCGCGAAGGCAGTAGTACAACTCTTGTTGCTTTCCTTTCCGTCGGAGCAACGAATTCCGCCATCTTGCTTCCACTACTACTACGATGACGATTTCCGTCCGCCAGCCGTTCTCTTCCCCTTCCTCATTTCAAGAAGGAGAATATTTTCTTTCTACGTAAAAGAAAAAGAAGGAAGCTGCTCACCTTGAGCTACAGGTGAACGAGGGGGAGCAGGCGACAGCGCTGTTGCCACGTCTCCTTCGTACAGTGGCTTCCGACCCCGGAAGAAATGAAACACCGCGAGCTTCTCGTAAATCGGTTTTTTTCCTCCCTCTCAACGTAAATACATGAGACTGGCAAATCCTCAACCCTGGCCGGTCGAGGGCGGAGGAACAACAATCAGTCTTGCTTCAACGTCCGATTGAAAATAATGAATAAGAAAGACTAAAACTGGTCATATAAATACCAAACACGGGATCCTTGTCTCCTTTCCTCAGGTGCTGAGAACAGCCTAGAGCGACACAACTGCACTGGTCAGGTGCTGAGAAGAGCCTAGAGCGACACAACTGCACTATTAAGGTGCTGAGAAGAACCTAGAGCGAAACAACTGCAAAACTCAAACGCCGAAAAGTTGGGAAGTCATTAGTTTGAGGAGTAACACAAATAGGTTACTCCGAGAACCGAACCTTGGGGTGGGGGTTGTCAAATGACCATTGCAGTTGTGTCGCTCTTGGCTCTTCTTGGAACACTTGGGGGGAAAGGAGACAATGATCCCAGAGACGTTATTATGTGGTATTTATATTACCCTTTTTTGTGAATGTAATAAAAGTTTCTCTCTCTGTAAAACTGCTCCAATTGGAATTTCTCGTGGCCGTCCTTGAGCTCTTCTTTACCCCCTATAGAGGGAGGAAAATACTTTGGAAGCAAGTCGTTGACTTGGCTCTGTCCTGACGTGAGGCCGAAGACCGGGGGACATTCCGTCCACATTGGTTCAAGGACAACCAATTAAGTGGTGCGCTGAATTCCTACAACCTGTTGCGGTCCCCCCCCCCTATGGACTGTTTTACCATACCCACGTGGCCTGGGGGGGGGGGGCCGGCATCCTCTTTGCAGGTGATAGAATTAATATACACTGACGATTCCCTACACTTGGACGCTGTTACGAAACGAACAGATACTTAGTTATAGTCCGCTTTAAATTAGAAGTCCTGATGGCGGTTACTTCCCAATGGAGAGAGGTGAAACCACCAATCAATAACACTTGGGAGGGGGGGGGCGGGAATAAAGCAGCGATGACGAAGCAGTGTTGCACTAGTTTCCAGTGTGAACTGTGTCGCACGTGGCACGCCGCGAGACTTCTAGTTTAAAACGGACTATAGACACGATTCAATTCCGAATATTATAAAAAAGAAGCCTCCCCCCCAGAATTTAATTAAAACTTACGTTGAACAGTTAATAAAAAGTATTTAAAACGAAACAGAAACGTTTCATCCTCATATTTTGGACCCTCAACTTATACAAAATACAGACGCCCTTACGTATAATGATTAATTTAGACGAAACTGTAACTTTGTAATGTAACTTTTAATTAATTGGCTGATTATTATCTTCAGCGATTGTTTTACCCGAATCTTATAATTAAATGGAAAAGAGAACAAGTGAAAAAAAAAGACCGAAGGGAAGGAAAATAAAGCGACAAAAACAGAAAAAAGGGGATACACTGTGCAAGAAACAAGTTAGGGTTAAAGAGACAGTGACGGCAAATATTGTCTACGTCAGGAAAAAAAGACGTAGAGATGAAGATAATTTTCAAAAATAGTTTGAAATATATCCTCTGGTTAATTTAAAGAGTATTTTTAGATAACAGGCTACATGAGGGTAATCCACATGGTGGCAACACCCCTTTAATAGCATAGGAAGGGATTTGAAAGGGGGGATGCGGAAGGGTAGAGGAAGGTAGCCAAGGGTTAACTAGGGGGCCCCGGGCTATATTTTAAGGATCCTACCCCGGGGGCATTCGCCTAAAAGTCATGCACGACAAACCCTACTAGAAAACCAACATCAGGTAGGTCGGGCTCTTGGGGGTACATGTCCGACACTCCCCTCCTTTGGTTGGCGGGAGAGGGGTTTGCTGTGGGGACGCAGCTACCCCACGCCATGCCTTGACCAGTTTAGTGAGGCAGCTGGGCCGACTGTTCCAATGGGAACAGCGGACAACTTTTACCGTATGCGTCAAGGTCTGTGACCCCGGAACATTCAACCTTTCAAAACAGACCGAGGAACCTTAGTTCAATAACGGAGAGAGGAGGAGGCATCCCCAAAGTTAGCCCCCTTCGTGTCGCTCCTACAAGGTTCTGCCTGCGAGAGAATAGCCCTCGCGTGCTATATCATTTTAAAGAGTATCTTTGTCATTTTCAGTTGTAGTGGCATGTGACAAAGTGAAACAGAGACAGAGAGGGAAAGAGAGAGAGAGAGAGAGAGAGAGAGAGAGAGAGAGAGAGAGAGAGAGAGAGAGAGAGAGAGAGTGAGGAGGAGGATTTCGAGGGATTGAGAGAAAGTGCGCGTTCTTAGATCCTTGAGAAACCCGGAACCCCCCCATGTGACGTCACTGCCGGCCTTGCAAGGGGTCTCACATATCCGGAACGCTCACTCGCGGCGAAAGGGAAGTTGGAATCTGGAGCTTCGCGTCCCGTCGTGACGGTAAAAAAAACCTGCTGGACACAATGAGGGACGAAACGTCATTTTTGAAAAACGAAGCGTTATAAGCATTAATAATATGAAAGATGGCGCCCCAAATAACAGACAAAACAACGACGTTTCCGGGATCCTCGTCCACCCCTTCCTTGAGCTGTGTGCTGCTGCGAAGAAGAGACCAGCCTAGAGCGACGCAACTGCACTAGTCAGTTGACGAAACTCAGAAGCCACTTCGTTGTCTCTTGCGGTTGTTGTTCTTACCCCCCCCCCCCGCCCCCCTTCTTCTGTACCTGACGAAAAGGAAACAAGGATCCCCAGAAACGTTGTTCTTTTTTTCTGTATTTGTGGCGGCCATCTTTACTTTTTATTAATTTTTCCATTCTGACGTAAAAATTATTTCATTTTAATATTTGACGCGCCTCGCCTTGTCATTATCGTCTTCTACTCCTCCCTTTTCCTTTTTTTTTTAACGTTTATTATTTTATTTTGTCTTTTCTAACTTTTATTTTCCCTCACTTTCGGCTTTAGTATTTATTTTACTTTACAAAAAACTTGGTTTTTTTCAACCTAATTGCGAGGATCCAGTGTCCCCCCCATCTTTTTTACTTATTTGTAGGTAATGTGACGTCATCACCGACTCATTTACAACATGTTTCATACAAATTATTATTATTATTATTAGTTTTTGAATCCGACGTGAATTTTTTTCATATTTTTAAGTGTATTTGACCTCATTTGTCCCTTGTATGAGTGGGGGGGGGAAGGGAAAGGGATACCTCAATACATGAATGCTACAATTATAAACAATTAGACATTAAAAAAAGTGGTGTGGAATTGTCCCAACGTCAGTGGAAGGACAGTATAGTAATAATAATAATTATTTAACCATGTCAAGGGGGTAGAAGACAATATTTAAGGGTACTCAAAGAAAAAAATAATTAAATACTCACTAGGGGAGGAAAAAAATGATTAGAGGATTAACAACTGTCATGAGGAAAATACACAGAGTTATTGAAGGCTCTTAGGAGGACTGTTCTAAGTGTCCCTCCAGTGCTGCCACGACAACGTCAGTGGATACTAAAACAGACCGACGTTGACCGCCACGGGAAGTTGTCGGCTGCCGGGTGTTGACAATAAACGACAAGCACCGTAGAATATCCCGTTGGCTGCTGCGGACTGACTTGACTGACTGACTACCTGTTGTTGGCTCGGCTCAGAGAAAAGTTACCCGCACGGGGGGGGGGGGAGGTAAGGTTGGGGGAGCGGGGCAGGGGTGGTGGTGGTGGTGGAGGGGAACTTTTTGTTCGACATGTGTGTGTGTGTGTTTTATTATAATTACCACTTTAAAGTCGTCGCGGCCGTAAATCTCAGCGCGTGGTAAACAGACCGTGCCTCGACATTCCATCTGAAGTATTTAACTCGGAAGGAATTCTGGTTCCATTTTTAGTAACGGCAAAGTCAAAGACTCCGTTCCTTTTTGTTTTTTTCCCCCCCCAAGAAGGCTGCGCTTCCATTTACGGCGGTTCCCGGAGTCACTATCCCCCGTGCCTTTGGGGCGGTGGGGGGGGGGGGTTAAACGGCCAGTTCTTAGTCATAATTGAACTCAGCGACCACCACAACCCTGGATTGGACTCCAATCTCGATTTTTTTCGTGTCCTTTAACCCTCTACCCCTAAAACTTTTCCCATCCCCTGCCGAAAAGGGGGTGAAATTATGCACAGAAAACCTCGGGAGAAACACTATAAGTCTCTTTGAACCTCTCCCCCCCCCAGAAAAATATTTATCGGCGTTTTGAGCTTGCTAGGAAAGTTCCACCCCTGTCACTCGGGGGGTGGTGGTGGACGTGTGTCACCGCCCACACACGTATTGACTTTCCTGGTCGCAAAAAACACGTGTATGCGGAAGAAACACAGACAGAGGCAATTTTATTTTTGTTGTAATCCTGAAGAGTTCCCCTCAAAAATGTTAGTGATGAAACGTCGTGTGTTTCACCCCCCCCCCCTCCTCCCCCTCCTTTTAACATCCAACTGCTGCCATGTGTTGAGTCTAAAGTCCTCGACGACGAGGATTCCCCATAATTAGCCTTTAGAGAGGTGAAGGTCTCTCTTTGGTAATATCCTCGTCGTGTTCTTCAGCTGTCGTTGGCCTTGTCCAGTGTGTTTTCCTGAAAAAAAGGAAAAGGTCAGGAGGACGGACCAAAGACTCATCTGACGGCAATCATCCATCAACAACGACAGCAGCGGCGGCGCTGCTGCGTGAAGGCGAGATCGGTTAAGACTTGATCCCCGGTTTCGTTGTCTGAGTGCGCGGACAGTTTACAGGGGGTTGGGGGTGTGGGGGAGACTTCCAAAGAGCGTGTGGAATTGTGAGTTATTCAACGATTAAATCACTGCCCCCGAGGTAATCTCCTTGACGCGTGATGGTCGGTCACGCTTCCAGCAAGATAAAGCACTGCTGAGGAGTTCCGTTAGTCAGTTAGTGGGTATGCGGGGGGATAGGGGGGGGATGAATGAAATGCAAGGGATAAGCATCAAGACACACCTGAACGTGTTCCGCTCGTGGTGGTGAAGGGATGCTTTCAAATTACTAACCAGCCGGAAAAACAACCAACAGGTGATTCATGGAAGACAAATCCAGTTCGTTGTTAAAGCCTTCTTATATAAAAGCATACGACGGTAATCCACGTGGTTTCCAGATCGGTTTCCCCCACCACAGCCGTAACGTCACTGCGTGCGTCACTCCAATCGCGCTGGGTTAAAATTATAGCACATTAATAAATTATCTTTGGGGATGCCTCCTCCTTCCTCTCTCTCTCTCTCTCTCTCTTCCTGGTTTTATTTCTTTAAACTAAAATCCCCCTCTAAGCCGAGGCACTGTTTTTGAGAGGTGAATGTTGTTCCGTTCCGTCGCTTCCAGATCGGTTACCCCCACCACCGCCGTGACGTCACTGCGCGCGTCACGCCAATGGCGCTGGGTTAAAATTATTCCACATTCTTAAATAGTTTTTTTTCTGACTTGAAATTGCCTGATGTTTATTTATCGATTAAAGAAATATTTTTTACTATAATAAACTCTGTTAAAATATAATATATATATATATATATATATATATATATATATATATATTAATAATTTCACGACGTTTCGTCCTTAATAAAGGACTCCTTCAGTCAAGTTCTTCCATTACTAATCCGCTGTATAAATTAATTTTCGAAGTGCTGAGGACGGAACGGTCTTTCAAAATGGCGGAGTACAGCTGAAAGTTTCTCCAAGCACCTTTGTGGTGGTGGTGGTCGTCGTCAACGAGGTCCAGCCACACGCGGAGGAACTGGAAAGGAGAGAAATCCCGTGCTGATGTTTTTTTGTTGTTGTTGCAAAACTCGGTCAATCCCCTCGTAGATCTTGCAAGGGAAACTTTCACCTGCAACTACGACAACGTCAACGGCAGCCGCCGCAGTCTCAGCTTTCGCAAATACTCCGGGCGGGACACGGCAGGAAGACGAACAACTCACGTCATAGGAGGAGAAGTGACAAGGACTTGTTGCAATCAGCACAACGGTGCGCACGTTCCATCCTTCATAAGAATCACGAGTGACGCGGCGATGTGGGGCTCCACGTGGTGGCTACTCCCCCCTCTTACAGCATGGGAAAGGGAGTGAAAGCGGGGATGCGGAAGGGTAGAGGAAGGTAGCCAAGGGTTAACTAGGAGGCCCGCGGGCTACGGTTTAAGGATCCTTCCCTTCCTGGGACAATTCGCCTAAAAGTGATGCAGGGGAAAAACCTGTATCAGGTAGTTCGGGGCTCTCGGGGTACTTGTCCCACGCCCTTCCCTTCCCTGGATGGTGGCGTGAGTTTGCTGTGGGGTCGCAGCTTTCCCCTCGCCGTGCCTTGACCTGTTTAGGTGACGCAATTTAGGGTAATTCACGTGGTGGCAACTCCCCTCTTATAACATGGGAAAGGGAGTGAAAGCGGGGATGCGGAAGGGTAGAGGAAGGTAGCGAAAGGTCAACTAAGGGGTCCCCGGGCTATAGTTTAAGGATCCTACCCCCGCGGGGGCAATTCGCCTAAAAGTGATGCAGAGCGGAATAAAACCCCTATAAAAACCTGCATCAGGTAGGTCGGGGCTCTCGGGGTACTTGTCCCACGCCCTTCCCTTCCCTGGAT
This sequence comes from Zhengitettix transpicula, assembly GCA_037074705.1. Taxonomy (NCBI): domain Eukaryota; kingdom Metazoa; phylum Arthropoda; class Insecta; order Orthoptera; family Tetrigidae; genus Zhengitettix; species Zhengitettix transpicula. The sequence continues at coordinate 70,790,409 of CM073596.1, read as the reverse complement.
GGTGGCGTGAGTTTGCTGTGGGGTCGCAGCTTTCCCCTCGCCGTGCCTTGACCAGTTTACGGAGGCAGCTGGTCCTGAAGATGTATGAGCCGAGGAAGACACAACTGCAGGAATCAGTTGAGAAAACGGGACTGTTTTATAAGATTTTTTAGATTAGAATTTTATTGTCCCAACCTCGTTGGTTTCCTTAAAGGGGTGGATTTAAAAAACAATCTATTAGGGCGGGGGGGGGGGGAAGAGAAGGTTTTTGCGGTCTGTCAACTGACCAGCGCGCAGTTGTGTCCCTCTAGACTCTGACGATTTTTTCTGTACCTTGAAGAAAGGACTGTTCCAGTAGGAACAGCGAACAAGTCTTACCACGGTCTGTGACCCCGAAAACAGGCCTCTGGATTGTGAAAAAAAAATGTGAGAGAGAGGAGGAGGTATCCCCAAAGGTAATTTTGCTTATTTACGTCTATTTACGTTTATTTCGCACTTACGAGAAACTACTGGATGTTTTTTTTCTTCTCCTTAAATCACTACCCCTTGAAAAACGATTCTCCTTGGCGTATTCTACAGTAACCCCCCCCCCATTTATTTTTATTTTAACTTTTTACGGTTATCGTCTCCTCTCTCTGTCTCTCTCTCTGTCCCTCTCTCTGTCTCTTTCTCTCTCTGTCTCTTTCTCTCTCTGTCTCTCTCTTTCTCTCTCTCTGTCTCTTTCTCTCTCTGTCTCTTTCTCTCTCTGTCTCTCTCTGTCTCTGTCTCTCTCTGTCCCTCTCTCTGTCTGTCTTTCTCTCTCTGTCCCCCCTCTCTCTCTGTCTCTCTCTCTGCCCCTCTCTCTCTCTGTCTCTCTGTCTCTCTCTCTGTCCCCCCCTCTCTCTCTGTCTCTCTCTCTGCCCCTCTCTCTCTCTGTCTCTCTCTCTGTTTCTCTCTCTGTCTCTCTGTCTCTCTCTCTGTCCCTCTCTCTGTCTCTCTCTCTGTCTCTCTCTGTCTGTCTCTCTGTCCCTCCCTCTGTCCCTCTCTCTCTCTCTCTCTCTCTCTCTCTCTCTCTCTCTCTCTCTCTCTCTCTCTCTCTGTGCTTCAGGGGACGTATTTGTTTAGGCTTCGTGCTCGCTTGTTTACCGTTCACCGTCAAGAGTATCCAGTTTAATCCCCTTTCCCTGTGTCCTTCCCTCCTCGAGTTCTCTCTTCTCCTGCCTGCGTTGTTGTCACAGTTGTTCCCCCTCCCCCCCCCCTTTACCGCACCCGTAGAAACTTTGTTTCGGGAGCCGATGTGAAAACAAAGCGACAGGCACGCACTTAAAAGGAATCGAATGTCAAAGAGACAGACAGCAACGAGGAGGGTCTTTTAGTGTCAAAGAACCACCACCACGGGGACCGATGACGTCACGAGTTAATTGCCTCCAGCCTCCTGGAGGAAGAAGAAGTCGTAGGATCTTTCTTAAACGTCGCAGAGGTGCAGAGGATGGGGGGTTGATTTACAAAAGCGCCGGAAATGAAGCAGCGAGGCCTGTTTCACGGAGCAGGACTAATTTGGGGGCGCGAGTGAGGAGGAGCGTTGGAATTAATCAAAGATCTGGAAATTATAAATCATGTATTTTTTGATAAAAAAAAGGAGAGGAGGGGGGGGGGTGAGGTTGTCCTCAATAAAATAATTTCAACATTTAACAGGTTCTAAATTATTATTTAATGATGTTATTATCCATCCAGTCCCGTGAATTATAATTTATTCTGCGATATTAATCGATAACGTCATTAACAACCCTCAAAAAAAAATTTTTTTTACATAATTGCATTTTCTCCCCTCCCCTCAACTTAAAATTTCTCATTATTCCTCCCCGAATTTATCGTTCGTTACCCAGAATTTATTTCCTCCACCAGGGTTGCCAGTTCTTCCAGGACCACTGGGGGTGGGGGTTGGAAGAATTTTTTTTCATAATTGCATTTTTCCCCCCTCTAAATAAAATTTCTCATTATTATTCGCCGAAGTAATCGTTCGTTACCCCGAATATATTTCCTACAGGGTTGTCAGTTCCTCCAGGGTTGCAAGTTCCTCCACGACCACGGTGGGGGGGAGTAAGAATTTTTTTCATAATTGCAGTTCTTCCCCCCTCTTAATAAAATTTCTCATTATTCCATCCCGAATTTACCGTTTGTTACCCCGTATTTATTTCCTCCAGGGTTGCCAGTTCCTCCAGGACCGCGGTGGGGGGAGGGAAGAATTTTTTTTTTCATAATTGCACTTCTTCCCCCACTTTAAATAAAATTTCTCATTATTCCTCGTTGAATTTTCGTTCTTTACCCCGAATTTGTTTCCTCCAGGGTTGCCAGTTCCTCCAGGACCACGGGGGGGGGGGGGGCGGTAAATATATATTTTTTTGAATGCTTGCATATTTTCTCTCTCGCCTTGTTTTTCCGTGTTGTTGTCTTACTAACCGAGCCCCCGCCTGACGCCTCCTCCCCCCTTGTGTGTGTTCATCCCCTCCAATAGTAATTTCCGCCCCCCCTCACCTCTAGCAACGCAATGGCGCAGCATTGAAACATCCGAAAAAATAAAACCGACCGCAATTATATCATTTTTTTAAAATAAAAAAGTTGAATAAATTACCATGTAATTGCCCCCCATAACTCCGCCCCCTTTCACAATTGGTTCGATATCACTCATTAATAATTCAATTTAGCACCGTTTTTTAAAAAATATGGTTCCTCTATTGGAAATTACCGTCAAATTTATTCGTCCCCCCGCCCCCCATCACGTACCTACTTTTTTTAGCTGAACGGCCTGGGGGGGGGGGGTGGTTTTTTTATTTTTTTGCTTTAAAGCATCAAGGGGGGGTGCAATACGGTACACGAGTATTTTTTAGTGATTTTTAATACGTCACTAATTTACTCATCCAGAAAAAAATTGCCCAATTCCATAGAGATTAAATGCGATCAAAGAGAGTAGTAAATAATCGAAAAATTAATTTCACCCGCAGCGTTGCCAGTTCTCAGGGACCCACGGAAATTTTCTCGGATTAATTGTCACTTCTATAGAAATCGGAATAATTGAAACTGTGTCCCTTTCAAATTTTTTTTATTAATTAATATTTATTTTTATTACAATATATACTTTCATTTTTTTTAAAAAAAAACTTCCCTTACGTTTCATTACGGTTCAAAAATTCCTACCACTTAAATTTATTCCCTTCCCAGGGGCCAAGAGGCATTTTATGTAACATTGCCACATAGTCAGAGAGCAAAATTATAATTTTTTTTTTCCAGAGAGAAAACATTCGACATATAATTTCACCAAAGAAGAGAGTGAAAGGGGTTAGTGGGGCGGGGGCGGGGCGGAGGGTTGGATAAAATATTTATCTAGGACGTTAAATAATAAATTAGAAATATAGTGGTAAAACATTCGGTGAGGGTGTTTCATGAAGGGGCGAGGGAAAAAAAAATATAACTCCTGCAGTTTTAATTCAAAATAGTCCCGGAAAAAAAAACGCACCCTGTCCCTACATTTTTAATATTTCAACGTATGTATATATATATATATATATATATATATAGTTTTTAAAAAGTAAGGTTTATGAGAAATTTAAACATATGAAGAGCGTGGAAGAGTTCTTTGATATGGAAAATGAGGAAACTAACTCAATTTACAACACACGGGGGGGGGCGGTGGAGGGGGTGGAAGAAACGCGGGGGGTGGGGGGCGGCCGCATGCCTGAGAAAATTTTTCTCTCTCTGCCTTTAATCGATATTCTTATTATTTTTTTAAAAAATAAACAGCATAAGAGTTAACGGACTGTGAAATGACCGTTTTTTGGGGGGTGGGGGTGGGGGTGGGGGCGAACTCTTGGTTGTTGTAATTTAACGTGTGGAGGACTGAATGAATTATTTCTGGGTTTGTGAGTCTCCAAGCACAGTGTTTGCCGACGACACACACGGTGGAGAATTTTTTACCCCCCCCCCCCGCCCCCACCGCGACCTCTACAGCAGCAGCAGCAGCAGCTTCCTGACTCCAGTAGTTTCTAGATTCCCTGGAGCCTTAAAAAACAAAGTTAAAGGTTGACGTATCAACCAATTTAATTAATTAATAATTTTTTATTTTATGACTGTGAAACAGTGAAGAATCAGTTTATGACGTCACTTCCCTTTACGTGGGTGTGTTTAAAGTTATTTGGTTCCACGTTTCATACCAATTTTTTATTTCTATAGTTGTTGTGGTATTTCCATCGTCCATTACTTTCTCTGACCTGTATTAAGGTAAATTTCTCATTATTATTATTATTATTTAGGGCAACGGGTTACATGAGGGTAATCCACATAGGAAGGGATTTGAAAGGGAGGGTGGGATGCGGAAGGGTAGAGGAAGGGAGCCGAGGGTTAACTAGGGGCGGCGGTTTAAGTAACGCCTAAAAGTGTTGCAGGGAAAACCCCCCTAGAGAACCTGCATCAGGTAGGTCGAGCCCACACGCTCTTAATGGAAGAACTTGGAACTGCACACAATTTTGTTTATAATACTACAAGAAGTCCTAGAGGCCTGAAGGAGTCCTTAATTAAGGACGAAACGTTGTGAAATTATTAAGATATATATATATATATATAAATCAATAAATAAACATCAGGCAATTTCAAGTCAGAACAAAAAAAAATTATTAATGTAGTACAATTTGAACCCCCCAGCGCCCTGGTGTGACGCGCGCAGTGACGTCACGGTGGTGGTGGTGGTGGTAACCGATCTGGAAGAGACGGGATGGAACAACATTCACCTCTCAAAAACAGTGACTCGGCTTAGTGGGAACCTTAGTTTAATAAAAAAACTAGAGAGAGAGAGGAGGAGGCATCCCCAAAGGCTATTTTGCTTATTTATGTGTCTATTTACGTTTATTTCGCAACGTCCGAGTAACTGGATGGCGGGAGGGCCAAGGGTTTTGCCTCGGGAACAGTTTAGGAAGGCAGCTGTCGCGACTGTTGCAGTGGGAACAGCGGACAAACAACGCTTACCGTATTCGCAAGGTCTGCGACCCCTCGGTACGTACACCTCTCAAAACAGTAAGCTTTGCTTAACCTTAGTTCAAAGAGAGAGAGAGAAGGAGGCATCCCCATCCTAGCGAGAGAACATCCCTCACAGACTTCTTCTCATTATCGATTTTCAATCCGACGTAATTATTTTTTTCATTCGTTGTTTAAACCACAAGAAGCGAGATGTTGGTTAATTAATGGTGCGTTGACCAGTAATGGATTGAGGATTCCTCCGCCGTTATATTTTTCTCCCTTCGATGGTCACGAGGCGCACACGCAGGTCCTTTTGATTCCCCAATTACCGTGTTCTGGAAAGCTTCCCAATTTTTCTTTTTTCTTTTTCTGGGTTGTCCAGTCAAGGTTGAGAGCCTGCGACGCCCCAGTTCCGGCCTGGAACACGTGCACACACACACACACACACGACAGGTGCTAATAAGCAGGTTCTTCCTCTCGTAGATTTCCCACCTGACACGGATATACAAGAAGACTTCCTCTCTCTCTGTCTGACATTATCTCTCTCTCATTCTCTCCCTATTTCTCTCTCTCAGTCTCTCTCTCTCTCATTCTCTAACTTTCATTCTGTCTTTCTCATTCTCTCTCATTCTCTCTCTCTATTTCTCTCTCTCATTCTCTCTTTCTTATGCTCTCTCTCTCTCTCATTATCTCTCTCTATTTCTCTCTCTCTTTCTCATTCTCTCTCATTCTCTATTTCTCTCTCATTCTCTATTTCTCTCTCTCTATTTCTCTCTCTCTATTTCTCTCTCTCTAATTCTCTCTCTCATTCTCTCTCTCTCATTTTCTCTCTTTCATTCTGTCTTTCTCATTCTCTCTCATTCTCTCTCATTCTCTCTCTCTATTTCTCTCTCTCTATTTCTCTCTCTCTAATTCTCTCTCTCATTCTCTCTCTCTCATTTTCTCTCTTTCATTCTGTCTTTCTCATTCTCTCTCATTCTCTCTCTCTATTTCTCTCTCTCATTCTCTCTTTCTTATGCTCTCTCTCTCTCATTATCTCTCTCTGTTTCTCTCTCTTTCTCATTCTCTCTAATTCTCTATTTCTCTCTCTCATTCTCTCTCTCATTCTCTCTCATTCTCTCTCTCTCATTCTCTCTCTCTCATTCTCTCTCTCTCATTCCAACTCTCTCTCATTCTCTCTCTCTCATTCTCTCTCTCATTCTCTCTCTCATTCTCTCTCTCTCATTCTCTCTCTCATTCTCTCTCTCTCATTCTCTCTCTCATTCTCTCTCTCTCTCTCTCACACACACACACACACTTGCCAAGTCCGTCCACGGTACCGTTGTAATTGAAGAAAGGTAAAGATGGTGTTATATTGGACGAACACTGCGAGGACACTGTCGAGCAGCGGCGGAGGACTTGATCAGGTCTTGATCACATTTTTAAAAAACTCCTGATGGATACAAATGATTGGGTGTGCTTCTGGAGAGGGGGAGAGTGACAGAGGGGTGGGTGGGTATGAAGACGGGGGTAGTTATGCTGCGTCACGGGATCCGGACGTTTGGCCCGATTCACGTTCTTCCCTCACAGGACCAATAATCCTCGATTAACATTTCCTCCTCCCCCCTGCCCCCCACGAGACGAGAAGGATTTTTTTTTGGTGTTGGCAACACTGTCTCGATGAAAACCCACCACACACCCCCCTTGGCGGTAGCCCGCGGCGTTGCCCGCCGTTTTTCGGACGAGCGCAAAACCGAGAGTGAATTTTCGCTTCATCATTACCATTGAAGTTGGCGAATGGCCTTTCTTATCCTCGTTAGTTCGCTCTTGTGCCGCTGACTGGAGCGAATCGCCGCTTCCAGCGAGACCTCTTCATTCACCTGGACGGACGGACGACGGTCGGTGGCGTTCACGTTCCTACCGCGTGTGTGTCCTTTGGCGGGCGTTTGTTCTAAACTTCCAGCAAGTGACGGGGAGGGGGGAATAATTAATTAACACCGTCGCTGACGGAATGCTGAGGGGGGGGGGGCAGTGAACGATTCAGAGGGAGGAAATAAAAAAAACCCTTGACGGCTGCAATCAGTATCAACCCTTACGCGCGACACTTAGAATGTTATCATTTCAAAAAATTAATTGTATTTACTGTTTAGACTGCAACAACGCGTGTTATATCGGACGGACGAAAACGATCTTGTTTGGAATAGTCTGAATAATTTTGTACACTCTATAAATTACAAATTTGTTTTTTTCATGGATTAATTCGAAAGGTTTCGAAAGAACGTTTTCGTCCGTCCGATATAACACGCGTTGTTTCAATCTAAACAGTAAATACAATTTAATTTTTGATTAAAAAAGGGTAGTACTGTGCTTGACCTCGGACTTTTATTTTTCCCTATCCCTTATTTTAGTGAACTTATTTAAATTGTTACACATTAATTTCTTGAAAAAGAAACCCCCTCTGAAGAAGAAGGGTGGGGTTTCAGAACCGTTCAGTGGCATTTATCACGTAATATATTAATTTTTTTTCTTCTTCTATCTAGTATTAATCTTTGTCATGTGTGTGTGTGTGTGTGTATAATTTTTTGTTTGTTTTTCCTCCCTTGTAACGAGACTCCCTTCAAAAATACCTCCATACATTATTTTTCTCTTTAAACCTGGTTGTTGTTGTTGTAGTTTTTTCTTCTTCTTGTTTTGTTAGGGGTGGGAATAAACGTCGTAACCGAGCTGGTATTTAATTATTATTATTTTTTCCTCCTTCTTCTCCCCCCCCCCACACAGGAATAAAATAAATATTGGGAACTTGAGCGTGGTATCGCTGCTTTCTCGTTAACCCCCCTTCACCTCCTCCTCCTCCTCCTTTAAGTTGATTTCTCCAGAGAGCTTAAATGCCGGATCCGGTAAACACACACTCGTGGAAGTTTTTATCTTTCACGAGAACAAAGTAAAGCTCGTTGCTTCCCCTTTTTTATTCGCTGATTTATTTTTGTTTCATATGGGAGGATTTTAATGCCAACCCTGATTGGATTCGATTAAGAGAATTCTTAAAAAAAATATATAAAAAGGTTAAAATACCATTTTTTGGCATAAAATAATTAAAAAAATTAAGGAGGAGGTGATAAGAAATTATAATAAAAAAAATTGTAAAAACATTTTTGAGTAATCAAATTTAATGTTTTTATGATGATGATGATGATGATGATTATGCATATAAGAATACATAAAGAAAGTTAATTAAAGTAAGAAATCGCCTCTGATGTAAAAAGGGGTTGATATTTTACACACACACACGTCACCTAACTAACTCTGAAAAATATTTACTGGACGCCAAAATCGGTCGTGATTGTATATTTATAAATTTCCACCCCGCACAACCCCTCCGCCCCCCCCCCCCCCCCGAAGGGTTAAACTGTTTAATTTAATGTCATAATTAAACTCAGCGACATCCATAACCCCAGATTTGACTCCAATCTCGGCAGTATTCGCATTATTTTTATTGTAACGCAAGGGTGCTCCTTTACCGTCCTCGATGGGGTTGAAATTATTCTCAGATAACATCAGTTGAAATCTCTTTGACCTCCCCCCACCTCCCTAGAAATATTTATCCCACTCAAATATCGGCTGTCTTAGCGTTTTAAAAAATTTCCACCCCCCGTTTCCGAGGGCTTAAACGGCCAATTTAATGTCATAATTAAACTCAGCGACATCCATAACCCCAGATTTGATTCCAATCTCGGCAGTATTCGTGTTATTTTTATTGTAACGCATGTCCACCCCCTAAGGGTGCTCCTTTACCGTCCTCGAAGGGGTTGAAATTATACTCAGATGATACGGGTAGAAATATCTTTGACCTGCCCCTCCCTCCCACCTCCATATAAATATTTATCCCACTCAAATATCGGCTGTTTTAGTATGTTTCCCCCCCCCCACCCGTAAGCGTTCTCCCCTCTCATGCCGAAAAGGGGTTGAAATTTATTCAAAACAACGTCAGTAGAAATATCATCAACGCCATAGATCCCGTTAATTATTTATTCCACGCAAATATCGACCTTTTAACACGTTAGAAAAATTTCCGCCCCAATCCACCCCCCCCCACATTGGCCAAATTGAATGTCATAATTAAACTCAGCGACATCTATTCCCCCGGATTTGACTAATGTCGGCAGTATTCGCGTTATTTTTATTGTAACGTAAGTCCACACCCTCAGGGGGTGCTCCTTTACCGTCCTCGAAGGGGTTGAAATTATACATCGGTAGAAATCTCTTTGGACCCCCTACAAATATTTTTCCCACTCGAATATCGAGCTGTTTCAGCATGTTTAAAAATTTCCACCCCCCCCGCCTCCGAGGGCTTAAACGTACAATTGAATATCAATTAAACTCAGCGACATCTATAACCGTGGATTTGACTCTAATATCGGCTTTATTCGCGTTATTCTTTCGTAACGCCCGTATTTCCACACACAGACGCTCCTGAGAGGGTGGTAGACTCGTCTCACCCCCCCCCCCCCCCACAATGTTTGTTTCCAGATCGCAAGGAACACGTGTACGAAATTTGTGTAGGTTTGTATAAGGAACATACAAACAAACAAATCTGTTTTATTTATTATTATTAGAAGAAGAAGGTTGGACAGATGAGGGTGGCTAATTAGGGCCCGCCCCCCTCAAAAGCTCCTGATTATGTTCCTTTGATGGTGAATAAACAAATGTAGACGACTGAATCGGTTTCTATAATAATTGACGGTAAAGAAGAATTATGAGTGTGTCAGTTAGTTTCCCTAAGAACCTTTTCTTCCCGATTCCCCAGATTTTAGACCCCACGTTCATAGGGGTTGTTTTTGGAGGGGGCGTGGCAAAAGGTTTATAATCGGAGCAGCTGACTGACCGCTACAACGTTGCCTAATTATTCCACGATAATCTCTGTCTCTCTCTCTCTCTCTAACATTCGCGGAATAATTTCGACAGCGCCTCTGACGTCATTATATGTGACGTCACGCACGCTAATGACGACGAAGCAGCAGCCGTTGTAAATTACCTGTTCGTCGTGACGGAATCTCGCTGCCCCCCCATTAAGCCGTCAGTCCAATTAGGGTTAACTCCGTGGCAACGTAACTGCCGGGGCTCATTCTCTATTTTAACCCCCCCAACAGTATTAAAATCCTGATTTTCCGTGCAACGACGTGGGAGTATTAAATTCTCCAACCCCCCACAGTCCGCCGCATCAAATTCCCCGTTTTGTGCAGCTGATATCACGAATATCTCTGGCCGTGGACCATATTGAAAGACCAAAGAAGAGGAGAGAATAATCTGTCCAGGGCCGCCATATTGGATTTCAAAAGGCAGTAGAGATAAATAAACACACAGTGTCTCGTTGCCTAGCGACGACGTCATATAATAAAATAAACATGGCGTCTATGAGCGGAGTCCACATTTACGTGAGGCGCTAAAGAAAGATGAAATAATCAAAATGGCGCGTTTTATATATTCCTCCCCCCCTCCCACACACACACGCACACTCACCCCCTCTCCACGTTTACCATCTTTCATTTTTTTTTAAAAAAAATCTTTATTGAATTGAAATTTTGAATTTTACACTGGCCGAAATATTTTATTTCGTACTAGCCGAGTGCCCGGCGTTGCCCGGGTACTTATTTATAGAAACCCCGATAAAGTACTTAATTCTATGTCCTATATTACAGGAAAAAAAATTCTACAACACAAATTTTATTTTATTTTAAAAAAAAACAACCCCCTCCAAGTAAATAGGATTGTAATAAATTTTATAATAAAAATTAGTAATTTTTTTAAACAAAAAACTACCCCCCCAAGAAAATATAATTGAAATAAAAATTCAACAATAAAATTTCTTTTAAAAACAACCCCAAGAAAATAGATTTGTAATAATTATTATAATAAAAATTCATATAATTTTTTTAAAAAAAACAACCCCCCAAGAAAATATAATTCTAACAAAAATTCTACAATACAATTTATTTTAAAAAAACAACCCCAAGAAAATAGATTTGTAATAATTATTAAAATAAAAATGCATAGAATTTTTTAAAGAAAAACAACCCCCTCAAGAAAATATAATTGAAATAAAAATTCAACAATAAAATTTCTTTTAAAAAAACAACCCCAAGAAAATAGATTTGTAATAATTATTATAATAAAAATTCATATAATTTTTTTTAAAAAAAACATCCCCCCAAGAAAATATAATTCTAATAAAAATTCTACAATACAATTTATTTTAAAAAAACAACCCCAAGAAAATAGATTTGTAATAATTCATATAATTTTTTTTAAATAAAAACAACCCCCGAGGATATACAATTCTAATAAAAATTATCCAATACAATTTTTTTTTAAAAAAAACCCCAAGTAAATAGATTTGTAATAGATATTGTACTAAAAATTCATATAATTTTTTTTTTTAAAAAAAAACAACCCCCAAGAAAATGCAATTGTAATAAATATTGTAATATAAATTTTACAATATAAATGATTTTAGTAAAAAACAACCCCCAGAAAATAAAATTGTAATAAAAATTCTACAATACAATTTCTTTTTAAAAAAACAACCCCCAAGAAAATAGAATTGTAATAAATCTTCGTGGAAATTATTTTGTCAGGTTTATTTAGTTATCAGAAGTTATATATATATATATATATATATATATAGATGTATGTAAAAATAAACCTTTTTAGGTGAATCTTTTTTACGACAAATACTTTCCCCCTCCACCCCCTCTCATATTTCCCTATCAACACAATTACACGATTTAATTTTTTTTTTTAAAAAAGAAACAGAATATTAATTTTAATTAAATTGTTACGTGAAACTGTTCCAAAAATTTCAATTTTCACGTTTTTATTAATATTATAATTTTTTCAAGATTTTCTTTCCCACCCCCTACGCCCCCTTTACAGTGAACCTGCTAGTAATATCACGGTACGAAATATTGTGAAGTATTTTAACAAGAACTTGTATTATTATTTTTTTAGGGGGTGGGGGTTGGTGGTGGGAACGTAACTAACATGTTTTTAATTAAAAAATATTTTTCATTTCCCGGATAAAATATTTTCTACGAGGGTTGTCGTCTTAAGAATTTTTAATTATAACCTTGACCTTCAATATTATAAATATCCATTAAATTTCTGGATCTCGTTACGGAGTATTCGATATTGGAACTAGGACAGTGTCCTTCCTCTCTTCCTTCTTTCCTCCCATCATTCCTTTCTCCCTTCCGTCCCCCCTCCATTCCTTTCTTCCTTCCTACCTACCTTCCTTCCTTCCTTCTTTCGTCCCTTACTTTCTCCGTTCCTTCCTTTCTTTTTTCCTTCCTCCCTTTCTTCCTTTCTTCCTTCCGTCCCCCTCCATCCATTTCTTCCTTTCTACCTACCTCCCTTCCTTCTTTCCTCCATTACTTTCTCCCTTCCTTCCTTTCTTTTTTCCTTCCTCCCTTCCTTCCTTTCTACCTACCTCCCTTCCTTTCTACCTTCTACCTACCCTTCATTCCTTTCTCCCTTCCTTCCTCCATTGCTTCCTTCCTTTCCCCCTTCCTTTCTTCCTTCTTTCTTTCCCCCTACATTCCTTTCTTCCTTCGTTTCTTCCTTCCGTCCTCCATTACTTTCCTCCTTCCTACCTACCTATCTTCCTTCTTTCCTCACTTCCTTTCTTCCCACCTTCCTCCGTTCCTTACTTTCTTCATTCCTACCTCCCTTCCCTTCTCCCTTCCTTCCTCCATTACTTTCTTCCTTCCTACCAATCTCCCTTCCCTTCTCCCTTCCTTCCTTTCATCCTTCCCTCCTCCATTTTTTCCTTTCTTCCTCCTCCCTCCCTTCCTTTCCCCCTTCCTATATTCCTTCCTTTCTTCCTTCCTTCCTCCCTCCATTACTTTCTACCTTCCTACCTATCTCCCTTCCTACCTACCTCTCTTCTTTCTTTCCTCCATTCCTTTCTCCCTTACTTCCTTTCTTCCATCCTCCCTCCCTCCTTCCTTCCTACCTACCTACCTCCCTTCCCTTCTCCCTTCCTTCCTCCATTCGTTCCTTTCTTCCTTTCTCCCTCCATTCCTTTCTTCCTTCCTACCTACCTCCCTTCCTACCTATCTCTCTTCCTTTCTCCCTTACTTCCTTTCTTCCATCCTCTCTCCCTCCCTTTCTTCCTTCCTCCCTCCGTTCCTTTCTTCCTTCCTTTCTTCCTTCCTCCCTCCCTCCCTTTCTTTCTTCCTTCCTTCGTTCCTCCCTCCCTCCTTCCTTCCCTTTATTCCTTCCTACCTCAACGGCGCCTTCCAGAATCCAGTTGTGGAGACTAAATCCGGTTTTCAACCAGATCACCTTATTAAAAATTACACCGTCTAGACGTTATGTTTTTACGTAAGCTGACAAGACGAACGATCCTCTCTGAATATTTAGCCAATTAGGGCTAATGGACGGTAACTCGTCCATTAATAAATTCACAATAATAACGACGAACGATCAATAATAATATTATTTTCGCCTGGGAATGAAAAATATTTTTTAATTAAAAACCTGTTTGTTACGTCGTCGTCGTCGCCCGCAAGAAATACTACAAAACGTATTAAAATACTTTCCATCTAAGGGAGGGGGGGGTGGAAAAATATATTTCTTTTCACAGTCGACAAGGCGATATATTTTTTTCATTACTAAATTAAAACGGCGGTGAATCTTGTAAATTACAAGGGTAATAAAAATATGACAATTTAATTTTTTTGGAAACAGTGAAAAATGTTGTTTCTTTTTTTAAAAAAAAATTTAATCGTAGTTGTGTTGATGAGGAAATATGAGGGGTTGGGGGGGGGAAACTAACCGTCAAAAATAATTTTTGATAACTAAAATAATATTTTGTAGTCTCTTCACTAATATTTTTATTACAATTCTGTATCCTGGAAGGGTTGTGGTGTTGTAGAATATGGGGGGGGGGGGTGTCCTTACCGTCGAATAAAAAAACGTTGATTTATTTATTTACATTAACCAATTATATATATTTTTCTGACCTTAAAAATTGGCTGGATGTTTTTATTTATATTTTTAAATGTTTGGCGGTTTTTAATCTTGAACCTGATGATGTCGCCAACTTAAGTGATTGAAACGTTTTTAATTTATATTAAAATAGACTGATGTTTACTTATGGATTTAAAATTAAATTAGTTCAAGGACCAGAAGACCCGAATATTGTATTAATTAACCTCGTCAACTCCGAAAATTTAGTAACCAGCGATATAATAATGATGTTCGTACAGGGCAAATATGGCGGCCTCCAGGATGCAGCAGGCCGGAAGGTTTGGAGAGCGAGCGAGACCATCGCAAAGTCCGTTCAACTCGCTTCCTGCGGCCGAACAAATATTTACAGTTGTTTAAGGGAGGCCCACCCACGCGCACACGGGGGGGGTGGAGTGGAAGTTCCATCCATCCACAGTGGTGCTGGCGGCCACAGGTTAACCTCCCTACTCCAGCGATCACGGAAGGACGAAGCTCGGTAAAAGGATTAAGGGGTGGGAAAGGGGAGGGGGCGGAGGAAAAAATTGTGACTCCTCATAAACTACAAGAACTTTAATTAGCAAGTATTAAAGAGCGTAGAAACCACGATCTTTGTCCCCCAAACATCGTAGCAGGTTTAATAAGGAAGAGAGACCAGCCCGCCCCCGCCCCACACCCCACCCTCAAATACAGACAAAAGAAGTGAGACAACTGCTGATCTCTTTAGCCACTTATGAGCCACAGTAGCAGCAGAAGAAGAAGATGTCTCTGGTTGACTTGCGTCCTTGGTTGTTCCAAGGCTGCGGACCTGGGCACGGGACCAACCACGGATGACCGTTTGCCAAAAGACCAGCTGATAAAGACAGACAGAAGGTTGTCCCCCCCCCCCCCCCCGCATTTCACGTTCCAAAAAATAAACAACTCCTGAATTGGTTGAAAAGAAATTTTAAAAAAATGTTTAATAAATATTGGAGGGGCGGCGGCGGCGGCCGGAAGGAGCGGGGGGCGGCTGGGAGGGGCGGTTGTTTTTAAAATTAGTTCTCGTGCAATTGATTTTTTTAAAATTATAAATAACTTCAGCCCCCCTCCCCGGAACCAGTAACATTATTAGTCATGAAGGTCTGCGAGGGCTGTTCTCTCGCAGGCAGAACCTGCAGTCGGAAGGGCGTGGGACAAGTACCCAAGAGCCCGACTTACCAGATGCCGGTTTTTATAGCGTTTTCCCTGCATCACTTTTAGGCGAATTGCCCCGGGGTAGGATCCTTAAACTATAGCCCAGGGGCCCTTGCCTACCTTCCTCTACCCTTCCGCATCCCCCCTTTCAAATCCCTTCCTATGTTATTATAGGGCAGTTGCCATCATGTGGATTACCCTCATGTATCCTGGCTACACCTTAAAAAACAACCGGAAAATGGCTGTTCTCTCGCAGGCAGAACCTTTGTAGGAGAAACGGAGGCGGCTAACTTCAGGGGGGGAGGCCGCGTCCTCTCTCTGGGTTTTATTTTGAATGGTTCCCACAATCTGAGGCACTGTTTTAAGTGAGAGGTGTCTGTTCCAGTGATCGCAGACCTTGGAGCGGAAGGTAAGAGTTGTCAACTGCTCCCATTGGAATAGGCAGCCAGCTGCCTCCTAAAGTGGTCGAGGCACGGAAAAGGGAGAACGCTGCGACCCCACAGCAAACTGCCATCCACGCAGGAAGGGCGTGGGACAAGAACCAAATGCCCGACCTACTTGATGCAGGTTTTTCTACGGGTTTTCCCTGATATTACTATTAGGCGAATGCTCCGGGGTAGGATCCTTAAACTATAGCCTCGGGGTGGCCCCCCCTAGTTAACCCTTGGCTACCTTCCTCTACCCTTCCGCATCCCCCCGCCTTTCAAATCCCTTCCTATGCTATTAAAAGGGGGGGTTGCCACCATGTTGGATCACCCTCATAGCAGCCACCACCGACCTGAAGAATCATCTGCCACTGTGTCGACACTGATGTACGGGGGGTGTCGACAGTCACATATTTGACGCTCGCTATTTTTTTTAAAAATTAAAAATGACGTCACGACATGTGCGTAATTTGTAACCGTTGCCTGGAGAGTAATTTGCTCCGACCGTAGTTTTCCAGAGTGTGATATTTGCTCCCCTTTTCAACCACCCCCCACCCCAACCACTCAACTGCGGCCTGCATAATTAATGTTTCGTGACGTCATTAAACAAGCGCGCGCGTCCATCCGCCAGGGGCGGTTTGGTTTCCCCACCCCCTTTTTAAAAAACGGAAAAATACCTCGTGTTATTTGACTCTGGAATTTCCGATACAAAATTCAAGAGACTCTCCGATTTTTATTTTTAAATATCACGTTTCAATCCAGATTTTTCCTTTTTTCAGTTTTTCGTATGAATTTTCAGTGAACCCCCCCCGCCCCTTACACACCCCCTCACCCAACAGGATAATTAGTTGACTTAAAAATCAACTGATGTCATTTATTAATTAACTTAGACTTTATTTTGGAAGGTTAAATGGAAGTCAGCCTACAAGATCACCAACAACAACCACCCTTAGACTGTGCGTGGGCGAGTTTCCTTTAAAATACTGTTACAATTAAATTATTTTTATGACGCAATTTTGTGAATAGAATAACGGGGGGGGGGAAATAATTATATAACCGTGACCAAAGTCAATTTGTTGCTCCTGATGTCGCTCATATTCCAAAATAAATATAATTAGTTCTGATTTAACAATTGAAATCGCATTAATTGGATAATTAGAACACCCTGGAGAATGATTTATTTCTTCTATATTATTTCGTTAATGTGGACAAGGAAGGCTCACGTGGCTTTAGTCCCGCTTCATCGTCATATCACTTTTTTGGCGCCCAACGTGGGGTCGCCGAACTGAGCGCTATTGTAATTATATATTACATATTATTTCGTTAACGTCGACACTACGAAGGCCACGTGGCTTTAGTCCCGTTTAATCGTCATATCAAAAGTTTTGGCGCCCAACGTGGGGTCGCCTCTCCACCCCCTGTTCACCAAACTGACTGTTATTGTAATTATATGTTACATATTATTTCTTTATTGTGCACAAGGAAGGAGGCCACGTTGCTACAGTCCGTTTTACCGTCATATCAAAAGTTTTGGCGCCCAACGTTGGGGGGGGGGTTCGTCCTCATCAACAAACTGAGCGCTACTTTAATTCAATTGAAACAAAAAAAGCAGGCTGTAGAGGATATGACGTCATTGATTGCAGTGCAGACGGGATGAAATAGACCTTAACCCTTTAAGTGCAAGATTTTTTATAAACATACACCCCTAAATTTTTAAGATGGATTATTGTGAATACAGTACGGGAAAAATAAACCAAATAAAAATATTTCAAAGTCAATTTGTTGCTCCTGATGTCGCTCATATTTCAACATGAATATAATGAGGTCTGATTTACCAATTAAAATCACATTAAGTGGATAATTAGAACACCCTTGAGAATGACGCTTAAATGATCTATTTCTTCTATATTATTTCGTTAATGTGGACAAGGAAGACCCACGTGGCTACAGTCCCGCTTCACCGTCATATGAAATTTTTTGGCGCCCAACGTGGGGTCGCCCCTCCACCCCCCTGTTCACCAAACTGAGAGCTATTGTAATTATATATTACATATTATTTTGTTATTGTGGACACAACGAAGGCCCACGTGGCTACAGTCCCGCTTCATCGTCATATCAAAAGTTTTGGCGCCCAACGTGGGGTCGCCCCTTCACCCTCCTGTTCACCAATCTGAGCGCTATTGTAATTATATATTACATATTATTTCGTTAACGTCGACACTACGAAGGCCACGTGGCTTTAGTCCCGTTTAATCGTCATATCAAAAGTTTTGGCGCCCAACGTGGGGTCGCCCCCACCCCAGTTCACTAAACTGAGCGCTATTGTAATTGTATATTACATATTACGTCTCATGTCTGGTCACGTTACAGGCATCACAGCAGGATCTCGACGAGATCCATTACTTAATATAGGAACCGGGGAAGGGGGGGGGTTGAAGGTACTGGTGGTGGTGGGGGGGGGATGGAAACTTTTTAACAAGGTTTGTCAGAGCTAAGAGTATCGCTTCACGACATTCGTTTCCAAGAATAATAATAATAATAATGAGCCAAAAATTCTTCCATCCTTGGAGTTGTGTAACTCCCCGGCTGTTGGCAATACTGTCCCGGAGGCAGTCAGGCCACCCGTAATTAAGTTTCCTTATTGAGGCACAGAGAGAGAGAGAGAAGAAGCTCGCCTCCTGCCTGCCTTTTTATTTCTAGTGAGCGTGAGTTGTTCCCACGCTGAAGAGCTGCTGCACGCTACGTCTTTGTCTCTCTCTCTCTCAACACACACACACACACACACGGGGATATGGCACGGAGGTGACGAAACGTCCTCCCGTGTCCTCACTGACGTACTATTTGAACAGTTGACAAAAAAAAAACTCAACAGCAACATCGTGCAGTTTAATCGCTCCAGGCTCTTGTCCGTGCTTTTCCTTTTTTTTAAAAAAAATTTTCCCTTAAAACCTGAGGAAAGCAACAAGGTTTCCAGGAACGTCGTCGTGTGCTGTGGTATTCCTCACATCACTTGTGTCGTCTTTCTTCTTATTTACATGAACCCGAGATGGAGTATTTAATTCTATATTAACCATGATATATATATATATATATTACTTATAGGGAGAGGGGAATATTGCCAGGTGGTGTGATATTGAAAGAGGAACGTCCGTGTCCTTCCATGTGGGCGAACAACTTCCCACGCCCCGCGTGAAAGTCCCCCCCCCCCCCTCCGTATGAAAGCTATTTGCCTACTGACGACCCCATTACAGAGTCCCAAGGAGGGAGCGAAAGTGACTATTGTCTGAGGAAGGGCAACCTACGTCACTGCTTCAGTGAACATCAACACTGACCGAAAACGAATACGTGTGTGTGTGTGTGTGTGTGTGTGTGTGTGTGTGTGTGGAGCATCTCCTGCTACAGTGGCGGGGGAGAAAAGAGGGACAGGACACTGTACCACGACGGCATGGCTTCAATACATTTTAAATAATAAATTAAAATGGCGACATCATCATGACAACTACGAGATAAATTTAATTTATTTTGAAAGCCTGTAAAGGATTCTCTCGCAGGTCACCCGCGAGAGCTGTTCTCTTGCAGGCAGAATCTTGTAGGAGAGACAGGAAGGGGCTACCTTTGGGGGATGCCTCCTCCTCTCTTCGTTTTTGAACTAAGGTTCCCCACGAGCCGAGGCCTGTTTTGAGAGGTGTGAATGTTCCGGGGTCACAGACCTTGGGGTAGGGGCATCATACGGTAAGAGTTGTTCTCTGTTCCCATTGGAACAGTCGGCCAGCTGCCTCCCTAAACTGGTCGAGGCACGGAGAAGGGGAATGCTGCGTCCCCACAGCAAACTCCTCTTCCCGCTATCCAGGGATGGGGCGTGGGACAAGTACCCCCAGGAGCCCCGACCTACCTGATGCAGGTTTTCTCTAGGGTTTTCCCTGCATTACTTTTAGGCGAATTCGCGGGTAGGATCCGGGGGCTCCCTAGTTAACCCTTGGCTACCTTCCTCTACCCTTCCGCATCCCCCCTTTCAAATCCCTTCCTATGCTATTAAAGGGGAGTTGCCACCATGTTGGATTACCCTCATGTAGGCTGTTACCCTAAAAAAAGGAATAAATCTGAGAACGGGGGGGTGGGGGGTAGAAAGAAAAGACTTGTATCCTGTTATCTTTTCTACGCCACCTCCTGCAGACGCGATTGGCCGAGGGCCCCCGCGACCGCTCCAGAGAGATTCCCGAGCTGTTTACCTTCCCCCCCCCTCCCTCTCTAGCAGACGTTTATTAACCGTAGTTTTCTTCATAACCGTGACTAAAATAAGTAAACAATCAAACAACTTGGAACAATCCTCGACGGCTTTGTTTATTTATTTCGTGTGCTAAAAAACAACAACAACACATTATCCATGTGTGTGGGTGTGTTTGTTTTTAATCATCCCGCTTCATTAAAAACAATCACGATTTCTTTCGTCAGGGAAATTAATCACGTAGATGGTTGCATATCCTCGGTCAAACTCTTTGAACTCTTACAACACTGTTTTGAGGTGTTCCCATAGGCCATAGAGGGCCTGACAGTTTACTGTAACCCCAACTTCTCCATCTTTATCCGTCATTTACGCGTTATTTTAAATTAATCCAGTGAAGAGTGGCTTTAAATGGAAGGTCACCATTTTAAGGATACAGAAACTAGAATAACGGGGATCTGGATGGAGAGGCGAGGGGTGGGGGGAAATCTCGGGAGACCCCGGGACATGAAATATCATAACATGTAAAATCACTCTGAAAGATGGAGGGGTATAGAAACAACTCTGGCAGCCCCCCCTGCTTACAGGGTAGCTAAGATGGTAAGAGCACCACGTGCCAAAGCAGAGGTTGGAAAAAAAAAGATATTGTACTGGCCTCAGAAAAGACGAACAGTAGGAATGACAGCGATTAAACTAACTACGGTTCATATTCCGCGTAATTTATAGCGGTAGCACAGTTTCACGTTTAAAATCAAAATTAATTAATGTACCAACCAGGAATGTACCGTATTTTTCATTCGTAAGCATTTATTTTTTTTTGGTGTGATATCGTGTGAATTGGTATTTAATATTTTTAATTGTGTAATGGTGGTGTAGTACAATATAAGTAATCTTTGGAAATGTAACCCCTGCGGATCCGGCAACCAGAAATGCGGTATGGCCGTTTGGGTTGCCTACATTAGAGGCGTTCCGCGTGGTTAATGACGCTATAATTGACATTTAAAAATTATAATTTAATTTACTGTAGCCCCCTGCGAATCCGGCAGCGAGCAACGCCATCGTGCTGTTTGGGTTGCCTACATTTAAGGCGATCCGGGCGATCGATTACGCTTTAATTGTCGTTGTAAAAATTATGATATAATTCACGGTTGCTCCTGCGAATCCGGATACTGGCAACACGGTTGTTCCGTTTGGGTTGCCTAAATTAAAGGCGATCCGGGCGGACAATGACGCTATAATTGACATCTAATAAAATTATAATATAGTTCACGGTAGCCCCTGCAAACCCGGCAACCGGCAACGCGGTACTGCCCTTTGTGTTGTCTACATTAAAGGCGATCCGGGCGGACAATGACGCTATAATTGACATCTAATAAAATTATAATATAGTTCACGGTAGCCCCTGCGAATCCGACTGCCGGCAACGCGGTACTTCCGTTTGGGTTGCCAAAATTAAAGGCGACCCGAGGTGGTCTTTTACGTTATAATAGACATCGAAAAAATTATAATATAATTCTCGGTAGTCCGTGCGAATCCGGCAACCGGCAACGCTGTAGTGCCGTTTGGATTGCCTAAATTAAAGGCCCCCGGGTGATTAATTGCGCTATAATTGACATATAAAATATTATAATATAATTCACTGTAGCCCCTGAGATACCGGCAACCGGTAACGAGAATTTGCCGTTTGAGTTGCCTACATTAAAAACGATCCAATGTGGTCAATGACGCTATAATTGACATCTAACAAAATTATAATTTAAGTCACGGTGGCCCTGTAAATCCAGCAACCGGCAACGCTGTAGTGCCGTTTGGATTGCCTACATTTAAGGCGATCCGGGCGATCAATTACGTTGTAATTCTCGGTGTAAAAATTATGATATAATTTATGGAGGCCACTGCAAAAACATTGAAGGTATTCCGCGTGGTCAATAACACCGTAATTGACATCCAAAAAATTATAATAAAATTTACGGATGCCTCTGCTAATTCGGCAATCGGCAACGCGTTCTGCCGTTTGGGTTGCCTACATAAAAGGCGCTGTGGGCGGTTAATTACGTTATAAGTGGACGTCTTAAAACTTGTAATTCGTTTAATTTTAAAAAAAGTGTATATTATGTAATATTTATAATATATTTTAATCCATTCACCTTTATTATTACAAATCTTTTTACAATATTTTTCAATTATGATTATAATGTATTAGTTGTTAACCTGGTAGTGGTAGGACTGGATTGTGGTTTTTATTTTTAATTACTTAGGTCTCTTTAGTAATTTAAACTACAAGGCCGTAAACCATAATATATTTCTTTTACTTGTTCGTTACGTTTCCTTTCTCTATCGTTACATTTATAAATTTAATATACCGAATATTTGTAAAAGTTGTTACTATAATTTTTGTCTTACTGCATTACATATATATATATATATATGTTTCCCTGATCGGTCAATTAGTTTAGTTCGGGTTTCCACTCCCCGCCCTCCCCCCCCGCCCCCCCAAAAATTATTAATATTTACATTCAATTAGTGATATTTAAATATGACCGTTTGAAGACTCCAATTATATATTTTACTTCTTTACGAACCATCGAATTTTATTTTTTCCAGGGGAGGCTCAGTTTTTGAGCGGCATTTCTCCGTCTCTGCTGCACCTGAAGAAGGACACGAACGTCCCCAAGGACGTCGAGGTTGGCGTCTTCCTTCAGCGCGTGACGGCGGACAACAACGAGGACCTGCACCTCACCTTCTCCCTCGCCCCGAACATTCCTCCGGGACCTCTGCCGTTCGCCATCAACGCGAGCACCGGAGACATTTACGTCAACGAGTCACTAGCAAATAAGGTACCTGTCGTTAATCTTCCTTAAATAATATATATATATATATATTTCGGTAAAAGGCCTGCGGAGGTTACGAGGAAAACCCCTGGACTTTTCCGCTGACAGATTTAGACATTATTATTATTATTATTTTTCTTTCCCCCCCACCCCTCCCTCAGGCAAGCGAGTACTACTTCTACGTGGTGGTCGAGGCCGACAACCAGCTGCCGATCAAAAACGAGGTCCGGGTCAGAATTTTGGACAGCAAAAACCCCAACGGGCACAAGAGTCCGCCTCCTCCTCCACCTTTCAACCCTTTCCAGCTGACACCGCCTCCAGTGTGGGGTGGCGTTCTTCCACCCTTCCCGACGAACCACAAAGGTCAGTATTACCAACAACAACAACAACAACAACAAAGTTCATTTATAATAAAATTTCAAATTAAACGAAGATGCGGCACTCGATAAAATTAACAGAAATTAAATATAAAGGGTCAAGGACGGTCAGGGTAAATTAATTTCCCATGACTTAATCGTCTTATAAATAATACAAATCTACACCCCTCGCGCAAAATTCACAATAATAACGTACACACGTTATTTGCACCAGGGAAATAAAACCCTGTGTGTGTGTGTGTTGGAGGCTGGGGGGGGGTAAGAATCGCCTACGAACTCCCCAGGAGCGGGCGGGGGGGTGGGGGGAGAGCGCGCGGGTTAAAATGTTAAAAAAAATCCAAAAACTGCCAATATTTGAGTCGGAGCACCATTTTTTTCGGATTCAAAGACATTGATAGATCTTTTGAATAATTTCAACCCCTTCTTACAGCAGCATTGGTAAAAAGGAGCCACCCTTCGGTGTGGTGGTGGTCGTTGTGGAAAAGAGGAGGGGGCCGTTAAAATAAAATAACGCGAATACAACCCGAGATTCGAGTCAAATCCCAGAGAGGGAGGGGTTATGGACGTCGCTGAGTTTAATTATGACATTCATCAACTAGCCGTTTAACTCCCCGCAGGGTAGGTGGTGGGGGAGGGAGGGGGTGCGAGGAAATTTTCAAACATGTTAAAACGGTCGATTTTTACGTGGGGTGGGGGGGGGAGAAATTATTTCCCCCACCCCCAGGGTTAAATAGATTGACACAAAACACTGGCACAGTGTTTCAATCCCTTTATTTCGAACCTCTTCAGCTGGTGATCAAAATTAGAAAAAAATGTAGAATATATCTTTCCTTCAAGTACAGTCCACGACCTTTTCGACCGTCCTTTGACCATCTTCTACAAATTTAAATTAAATAAAAAGAAATTTCGAGTTTGTCGGCTTTTTTTTTTAAAAAAAAATATGGTATTGGTAAAAAAGTAGATCTGAGGAATTAGACTAAGACATTTTGGATCAGTAGAAAACAAGATCAGTAGAAAACAAACTCCTGAGGTGTAAGACCGTTACTGACCGAAAGGTAATGGCGGATAATCAGGTCGAGGAACCAGCAAGATGAAGAAAAAATTGGGGAAAAGAGGGTGGGGGGGGAGGATTTTTTTACCATGTGAGGCCAGAGTGTGAAGAAAAACTAGACTATTAATTATAATTTAAGGAGGGGGCGAAACAGAGGAGAAAATTAATTGGTAAAGGAACCATTTTCCTTGTAAAAACCAGGCGTTGTAGAAGCGGGAATAAAAACAGAGGTAGAAAAGGGGGGAAATCAGAAACTGTACGAAGAGGACACGAAAAGCCCGATTTCGAGGAATTAGCCGCGTTTCAACAAGGGCGGAGTGTAGGGAACTTGTACGGCACCGCACGGGCGTCGTATACAGTATAGGAGGCCCTGCAAATAGAGTCTTCTACGTCGGGAGGTTGGCACGACTGAAGAACTTAATTACTCTTACGCTACATTTGTTTCAGTTTTTCCAAAAAAAAAGAAAAAAGAATTAATTTTTTTCCTCCCCCCCGTAGCTGGACGCCACGGGGTACCAAATTGGATAAGGATATTAGAAGGTTTGAACAAAAGTATTACACGTTGGTGGTCGCTGGGCGGCAATGACGCCAGCAGCAACGGTTCTAGAGGTGCGGAGGGATCAGCGGAAGGTAACTTTGCCACGTGTGTGTGTGTGTGTGTGTGTGTGGTGCACGGGATAGCTAAGGTGGTTGCTGTGATCACGCGTGAATATAAACGTCTTTCATTGCACTGGTTTTGTGACTTACACTTTTTACAAAAGAAAAAAGGGGATGCGGAAGGGACAGCAAGGTGGGGGTTTCCATTACACTGGTTTTTGTGATTTATACAAATCCCTGCATTGTGTCTTTTCTTTACTTTGGGATTGGAAACTCGGCTTTAAGGGCAATAGGAAGTGAATTTGAAAAGTGGGGATGCGGAAGGGACAGCAAGGTATAGGTTTACATTACACTGGTTTTTGTGATTTATACAAATCTCTGGATTGTGTCTTTTCTTTACTTGGGATTGAAAACTCTCCTTTAAGGGAAACAGGAAGGGAATTTGTAAAGGGGGGATGCGGAAGGGACAGCAAGGTACGGGTTTTCATTACACTGGTTTTTGTGATTTATACAAATCTCTAGGTTGTGTCTTTTCTTAACTTTTAGTTTGGAAACTCGGCTTTAAGGGCAATAGGAAGGGAATTTGAAAAGTGGGGATGCGGAAGGGACAGCAATATTCAGCTGTTTATACAATGACGTCATAATAATTTAGCTAAATCAATGTTGATAACCTGCTAATGTATTGATAAATGCAACTGTTGTAACAACGCACACGTTCACTCGTCTTGTCGCCTGCTCACCAGCAACACTCTTGAGGACCTGCGTGTTTCTAGCGTCTGTCTGCTTGTCCCTTAGGTACGCTTCCGCCCGAGCCTCCGGACGAGGACGACGTCGGACGCGTGGTTCCGCCTCCGCGGGGCTACAGACCGCCTCCGCACCGCCCCAAGGCGCCCAGCAGCACCGCCGCCGCCCCCACCACCACCAGCAGCAGCAGCACGACCACGACGACTACGACGCCCGCGACCACGACCCAGTCGTCGACGTCCACGACGACGGCCACCGCGACCAACGCAACGACGACGCAAGGGGGCGGCGTGGCCCAGGCGCCGGACATTGCGGCCACCGTCGTGCCCGTGGCGTCCGTGTTCGCGCTGTTCCTGTTCGGGGGCGGCGCGTGGCTGGTCAAGAGGCGCGTCTGCAGGCCCAAGACCAAGGGCAAAGACGACATGGTGAGGGACCAACCAACCAACCCCGAACTCATTCAGAGGAAAACGATCAATAAAAACATCCGAACATAAATGACGTAATGATGACAGCAACAAATCTGGCATTTATGACACTATAAATACGTCAGTGCATAAACGGCATTCAGACATTACACTGTTTGTTTATTAACAAGTTTACAATCGTTTCGTCCTCTTTTATGACATCTTCAGGTCAATCAGCTTCAATTTGGAATGTAGAATGCAGTCTTTTACGGTGAATAAAGTCTTCTCGGGGAGGGAGGGAGAGGGGCTTCTAACGGAGTAAAACAATTGTATTCGCGACGTTTCGATGACCGTTCACCGCCATCGAAACGTCCCGAACACTCGGTTACAAGCCCCCCCCCCCGCCCTTTCCGCCCCCCTAAGAAGACGTTTTCCAACGTAAAAGTATTTTAAGAACCATTAAACAATCATTTTAGTTAATATATACTTTATAAAAAAAATCCAAGATGAAGATGTCCTAAAAAGAGGACGAAACGTCGAAAAATTAATTTATTTTTGTTGGTTTAAATAACATTTAAAAATTTTCTGATTGAAGATACTTATTTAGTTATTGCGTCATGAGTTGTAGGGGGGGGGGAGGGAAACCCCCTTATTGAGATCTTTGTAGGAACATCGCTCCGGGTCGGGAATCGACCAGGATTAGCTTAGTGGGCTGAGCTCGTTTCGCCCGACATTTTTTTCCTCACGATTAAAATAAACAACTTTTTTTTGCTAAGCTCTCTTTTTTTACTCTTGAATTAAATATATTTAATTAATTTGTACTTTATATAAAATTGTATATTAAAACTGTGACCCCCCCCTTTTTTCTATAGGGGGGGGGGTTTCTTTCCCTCGCACCACTTTTATGCGAATTGCCGCAGGGGTAGTTGGATCCTTAAACAATAGCCCGGGGGCCCCCTAGTTAACCCTCCTGGCTACCTTCTTCCACGCTTCCGCATCCCCCCTTTCAGATCCCTTTCCCTATGCTATAAGAGGGGGGAGGGATTTGCCACCATGTGGATCAACCCTCGTGTAGCCTGTCTACACCTCTTCCTCCTTCTTCTTTCAGAATATATGTCATTATTAAATGTATTGAAAATACAGTAAAAAAATAAGGGGTTGGGGGAATATTCTGTGACGATCTCTCTCAGATTTATGTTTAACTGTGGTTCATCCTAAGTCTCTTTTGATTACACCCTCTGTGACAGTTTAAGAGGTCCTGGATGATCCCTGGATGATCTCGATGACAGACGCGTGTGATGGTTCTATTTTCTTTTGTTTGTGGTTTCCAGCGCAAGGAATCTGTCCAGGGCGTGACTCTGGAGGAGCCGATGGCCCTGGAACACTGGAGAGGGCCGCGCGCCTTCAGCAACCGTTACGAAGGACGTGAAAACGGCGGGGCTTCAGCTCCTCAGGTAACTACAGAAGCCCCTTTTCCTTTCCCCCTTCCTCTCCTTATGAAAAAGAACGAGATCGTGGTGGAAAGAGAGAACAAAGACAAATGTCTGGAACGTTCCAGTTTTTTTAAAAAAAATTATTTTTGAATCTTCCAGACGAACGGAGTGAAAGGCGCCGACCGCTGGGAGTTCCCGAGACACCGGCTGAAGGTCTTCAACATCCTTGGGGAAGGTTGCTTCGGCCAGGTGTGGCGCTGCGAGGGTCTCGACATCGACGGTGAGTACAACAACAACAACAACAACTAACAGTTCTTCGGAAAAGAGAAAAATAATAATT
Source organism: Zhengitettix transpicula (assembly GCA_037074705.1). NCBI lineage: Eukaryota > Metazoa > Arthropoda > Insecta > Orthoptera > Tetrigidae > Zhengitettix > Zhengitettix transpicula. The sequence continues at coordinate 70,762,865 of CM073596.1, read as the reverse complement.
ATGAGGACATTTTTACTGTGAAAGTTCTGTTCTGAAGAAGTCAAAGGACCACCAGGAGGAGGAGAAGAAGAAAACTACCCCTATAAGATCTTAGGGACTTAATACTTTTACCCCGTAAAACAAACCAGAAGCAAACGTGTATTGCGTGTTGCATTCAGTAGAGAAAAGGGAACTACAATATATATATATATATATATATATATATATATATATATTTCGTCACTCAATTTTCTCATTTATTCATTGCCAATTTTCTCTCCTCTTTCTACCAATTATTCTCTCTCCCTCTGCCCCCCCCGGCAAAAATATATTTGTTTTCTAATTACAAACCCACAAAAGACTAAAACTCAACCCCCCCCCCCCAATCGCGGTCCCTTCATCATCCCCGGGCGCCTCCACAAAGATGACAAATGACTGCTGCTCGTTATTTAGTTATTATTCCGTGGTGTCGATGTCGAACACAGAGGAGTACAAAAATTATCGTTACGTGGAAAAGCAAATACATCTATATATATATATATATATATATATATATATAAATATAAAAATAATGACCTTTTAATAAAAAACAACATCAAAGATAACATTTAAATTGGATCCCGGTATTGAACCAACACGAGTTGACGACGATTGTGGATCGTTTCGAGGTTCGCAGAATAATGTATTCAAAGAAACAAAACACACACACACACACGTGTTGCTATGTGAAAACGGAGCCGTGGTGGTGGTGGTGGTAGTTTTTTTTTTTTGGAAAAGCACAAGTTATTGCAATAAAACTCCATCAGCCGCTCTTTTGTTCCCTCCATCAAAGAGGGTGATTTAAAAAACAAAAAAAATATGTATCTATCTCTCTGCTCGTTAATAATAAACGCGTGACGAGGGGTGAAACCACCACCACCACACACTCAACGTGTCGCAGCTGTCAAGTGAAACGGAATATCTAGGTGAGTGGGGGGGGGGTTTAAAATAAAACCCCATTAAAAAAACCTGCTGTAACCGTTAAATTTATTTTGAGGATAAAAACGAAGCCTATTTCTTCAGGGTAAAGTAAAAAATATAAAAAATTCAGCACCAGACGTAAGATCTCTTGCCTTCATTGCCATTTTACCGGCATGTTGAAGGTCACAGTGAAACTCAGCGACCTCCATAACCCGGGATTCGACACCAATCTCGGTTGTTTTCGTGTTATTTTTGCGGAACGTCCCTCCAAGTCCCTCCCATGCCGAAAGGGGTTGAAAATTAACACAAAAAACAACGGGGGGGGGTAGGGGAGAGACTATCAATCTATTTGACTCTCCGATAAAATATTTAATCGCCCGAAAATATCGGCCAAACAACCCCCGCGTCCCGCCACCAAGGGGACGGGGACGGCGGGGGGGGGGACGGGTGTTACCTCCCACAGCGTTTGTTTTCGATGTTTCGAAAAGGAACATTTGTACAAAAAATTATTTTATTTCAGCCCCTCCCCCACCCACCCCACCGAAATTGCTCCACGTGTACGCTGAAGTTTTTATTTTCTTGCTTTAGAGAAACATAAATACTCATAGTACCTTAAGAGCTTCAAAACAATACCCTCGGGGTGCATTGAGACCGTTATTGGTACCCCTAAGAGACCTAAATATATATATATATAACCTTTGTTTGAATTTGATGCACGGACGTTGTTTCTCCACGTATTAAGGGGTTGAAGCACCCCCCCCCCCTCGCACCTAACCGGCCTAGAGCAACACAACTCCACTAGACAGTTGACAAAACGTCAAAAAAACAAGAGCCACCCGTAGGAGAGGGAGGGGGGACGGGGGTTAAACGGCAAGTTGAATGTTATAATTTAACTCAGCGACATCCATAACCCCAGATTTGGCTCCAGTCTCGGGTTGAGTTTTCTCAACTGACTAGCGCAGTTGTGTCGCTCTAGAGCTCTCTTACCGCACCTGAAGAAAGCTGACAAGGATCCCAGAAACAACGTTGTTGTGTCACCAATTTTGTCTTACAATTAATTTTCATGCAGACTGTTTACAAGTCCTTTTTCTGTGTAATTAAAATTTATTTTTCACGACGTGGTTTTCAACTTGTCCATTTATAAACAGACGTTTAATTATTTTTTTTGGCCTCTACAATATATATATATATATATATATATATATATATATATATATATATATAAAATAATTCCAGCGGCCTAATCATTAAAGGAAAAAGAAACGGATTTCCCCCGTCAACTCCTGTATTAGATTCACCCCCGTGAGGGCCACAACATCAATCAATTAAGCTCCCTTACTGCAGTTAGGGGTTTTAAAATCCTCGGGAGGGGGGACGAAACTCAGTTTCCTCTTATCCTAACCAAGTCTTTTTTTTTTAAGCTTGGGGAAAAAACATTTACCTTGTCTGTAAACCCCTGGAAGTGAACACATTTGGGTTTGGGGGGCTTGAGGGGGTTGAAACGATTTATTTATATATTTATTTTGTTTGCTTTCTCGTCAAAGGTCGCGAAGGAACAACCGTGGTCGCCGTGAAGACGTTGAAGGAGAACGCGACGGAGAAGGAACGCTCGGATCTCGTCCAGGAGCTGCAGGTGATGAAGATGCTGGAGCCGCATCCCAACGTGGTCCGTCTCCTCGGCTGCTGCACGGAAAAGGGTGAGTGCGACGAGGTTGTTTGTCAAGTTTTCTTTAATGCGATGTTACTCACTGGGCCTCACTCTCAACTGTTCCAGAACCTCTGTTCGTCATAATGGAGTTCGTTCCTCACGGCAAGCTCCAGAGCTTCCTGCGCAGTTCGCGAGCGGAGAGGCACTACGGGAACTTGCACGGTCCTTCGAAGACGCTCACGTCCCGCGATCTGACCTCCTTCGTCTACCAAGTCGCCAGGGGCATGGAGTTCCTCTCGTCCAAAGGAGTGAGTCGGTCAATTCATTTCTTGACAAAACACCAGTCTATTGGTCAAGAAGACCATCTTCATCCCTCATTGGGAACTCCCTTTGCAGATCATCCACCGCGACCTGGCGGCCCGCAACGTCCTCGTGGGCGAGAACCAGGTCTGCAAAGTGGCCGACTTCGGGTTCGCCCGCGACGTCATCTCCAGCCACATCTACGAGCGCAAGTCCGAAGGCCGCCTGCCGATCCGCTGGATGGCCCCGGAGTCCCTCTACGACAACATCTTCTCGGTCAAGTCGGACGTGTGGAGCTTCGGCGTGTTGATCTGGGAGGTCGTGACCCTGGGTTCGACGCCGTACCCGGGGCTGGCGGCGGCCGAGGTGATGAGACGCGTCCGCGACGGCTACCGACTGGACAAGCCCGACCACTGCAGACGGGAGCTGTACAACATCATGTACTACTGCTGGGACAAGGACCCCAAGGAGCGGCCGACCTTCAACGAGCTGGTCACTCTGCTGGAGCCTCTGCTGCTCACAGAGACGGACTACATTGAGCTGGAGAGGTTTCCCGACCACTCGTACTACAACATGGTCAGCCTCAGTGACGAGAAGCTGTAACCACCATGCGTCATCATGGTCGGCGTCCACGAACCATCCCTCAGTTGAACCGATTCACAAACTCTTGATGACTGACCACAACAGTTGTGTCTTTCTGATCGTGAAAATGTTGGTCACTGGAGTTTATTCGTGTGTTGAGGACTTCCGCACAACAGCAGAAGAAGAATGAAAGGGTGCAATAGTTAGTGACACTGACTTTAAATACCTCTTCCTCCACATACAAACGTTTCTCCTAACTGCTTCATGTTACTGACCCTGTAGAGATTTAGATATTCAGAAAAAAAAAATAATTTATAATTCACTAGTATACAGCAAAGAAAAACAACTTATTATGTTGAATTTCTTCGTTACACAGTAACTATGCCATGCGTTCATCACATACTTATTATCCCTCATAACATTGGTAAATCACAAGAAGAAAGGTTCTTAATCGAGACTATTAAAAATTTTAAAGAATCTCCTGATTTATATTAAATTCAAATTATACTCTGTTTAAAATTAGAAGTCCCCTGGTGTAGCCTCTTGGGGGTGGCTGGGGGGGTGGGGAGGGTTTCCAGTCACAACATCACACCCCTCACTGGAATGAAACCCTCAGGTAGCAACAACGTCACTCGGTCCTTCCATCTTTCAATTCAAGTGTTGTGATCAGTTGACTCAAGGTCATCAGGCTGTCATCAGGCCTTCTAATTTTAAACAGACTACAGTAGAAAGTAGCCAAGTCAGAATAAAATTAGAAGTCTCCTGGTGTAGCCTCATGGAGAGGGAATGGGGGGGTCCAGTCACAACGTCACACCCCTAACTGGAATGAAACGCTCAAGTAGCAACAAGTTTGGCAACGTCACTAGGTCCTGCCATCTTTCATTTCAAGTGTTGTGATCGGTTGATCACAGGCCTTCTAATTTTAAACAGACTACAGTAGAAAACAGCCAAGTCAGAATATTAATTTATAAATATTAACCAGACCTTCTAATTTCAAACAGACTATAGTAGAAAACAGCCAAGTCAAAATATTTACTGAGAAATATTAAAAGTTACATGGTGTAACGTTTCTTCCCTCTGTCAAGAAGGACCTCTTCAGTCGTTACACTGTTGAATAAATAATTTATGTTGAAAATATATGCTTAAGTGGAAATGAAAGTTAACTTCACCACTGTTTATTGAAATTTAAACATTTGGAACACACACACACATGTATTGTTTATTCAACTATGTAACGACTCAAGTGAACCAATGGGATGAAAAGTTGCTTGTATTCTTTGCTCATAAATACACCATTTTTTCTAGTAATTTTAAGCTTAACCAAGACTTTTCAGGAATGCTGAATATTTCATTAATAGAAAGAGAAAAATATAAGTTTTAATTTTTAATAAATACACTCAACTGTTGATTTTCCTTAACAAGATCTGTTTTTCCTCCTGTGACTTAAATTGATACTCCTCAGGGTATTTCAATGTAATCTACCCCCTCACCATCCCTTCCCCAAGAGAGAGAAAACCCTTTACTATTGATGCCTTTTAAAATCATTGCTTCATTCATTAACCATGATTTTAATTACATAACTAATACTAACAACAACAACAACATAAAATATATATGTAGCTCAAATTTTCTCTCTCACACCCACACACACACACTCACACACTCACTCTAAAAAAACCACTTATCAGAGATGCCAAATAAGCACCAGGGGCAAGGTTGGTTTGATGATGATAAGAGAAAGCAAATTAAAAAGACTGTGATCGACTTGTACGTCAAGTCAAATTCAGGGTGACGTCACTCCTGAAGTCGATGAACATAAATACTAATGATAAAAAAATTATATATATAAATATATAGTCATTTGAAGTAATGTAAAAGTATAAATATATATGTGTATATTTATGATGTATTTATTTACATTATATTAATATAATTGTAGATGTTTATTGTACCAGAACCTTATGTTTTCAATTTACTAATAAAAATTATTATTATTTTTCTCAAGGAGATTAAATATTGTTTGTTTACTAGTTACAAGGTTGGTACTTCCCCTCTGTGTTTCTTAAAAACAAGAAAAAAAAATCTTCTTAAGTTTGAATTTCAGTAAATTTAATTTTACAGTTATTTGTTTCATTTGTGATCTTTTTCTTAATTTTTCTGTTTTTTTTTGGTATAATTTCTTCATTTGACCCTCTTGAAATGACCAAATTCTGAAAACTGTCAGTAAGTCTCATTTTGAGAAATGGAAGTGGATATATTATTTTTTTATTATTTATAAAAAACCCTATTAAATTCCTCAATTCTCTTCCTCCTTTCAGTTATTCTGTCTTCCTTGTGTAATCAAGTTTTGTTGTATTTTACATCTATAGTCACAACTAAATTAATTGTCATTCAATGATAACATTTAGGGGGGTACCAGGCTACATGAGGGTAATCCACATGGTGGCAACTCCCCTTTAATAGCATAGGAAGGGATTTGAAAGGGGGGATGCGGAAGGGTAGAGGAAGGCAGCCAAGGGTTAACTAGGGGGCCCATCGGGCTATGGTTTAAGGATCCTACCCGGCATTCGCCTAAAAGTGATGCAGTGAAAACCTAGAAAAACCTGCTTCAGGTAGGTCGGGGCATTGGGTACTTGTCCCACGCCCTTCCGATGGTGGGAGAGGGATTAGCAGTGGGGTCGCAGCTTTCCCCTCGCCATGCCCTGACCGGTTTAGGAGGCAGCTGGCCGACTGCTCCAATGGGAACAGCGAACAACTCTTACAGTATACCCCAAGGTCTGCGACCCCGGAACATTCACCTCTCAAAACAGGCCTCGGCAAGTTCAAAAACGGAGAGAGGAGGAGACATCCCCAAAGGTAGCCCCTCCCTGTGTCTCATACAAGGTTCTGCCTGCGAGAGAATAACCCTCGCAAACCTTCGTCCCTTGATGGTTACCTGAGAGAGAATTCTGACAGCGCTGGTAACTCGTGTACAATTCCCCCCCTTCTTTATAATAGCCAGGAATGAGAAAACTCGAGGAAGTAAAACAGAAAAGAGAAGCAATCTCATATGTAACGAAGCCAAAAAAACACACACACACAATGGAAGAATACGGGCAAACAAAACCACTAAAAAAATGAGAAAAACCAGCAGTCTAGAATATCAAGGGACACAAAACCGAGCGCACACGAATGCGGAATATGTAAAGGACAAATAAACAGGGGAGAACATAATTTAGGAAGAACATAATGTACGAACGGCAAATGGTCAATACAATGTCGCTGAAGACCACGTTGTTGAGGCGACTCAATTTTTTGTTTTAAAAAAATACTGTTGTTATTTATTAATCCAAATGTTGATGTAAGCTCTTTGCCAACCACTCAAATTTCCCCGACGAGGTTAATATTTAGGGGGGGGGGGGGTGGTTAGTAAACCTCACGGGTCAGCTCCAAGGATTAAGGCAACTTCCCTTCATTACCGTGCGACTTAAACAGTTGCCGGTAACGCTGCGAATTTATTATGCGGATTAATTAACGAAACGTCGTCTTGCGATTTTGAAAACAAAAAAAAATGGCTCCTCAGAAATCGCGTCCTGTGTGAAGAGAGATTCCTTGGCGGACTTGAAACTTTTACAACCATTTTATCAGATTTATTGTTTATATATATATATATAGAGAGAGAGAGAGAGAGAGAATGAGAGAGAGAGAGAGAGAGAAAGATTGAGACATAGAGAGAGAGACAGATATATATATATATATACATATGTATAGAGAGAGAGAGAGTTAGAGAGATAGATATATATATATAGAGAGAGAGATAGAGGTACTTAGAGAGATAGAAAAAAATATATATACAGAGAGAGAGAGATAGAGGTAGTTAGAGAGATAGACAGAGATATGTATATATATATATATATATATATACAGAGCGAGAGAGAGAGAGACAGAGATATGCATATATATATACATATATATATATATATATATATATATATATATATATATATATATATATATATAGAGAGAGAGAGAGAGAGAGAGAGAGAGAGAGAGAGAGTTTGGAGGCGAATCAGAGGTTATGGATGTCCCTGAGTTTTAATAAATGTGTCAACGCCCCGGGGCACCCGGAATAGTAAATTATACACATTTTAAATATGTACTTATATATATATATATATACCAATTTTAAGAAATAAAATTACTAAATTTCAATTTCTTTTAATAAAAATATTTACAAAAATTATACCAATTGTAAGAAAAAAAAACTTTAAATTTGAATTACTTTTAATAAAAAATTTATATATATATATATACATATATATATATATATATATATATATATATATATCACAAAGGCATCAGTTTTACAGAAATAATTTATAGATTTGTATCGCCCAATCGACATAAATTATCTTCATAATTAGTAATAATATAATTAGGGGGGTTTCTGCACGTTTAATTTTCCGTTTTTTTCGCTGTTTATATTCTACACAGCATTCGCTTATATTAGTATTTATTTATTTTTTAAATATATATATATATATATATAACTTTTCACCCTTGAATGAGCACAACGAACTAATCGCCACTTCATTCAAACTCGTCCACGGGGGAAAATATGTTACTGCGTAATAATCGACAGCTAATCAACTCAATTAATTACCTACAATAACCAACCAACCCTCTCACCCCCCCCCCCACACACACGCGTAAACCAGCGTTGATTTCTTATGCATAATTTTGTAACGTTATTGACAAGGGGGGTGGGGGTGGGGGGTGAATTAAATCTGAAATGAAAACAACACACAAATTAACCACTTCACTGAATTCCCGCGCTGGTTAATTGCTGCAGCTACGGGGGTTGATGAGGGCGTTTTCTGCCTTTTAAAAACAAATTTGCTAGTTGTTGTTGTTCCGTAATGAACGTGATATTTGAAACGTCGTCCAATATTATAATAATAATAAAAAATTTTTAATTTAAAGTAGAACGTTTCATTACACAACCTGCTCCATCTTATTCTCAGAAAAATAATTTCGTTTAAATATTAGTGGTTTAAGTAAGGAATTTTATTTCTCACAAGTGCTATAATTTTTTTTTAAAAAAATTCCTTTATCATCAAAAATTAAAATTTAGGGATTTTATTCCTTACAATTGGTATTATTTTAGCAAAAGCAAAAGCCATTTATATTTAGCAATTTTATTTTTACAATTGTAATAAAAATATTAAAAGTATTTAGCTACAGAGGAATTTTTATTTTTTACAAGAAGGTAAATTTTTTAAATTATTTATTTTTAGCAAACTCAATTCAAAATTAGTAATTTTATTTCTTACAATTGGTATAATTTAGAAATTTTATTTTTTAGAACTGGAAAAAATTATTTTTTTAAAAAAGAGCAATTTTATTTCTTAATGTTGGTATATTTTTTGTAAACAAAAAATCTAGAAAAATCAATTTAAATTTAGTAATTATATTTCTTACAATTGGTATCAATGTTTTTAAATTTTTTTATATTAAAAGCAATTTAAATGTAGGGTTTTTTTACATACAATTGGTATCAATGGTTTAAAAATTATTTATTAAAAGCAATTCAAATTAAGAATTTTTCTTCTTACAATTGTTATAATTTTTGTAAATATATTCAAATTTAGTAATTTTATTTCTTACAATTGGTATCAATGGTTTAAAAAAATTTTATTAAATGCAAATCAAATTCAGGACTTTTTTTCTTACAATTGGTATAATTTTTGTAAATATATTCAAATTTAGTAATTTTATTTCTTACCGTTGGTATCAATGGTTTAAAAAAAATTTATTAAATGCAAATAAATTTCAGGATTTTTTTTCTTTTTAGAATTGGTATAATTAATGTAAAAAAAATTTTTTTTAGCTCTAGCAAGTTACATTTACAAATTTTATTTTTTAGAATTGGAAAAAAAAATTATTTTTAAAAAACGAGGTATTTTATTTCTTACAGTTGGTATAATTTTATTATTTTTAAAAAACATATTTATCACAAGGAATTTACATTTGGGAATTTATTCTTTACAATTGTAATAAATTTTTTAAAAATTCATTTAGGAATTTTCATTTCTCACAGTTGGTACATCCGAAAAGTCACTCGAAGAAGTAATAGGAAAAAAAATACGTTGTAAAAGCGGCGACCATGATGTAATTAATAAAGTTTTTATTACAACTTTATTGGTAATTTGTAACTGAACAGGTCGTGTAATGACGTTAATGTGTGTGTGTGTGTGTGTGTGTGTGTGTGAGTGCATGTATTTAATCTACAAATGGACAGTTTGCCCCCCGGGGGGTTGCCAGATGCATCACATTACAATTTCATTACAAATTAAATAAGGGATGTTGCAATACACGGAAATAGGGTAAATTAATATAATTATTTTTGAAAATATAAACAAGGTTCAGGGGGACGCATGTGACATTAAAGATCAATATTGTAAACGATTAAACCCCTTTTTTTAAAAAAAACCCACAGCCAAATAAATAAATAAAATTTTTCAATGTAAATGTGAGGATTTTTAAAAATGGCGCTTTCGATTTATTCTGGCGTCATTCATCGGTTTAAAAATCTGATAATTTAATTATAAAAAAAATATCCACAAGAAATTGGCCTAAGGAAGTATTTTAATTAAATTAACAGATGAATGACGTCAGAATAAACCGAAAGATCCCTTTGAAGATCATTAAATACCTTCATTACACTTATTTACCTTTAAACCTTATTTTATTCTCATTGACCTTATTTTACCCTTATTAACCTTATTATAACCTTCCATTTCCTCTCCTTTTACAGCCCATTAAATACCGTCATTACACTTCTTCACCTTTAAACCTTATTTTACCCTTATTTTAACCTTCCATTTCCTCTCCTTTATAAGCTCATTACACATCTTTATCCTTAAACCTTATTTTATTCTTATTCACCTTCCATTTCCTCTCCTTTCAAAGCTCATTAAATACCTTTATTACACTTCTTTACCTTTAACCCTTATTTTTACCCTTATTGACCTGATTTTAACCTTCCATTTCCTCTCCTTTTTAAAGCTCATTAAACACCTTCATTACACTTCTTTACCTTTAAACCTTATTTTATTCTTATTCACCTTCCATTTCCTCTCCTTTCAAAGCTCAGTAAATACTTTCATTACACTTCTTTACACTTATTGACCTTATTTTAACCTTCCATTTCTTCTCCTTTTAAAGCTCATTAAACACCCTCTTTACACTCCTTTACCTTTAAACCTAATTTTACCCTTATTAACCTTATTTTACCCTTCAATTTCCTCTCCTTTTTAAAGCTCATTAAACACCTTAATTACACTTCGTTACCTTTAACCCTTGTGGCTGTGATTCAAAACTAAGAAAAAAAAGGGGGGTTAATTATTTATAATATATTAATAATCTAATACATGCACGTCCCTTTATAGATTTTTTTAAAATTGTACTGGCCTGCCAAAGAAGATCATTGGAAAGATATCTCTCAGACCAGAGATTAACACTACACTTCACTACAGTCACTGGAGAGCGACCAGATCAAGTCGAAATCTTCCTTTTTCAACAGAGGACTTTCTTCAAAAAAGAATAAAAAAACGATAAAAGAGACCTGGAAATAAAAAAAAATAATAACAACACTTGTGCTTGTGGTTTTTTTTAATTTTCTTGCACCGCGAAGAGCAGCAGCAGGTGATCTCATCAAAACCACGGAGTTTATAAGGAGGAGGGGGCGGGAGGGTTGAAGAATTGTCAACGCTGCACTGGAGGGTGTACGTTTTGTTCCCCCCCCCCTCTGCGAGTTTTGTGTAACACTCTGGAGGCTCCAGCAGCCACACGAATCCGCCGCGTTAACATTTTCTTTTTTTCCGCCGCCGCCGCCGCCTCCGAGGACGAGACACACGAGGGTTGAATTCTGATTGCGATGATGTTTTTTATTTGAAACGTAAAAAAAAAAGTCTATCGCCGCGTCGTGATTGCCTTAAGTGGAGTTGCGCTGAATCCACAAGCTCCTGCTTTATTCTGCTCCCGGCAACCAGGCAACACTGCACACGAGCTCCTCCCCGATTCCACACCCCCAACCTTCCCTCGCCTTATGAAGATGCTGCTTTCACGACACTGGGAGTGGGCGGGGGGCGGGGGGAGGTTTACAAGTTTAAAAATCAGCCCTCTCTAGATTTCAGACGTTTCGACACTCTTCTAAATCAACTTCAGACCATCAACGTATCCTCAATTTAATATATATTCGACGTAAAAAATAATACCAACTGTAAGAAATAAAATTCCTAAATGTAAATTGCTTTATTTCTTAAAAAAAAAATATTTAAAGATATTTATTCCTATGCGCACCCCCCCCCCCGTAGGGGGTGTTAAATTTAAAAAGATGCGAAACAGGCCGATATTTGAGTTGAATAAATACTGGATAAATTACATTGATAGTATCTCTACCGTATGTGTATAATTTCCACCCCTTCTTTGTCATGGGAGGGCAGCACGCTTAGGGGGTGGAAGGGGCGCTTCATAAAAATTAACGGGGGATAAGAAACCCCACGCAAAGATCGAGTAAAATCGGTGGTTATGGATGTCTCTGAGATTATTTATGACAGCACGGGAAACGCGCGGCGGCGGGGGGATGGGGGGTGGGTTTTTTTTGGGGGGGGCCTTGGCGCGGTATAAAAATTTTTCAAAACATGTTTTACCGGGGCGAAGAAAAAAATTTAGATTCATAAAATACCCCCCTTGTGCATGTATTCAACCCATATTTCGGACGGCTTGGGATGTGATCACATTTAGGGGTAGGGGTTGAATTGCGTTACATAAAAAATAATGCAACAGCAACCGAGATTGTTATTTATTTTTCCATTTAGCTAAGACCAAATACACAACTATTTACCTATCACCCTTTTTTTATAAACCCTAACAATAATTTATATTAAATCAACCCCTCTATCGAACATTGAATTTTATTTTTTTTCTTGTTAGTTTCTGATGGTGAGTAAAAAAAAATCCCTCCCCACCCTCGAGGTGTTGTGATTATGGACAACCGTCTTTTTTATTTAAAATACTCTGGTAACTGCCCCCCCCCCTTCATCCCGCGCGCCCCTTCTCATGTCTACTCTATAAATAAGAATTATTAACATACCATACAATAGTTGGTCCCTAATAATTTATTTTTGGAGGTGACAAAATGAATAAATAATAAATTATTTAGTTTGTTAATTTTTTTTTATTAATCTTTTAATTTAATTAACCTTTTCATTTTTAATTACTACATAAATGGCTACCACCCACAAGCGTGGGGCAATTTAATTGAACGACCTATCTTTTGAAAAATTATTACATAAAATGGCACCCAACGTGGGGGCAAATTAATTAAACGACTAATAGTTATTCGTTACAATATTTTGATTTATTTGACAATATGTGACAACCCTGGCAACGCCGGGCACCCAGCTAGTGTGTAAATAATATATATATATAAAGTATACACATCATGGGGGTGGGTGGATGGGGGTTGGGGGTTCATTAGAAACTTTCAATGTAGTGAGATATCAATTTACCGTCCATATATTTATTTATATATATATATATATATATATATATATATATATATATACGAGGGTGGTCTGAAAAGTTTCCGACCCAACAATGATAGAAGATAATTTTATTTCATTTAATTTTTTTAATTTTTCAACATAGTCTCCTTGTAACTCTCCACACTTCTCCCAGTGATGCTCCCTACCCACACCCCCTTTCACCAATCCCTGTAAAATCACTAGCTTTTGTTTACTAGTGGTGCCATCTTCACGTTGAGGTCGGAAACTTTTCACACTACCCTTGTATGTATGTATATATAGAAGACTTTTACCCTTAATGATATTCCGTCTCGGATTTCTTACAGTTGATCCGTGTGTTGTGTTGGTTGCCTGCCCTTCAGGGGCCACGGCCATTATAACATTGCCTTCGTCAGAAGAAACCCCCGTCCCCCCTTCCTCCTCCTTTTCCTCCACCCTCCTCAACCACCACGCCCTCGAACAACACACAATACTCCTTCAGGGGGTGAACGTACTAATTCTCAAGACGTTACAAAAATATTATTATGCGGGTTAATTTGTGAGCTTCCCTCGAGGACTAAAAAGGAAAAACCGCACATTCTCGGAATAACCTGTGCAAATATCTTGAACACACACACATATATATATATATATATCGAAGTAACGAAACGTTCTAATTGGACAGCAGTGAAATGAAAATAAAACGTTACAGGAAAGCAAATATATACTGCGAATAACTGCGCAAATATTCATTTATAGAAGAAAGCTCTCTGAAAAGGGAAATAAAAATTATATATATATATATATATATATATATATATATGTTACAATTTTCAATTAATGGTTTATCGTCAAAGTCACGTCTCTCATAAGTTGTAATTTCCTCCCCCCCCCCACCCCCGGCCCATGTAAATAAATAAATGTATTGCGGGTCTCTCGTCCTGAGAGCACCACGTGCCTGCGACAAGATGGCGGCGCTCGGGGAGGAGAGACACACTCTAAATGCAGTTCATAATAGTTTTTTTATATATAGGGCAACAGGCTACATGAGGTTAATCCACATTCCGCAACTCCTCTTTAATAGCAAAGGAAGGGCTGTATTTTAAGGATCCTACCCGGCATTCGCCTAAAGAAATGCAGGGAAAACCTTAGAAAAAACCTGCATCAGGTAGGTCGGGCATTGGGTACTTGTCCCACGCCCTTCCGATAGCGGGAGAGGAGTTTGCTGTGGGGACGCAGCATTCCCTTCTCCGTGCCTCGACCAGTTTAGGAGGCAGCTGGCCGACTATTCCAATGGGAATAGCGAACAACTCTTACCGTATGCCTCCCAAGGTCTGTGACCCTGGAACATGCACCTCTCAGAACAGGCGTCGGCATGTGGGAACCTTAGTTCAAAAACGGAGAGGAAAAGGCATAGAGTTGTCCGCTATTCCTATTGGAATAGTCGGCCAGCTGCCTCCTAAACTGGCCGAGACATGGCGAGGAGTAAGCTGCGACCCCACAGCAAACCCCTCTCCCGCCATCGGAAGGGCGTGGGGCAAGTACCCAATGCCCGACCTACCCGATTCAGGTTTTTCTAGGGGTTTCCCTGCATTTCTTTAGGCGAATGCCGGGTAGGATCCTTAAACCATAGCCCGGGGGCCCACTAGTTAACCCTTGGCTACCTTCCTCTACCCTTCCGCATCCCGTCTTGCAATCCCTTCCTATGCTATTAAAGGCGAGTTGCCCAATGTGGATTACCCTCATGCAGCCTGTTGCCCTAAAAAAAATCTATATATAAATAAATAAATACATTCGACTGCTGGGGAATTAGCGATTGATCGATTATGACGTTTTCAGTCGTTCGTGACAAACGACGACATTTAACAACACCACGTGGCCGCAGCAGCGACACTCTTTGACAGCTCATATATATTATTTTAATTTTTACCCTGGCAAGGTTGGTAACACTTTCAATAACCAACTGACGTGCACTAATTATTTTTTGTTAAACTACATTTATAATTAAATTAGTCTCTGTCCCAAAATTTTAATTAAAATATTGATTATATTAAATAACCCACCCCCTCCCCCCATATAACACCAATTAAGATTTTTTTCTCTGTCTGCTGCGTTTAAATTATGTCTGTAAATAAAGTTAATAATAATTCTTGGTTCCCCTCCCCCACGCCCTGAGGGACTTAATAATTATATATATATATATATATATATATATATGCTATTTTATTACGCGTTATCTAAACGTGCGTATAAATAAACAAGATGGCGGCTTTTCTAAATGGAATCAGCCACGCTCAAGTCGATTTAGTAAATATCGATAACGGGGTTCACGATTTATTATCGATATTTTCTTTTTTCGTTCCGCGGTCATGCAAGATGGCGGCTTTTCTAAATGGAATCAGCCACGCTGAAGTCGACTGTTTCGCTGTTTTAAAGTCGATCACGATTTATATCGACTTTTTCGTTTCGCGTAAAGTTAAAACACTTCATTAATAGATTACTGCATAATTAATTTTTTTTTCGGGGGTGGGGGGGTTTATATAGTTAAATACCAGGGCAACGCCCTTCTAGTATCTTAAATATCACAATACTTCGCTGACGTCATTCACAGCAAAAAAAAACGTTTGTAATGATAATTTTACTTGACAGTGTTTCAAAAATTGTAAGTTAATTTATCACGCGTACCTCTATTAAATTATTCTCCTTTATATGAGTTTTTTTCGCATCTGTGTGTGTGCGCGTGTGTGTGTCAACGAATGTAATCTAATTCCCCGCCGCACTCTTGCTGTCAAACGTGTGTAACAGCTTCGGAGCATCACTGCTGCTGTTACCTGCTCCCTTTAGAAACGTCGTTTACAATATTTTTCCTCTCTTTACTACCTTCAGCGCCTTTTCCCCCGTCTCTTTGAGACGGTTCTTGTCAGACTTCACGGAAACGTGACGGACAATTCAGAGGAATCTTCACGTCAAACATTACCAGAGGAAAGATGAAAAAACTATATATATATATATATATATCTCATAGACATGTATGGGTAAATCAATTACAAATTATTTTAGCACAAAATATCGTTATCTTAAAAAAAATATTGCAGCTTCATTCTCTGACATTAACTCAAAAAAGTGCAAAGAACGTTAACAAAGATAAAATTGGAATTATTACGGAAGAAGCAAAACAGACTCAGAATATGATTGAAACGATTAGAATCAAATACTTAAATACAGACTTTTTTTAGGGTAACAGGCTACATGAGGGTGGCAACACCCCTTTAATAACATAGGAAGGGATCTGAAAGGCGGGGATGCGGGAAGGGTAGAGGAAGGTAGCCAAGGGTTAACTAGGGGGCCCCCCGGGCTGTAGTATAAAGATCCTACCCTCGGGGGCATTCACCTAAAAGTAATGCAGGACAAACTCCTAGAGAAAAACCTGCATCAGGTAGGTTGGGACTGTTGAGGGTACTCGTCCCACGCCCTTCCCCTGGATATCGGGAGAGAGGGGGATTTGCTGTAGGGACGCAGCATCCCCTTTCTCCGTGCCTCGACCAGTTTAGGAGGCAGCTGGCCGACTATTCCAATCCCACGTCACTTCAATAACGCATATATATATGTCAGTATCTCCCGACTGTTTCTGTGTGTATTTCCACGGCCGCGTCGGTCTCGCACTCGCTCTTGGACCACGGTTTCGCCCCAGGCCTTCAAGTCGGCGACAGCTGCTCGTCGCACAAAGTGCCCAGGTGTCAGCAACCCCCTTTTGCGGCGGCGGCGGCGGAGGAGTAGTGGTGTTTGTTTGTTTTGCCCACTCACCGGCTGCTGCGCCGACGCCGCCACCGTGCCGGGGACGTCGTGGGAGGGCCGACGCTCAGTGCCGCGACGTCGCTGCCCGCGCCAACACGCGTGCCTCTGCCGCTCCTCGCTTCGTGCGTCCGTCAACCCTCCACGGAACAAGGTACCAAATAAACCAAAAAATAACCCGTGCTCGTCCATCGAACTGATGGGTTGTGATCGACGTGTGTGTGTGTTGGTGTGTGATCCCTGCAGTTCACACTTATGGACTTACATATATATATTTTTTCAAGTCGGTGCCGTACAAATCTTTAGAGACCAAGGCAACTTACGTGTGACAGTGAACCGAATCGGGAACCCCGCCACCCCCCTAACACCCCCCGCCCGGAACAGGTTAACACAACGGGGGGATTTCCACCCCCCAACAACCCCTCGTAGTAAATTTACATGAAAGACGTTGACTTATGAATAACCCTGACGTAACATCCTGGTTTCACGCGCAGGAAAATTAAAACCGAAACCAACCAAAAATCAATCTTAAAATATAATTAAAAATGGCTAGAGTGTCTGCGAGGCAGGCAGAACCTTGTAGTTCAGACAGGAAGGGGCTACCTTTGCGGATACCTTTTCCTCTCTCCGTTTTTGAACTAAGGTTCCCACAAGCCGAGAGGTGCATGTTCCGGAGTCACAGACCTTGGGGCTTACGGTAACAGTTGTTCTCTGATCCCATTGGAACAGTCGGCCAGCTGCCTCCTAAACTGGTCAAGGTACGGAGAAGGGAATGCTGCGACCCCACAGCAAACTCTCCTCCCGGCATCCAGGGAAGGGCGTGGGACTAGTACCCAATGCCTTCTAGGGTTTGTCCTGTATCACTTTTAGACGAATTGCCCCGGGAGTAGGATCCTTAAACTATTCCCCGGGGGGCCCCCTAGTTAACCCTTAGCTACCTTCCACTACCCTTCCGCATCCCCCCTTTCAAATCCCTTCCCTATGCTATTAAAGGGGAGTTGCCACCATGTGGATTACCCTCATAGTGACCTGGTACCCTAAAAAAAAATTTAAAAAGAAGTAAACCGGGCGACAGGAGGTTGACGAAAAAAATAATTAATTAACCAAATAAGAAATAGCACAACGTTTCGGTCCTTTTTATTTGGAACCTCCTCAGAGTTAACAAGAAGAAGAAAAAATATAAGTTGATAGACTAAATAAATAAAATAATTCAGCTAAATGTGTCAGTAAATTTTTGTTTTGTAATTAATTAATTAATTAAACTAAGTTTCGTCCACAATTTAGAGACTTCTTCAGGGAAGAACAGGTAACGTGCCGTTTGGAATGTATTCAAAGATTGTATAAATAAATGACACCTGAATTTAGATCTCAGCGACGACTGTCATATTTTCTACGGTGCTACGAAAATAGTTCTGTAAGGGTAAGTAAAGGCTACGTGGTGGCAACTACCCCTTCTTAAATAGCATAGGAAAAACGGATTTGAACATGGTGGAGGAGATGCGGAAGGGTTGATGACGGTAGTCAAGACGGTTAACTAGGGACGCTCCCCCACCCGCGCGAGGGGCAGTAGTTTTAAGGATCCCTACACCGGGGGTGACGCAGGACAACCACCCCCCCCCTCCTAGAATAATCCTACTTTAAGGTGGGGTCAGACTCTCGGGGGTAACTCGTTCCCCCACGCCCTTCCCTGGACGGCGTGAGAGTTGGCGGTTTGCCTGTGGGGACGCGGCATTTTTCCCTTGTCCTTTGCCTCGACCGGATTTTAGGAGGCAGCGGGCCGACTGTTCCGTCCCTTCAGTGACGCTTGTCCGGCGAGACGAAGAGGAACAACAGGCTTGTGGTAAACACTGCACGTGAGATTAACATTAAATTAACGGACATAATTAGGAGACATATATATATCCATCATCGCAGATTAAATCGAAATGTTCAGTTTGCGATCGGCCAAAACGTTCTTTCCCAATCCTGAGGGGTTTTTTGAACCGTATTTTCTTTTGTACAACCCCCCACATTCACCACTATAATTCCGTGACGTCACTTCCGATTAGTCTCGCTAAAAGAAAACAATTTTCAAACTTCTTATTATCCCGAGTTTTTCTCCCCAAACATGATGAACCTATTTCCCCCCCCCCGACATTTTCTTTCGTTGTTTGTTGTTGTTGAATGTTTCCTTCACTTCTCCACTTTTTATCCTTACTTACTGCTTACATACTTTGTCGCCTTTACACACTATTGTCAGCCATTGACCGAGTACGAATGGTGGGGGATGGGGGGGGAAAGAGAAATAACAATATTTTAGTCCCCCTGATGACGTCACAATTAAGCCATTCCGTCGCTTGCTTTAACCCTCCTCCTTCTTCTCCTTCTACAAAGTCGACTTAAGGCTATTCCGGATAATGAGTGACGTTGGGGTGGCTAAGTTTAAAGAGCGATGGCGGGGGGGGGGGAGCAAATGTCATCAAATACAGCGGCCCGGGGGGGGGGGGGCGGGGATGGAGGGGGTATAAAAATAGACGGTCACGCGTTCGAACCTCAATTTCCGGTTTCCCGGTCCCGTCGTTTCAGTGCTGCATTTTCTCTCTTTTAACGACGACGTTCGTAATATCAATCCCCCCCTCCCCCGCCTCCTCCCCGCCCCCCAATCCACCGGAAATCGAAATCGTTCCACCCGTCGGCCAAATAAAGATGGCGCTGACACACACACACACATAATCCCGTCGTAGAAGAAGTTCCTCGCGCTTATCGCTTCCTTCCTTCCTTCCTCCCGTTCCTTAAAAGGAACCCCCCCCCCGCGACAGAAGACAAGCACTTTCAAGGGGATCCGTACTAAATTAATTTTAATTTTAATTTTTTCTTACCATCGCCAATGAAATTCAGTTCAATCTCGCGTTATTCAACTTTGTACGCGAGATTGTTTTGCCCCCCCCCATTGTTGACAACAGTGTTGTAGCGCCTCGTGTGCACACACACACACACACACAGAGAGAGAGAGAAAACAAGTGAACGTCTAGCGACTTTCCTGTTGGTCCATTTGAAATTTGAAGTAAAATTTTTTTGGTTTTTTTTAATTCAAATAATCCCCTTTTTCGGTGAATGTAAAAAAAAGTTAATAAATTATGGGGTCGAAAATATTAAACCAGGGGGTCCATTAAAATTCAAAATAATAATAATTGTTTGTTTTTTGTTGTCGGCTTCAATAAATAGGAAGATGTCAGAATAAAAACAACAATTCTCTGTAATTTTCAAGACTCTTTGGGTCGATTTAATTTGAAAAAAAAAACAACAACAAAAAACACAGCGAGTCTCACAATAATGTTTAATTAAATTGTGCTGAATCAAAATGGCGGGGGAAGAAAATAATGATAATATTGTTGTACTGTATTTAAAGGAAAATTTGTTTTGAATTCAAATAAACCTTTTCCGGTGAGTATAAAAATTAATAAATTATGGTTCAAAAAATTCAACCAGGGTCCCTTAAAATTCAAAATAATAATAGTTTTTTTTGGCTTCAATAAATAGGAAGATGTCAGAATAAAAAAACAATTCTCTGGAATTTTCAAGACTCTTTGAGTCCGATTTATTGAACCTTTAATTTTTAAAAACAACAACAACAAAAAAAACAACGAGTACCACAATAATGTTTATTTAAGTTGTGCTGAATCAAAATGGCGGGGGAAGAGAAAAATTGATAATATTGTTTTACTGTATTTAAAGGAAAATTTGTTTTGAATTCAAATAATCCTTTTCCGGTGAATATAAAAATTAATAAATAATGGGTCAAAAAGTTCAACCAGGGTCCTTAAAGTTCAAAATAATAATAATTGTCTTTTGTTGTTGGCTTCAATAAATAGAAAGATGTCGGAATAAAAACAAATTTTTGGAATTTTGAAGACTCTATGGATCGATTTATTGAACCTTTAATTGAAGAAGAAAAAAAGCGAAACACAGAGAGTCTCACAAAAATCTTGAATTAAATTGTAATGAATCAAATTGGCGGGGAAGAGAGTAACAAAAGACGGACCAATAGTCAGCCATTTTTAGCGTTCAAATGTTTTTCTTCAATAATTAACACCGTCGTCGTTGGCCCTGGGTCGACTGTAGTCGAGCACATTACAATCGATATGTGGCAAGGAGGCGAAGCTCTGCTGCTGGGTCTTCAACCAATCCCCCTTTGCGCTTACACTTCAACTGCAAATATATTAACTGTTTATCTTTGAAGTGTGTCTTGACTGATGAGGTTCCTCCGTGCTAAACTTCTCCCCCCCCCCTCCTCCCCCAGGGCTAATCCTGAACCTCTTCTCCTCCTTCCCACATACCGTCAATTCATCGAGACCGCCGGGCGAACTACCGTTTCGAAAATTATAATAAATGTTTAATTATTGAAAAAAGAAGACGAGGAGGGGGGGGGGGAGTGGAAAAAAACATTTGAACGCTAAAAATGGCGGACTATTGCTCCGTCTTTTTTTTCTCTCTCTCTCTCTCTTCCCCGCTATTTTGATTCAGTACAATAAAATTAAAGATTTGTGAGAGACTCGCTGTGGTGTTGTTGTTTTTTTTCTTCAATTAAAGGTTCAATAAATCGGACCCAAAGAGAGTTCAAAATTCCAAAGAATTGTTTATATTCTGACATCTTCCTATTTATTGAAGCCAAAAAGAAACTATTATTATTTTGAATTTTAAGGGACCCTGGTTGAATTTTTTGAACCATAATTTATTAATTTTTATACTTACCGGAAAAGGATTATTTAAATTCAAAACAAATTTTCCTTAATATTATCATTTTCCTCTTCCCCGCCATTTTGATTCAGTAAAATTTAATTAAACATTTTTGTGAGACCTTTTTTTTTCAATTAACGGTTCAATAAATCGGACCCAAAGAGAGTTCACAATTCCAGAGAATTGTTTTTATTCCGACATCTTCCTATTAATTGAAGCCAACAACAAAAAACAATTATTAATTTTTTGAACTTTAAAGGACCCCCTGGTTCAACTTTTTGACCCATTATTTATTAATTTTTATACTCACCGGAAAAGGATTATTCGAATTCAAAACAAATTTTCCTTAAGATATTGTACAACAATATTTTCTTTTTTCTCTCTCTTCCCCGCCATTTTGATTCAGTACAATTTAATTAAACAATTTTGTGAGACTCGCTGTCTTTTGCTTTTTTTTTTCAATTAACGGTTCAAAAATCGACCCCCCTAAGAGAGTTCAAAATTCCAAAAAAATGTTTTTATTCTGGCATCTTCCTATTATTGAAGCCAACAACAAAAGACAATTATTATTATTGAATTTTAAGGACCCTGGTTGAACTTTCTGACCCATAATGTATTAACTTTTATATTCGCCGAAATTAGAAATTAGATAATTAGACATTTATTATTCAAGATCCCAATTTTTCCTTAATATAACTCTACAACACATTTATTTTTCATAATTTTTCAAAAGGAAAAAAACCCAGCTATTTTTCCACACACACACACACACACACACACAGACAGACAGAAAGAAATTATTACCAGTTATAAAAACCAAATTTTCGTTTATTTCTGTTTCGACGTCAGTGACAACTTTTATTTGTTGTGGTGACTCGGTGACGTCATTGCCACAAAACAGTTGCAATTATGAAGATCCAGGGTGATGTAAAATTAATTGTGTGGTTGTGGTGGTGGTGGTGGTGCCTTGGTATGGGGAGGGGGCGAGGGGGCGCTCGAAGGGGGGGGGGTTGTTTTCTACGTCAATTCCAATATAGATGGTTTTATATTTCAAGTTGATATCTCAATAAAACACACACACACATTTAAGAAAAAAAAATTATTATTTCAACTTATTACTAACAGCCCCTTTGAAAAGGCCTAAAAAACGTCCAACCTAAAGAAAACAAAATGGCCGCTAAAATCAAAAGTAGTAGGAGTAATAATAATAAAATTGTATATATATATAGTTTTGTACTCCCTGACACACACACACACACTATCTCTCTCTCTCACACACACACTCACACTGTCTCTCTCTCTCTTTCACACACTCACACTGTCTCTCTCACACACACACTCACACTGTCTCTATCACACACACACTTACACTGTCTCTCTCTCTCTCTCGCTCTCTCTCTCTCTCTCTCTCTCTCACACACACACACACACAGTAACAGAAAATACATTTGAGTAAAAATAAATTAATAAAAGTTAATGTAAGAAACTAATTGATTTTTTTAATTGGTTAATTTTTTTAATTGGTTGATTTTCGTGTTAGTCTGACCCCGCTTATTATTATTTTATTTAATTGATCCTTATATAAATGAGTAATGATCCAGGTAAAAATAAAAATAATAGAACCTTTCAAACGGTCATCAATCAATATACGTTAACAACCCTTAAAATCACACTCGGAAAAAGTCCTGGAAGAAAGAAAGAAAGAAAGAAATTTCAGTTTTGGAGAAAAGTCGCGTGACACGTGACAAAGGACAGGAGAATTTGATTTTTTCGAAGGTAAACAATATTATTTTACTTTATAGAGGGGGGGGGGGGGATGGATGAAGGGGGGAGGGTGATACTACACGTAGGCTTGAGGGTGAAGGGAAAATAAAATTAGGTTATTTAAATACGCGCGATTTGGAAAAAATCACCTTTGCAAGTGAAACGGGTATCTGAAGAGAGAAAAAAAATAGTAACCCAAAGAAATAATATATACATATATATAATGTGTGTGTGTGTGTTACTCTCCATTTTAATCGAAAAAATCCTTTGAAATATGTTTAGTTATACAATATTTTGAAGTCCTGAGATTGAAAATTATATAAAATAAAATAAAGAAAAAACTCACCCCCTGAGAAACCAACCAGAAAAATTGCCTTTTCACATTTTTTAAAAAAAAATTCGCCTCTGGAAGAGGGGGGGCAAGAGTATTTTATTTTTTTTGTATTAGAAACTCATATTTTTGCTTCCCCCCACCCCCACCCCCTCCTCCGTCCAGTTTTATTCACCACTGTGCGTTATTCAGCTTCTGTTTTCCACCCCCAAGACTCGCGTCGATACGTTTCCACCGTTGATTAATTAAAAGTTCCCCGAATATAATTGTTGACCTGTCTCACTCATCCCCTCACCACCACCCCTCCAAAAAAAATTATTTCCCCACCCTCTTGAATAATATGCGTAAAATATAATTCATTTAGTATTTTTTTTCTTATACTGGCGAACTTTCCCCCCTTCCCCCCCCTCCCCCCCCTCCAGCGCGCTTTACACAATATTTATAGTGAAACCAATTAAACATTAATTTTAATAAAAACGAAACATACAAAAGCATTTGAAATTGGTTTCAACCTTTTCCCCCGTCCGGTCACAGACCAGCAGGTTTATTTTTTGCGTTGCCATTGCTTTATTTGAAGAGTAGTTAAATAGAAGAAGAAGTAAAAAAACTAGAGGGGTACAAGAGAAAGAAGACGCTTTAATTAATTTCCTATTTTCAACCCCTGTAACCCACGAATCACTCCCCAAGTGCAGTAAACATTTTCTCCACATAAGACAAAGGGAAAACCAGTACGGAAAAACTAATATTATCATCCAGCTCTGTGACAAATCCAAGTGTTTCCATCGAGGTATTTTTCTATTCCGTTCACTTTTCCAAAGTCTTTACAGATGAGATTCTTACAAAATAAATCTTTCTATTCCTGAATTAAATTCAATATTGGCTCAGTGATCTGTAGCTTAGTCTCTGTTCAGCTCTGACTATTACGTAAAATAAAAATTTTAATTCAGAGTTTTCTCAACTGAATAGTGCAGTTGTGTCGCTCCAGGCTCTTCTCAGCAAACTCAACAAAAAAGTATAAAATAGTCCCTCAGTCAATAAAATTTTAATTTAACTGGGCTGTTAATTTTAAGCATTTTAATTCATAATTTTCTCAACTGAATAGTGTAGTTGTGTCACTCCAGGCTCTTCTCAGCAACCTCAAGAAAGAAGTATAAAATAGTCTTTTCAGGCAATAAAATTTTAATTTAACTCGGGTGTTATTTAAAAAATTCTAATTTCAGGGTTTTTCTCAACTGAATAGTGCAGTTGTGTCGCTCTAGGCCCTAGCGGGATTTTTTCCCCTGCATCTGCAGAAAAGCAATTTTAAGAAAAATATTGTTCAATGATGCTGAAGGTTCTAATAAAGATTTTTCAATGATTATATTTCACACTTTATTTAATATTATCTACCATAATTTTTAATAAAGTTAAAAAATAAACAATACAAATGCCAGTTTTATTGAGAAAAAATATATAAATTTATTTTTAATTAATGTTTTTTTTCTCCTCTGATTTTGTTTGTCTGCAAAAGTGAGTCTGCATTACATGTAATTAACCTTTACTTTGTAATTGTTTTTAAAGGGTACCAGGTCACATGAGGGTAATCCACATAGTGGCAACTCCCCCTCTTATAGCATAGGAAAGGGACCTGAAAGGGGGGATGCGGAAGGGTAGAGGAAGGTAGCCAAGGGTTAACTAGGGGGCCCCCGGGCTATGGTTTAGGATCCTACCCGGTAAATCGTCTAAAACTGATGCAGGACAAATCCTAGAAAAACCTGCATCAGTTAGGTCGGGCATTGGGTACTTGTCCCACGCCCTTCCGATGGCAGGAGAGGGAAGAGGGTTTGCTGTGAGGACGGAACATTCCCCATATCCGTGTCTCGACCAGTTTAGGAGGCAGCCGGCCGACTGTTCCAATGGGAACAGAGAACTACTCTTACCGTGTGCCCTCAAGGTCTGTGACCCCGTAACATGCACCTCTCAATACCTTAGTTCAATAGTATTGCACGTCATATAAATATTCATCGCAGTGTTTCCTTCATATTACAGTCCTACTTTTCACACAACCCCCAAAATAAACGTAATGTTTAATAAATTTTTCGTCTTGTGTTTTAGTATGTATTCATAACCCTCGATTCGTCGCTGATACATTTTCTTAATATTTGATTCTGTTCCCTGATGAAGTTTTATTACTCCTTTTAACTTCCTTTCTCTATATCTCTTCGTCCCGACTCACTCATATTTTTTTCTTTCAATTAATTTCATCCTGCCCCCTTTTTTTCCCTTCAACCAACTACACTTAAAAAGTGGAAGAAATTCAGTTCCTCTCTCTATAAGATGTCATTTTTATTACATTTTACGTCTCCACGTGATTGAATTATAGATTATATTAACTTCTTCGACCCCGCTCCCCCCCCCCCCCCCATTCCTTGTCGAGACAAGATCCGCCAGCGATATTCACTCAACGTTGGATAAATGTAAAGAGTTCAGCCACATTGTGGATATTTAAAATATGTAATGAAATTGATCCTTTAATTATTGGTGGCTGAACTCTGAGGCCAGAGCATTGTAAGGAACAGCATTGTTGACGCAACAATATTTATGATTCTTAACAATATATCATGTAAATTCAAATAAATAATCACTGTTATATTTGTTTAAAAAAGTATAATTTCCTTCTTTATTTCAATTTAATAAAAAGTATTTAAATAAAATAAAATTTATAATTAATAATAAAAAAATTAATATAATTAATCAAATATTTACTAACGAAAAATTAATATAATTATATAAAATTAATAAAATGATTGGTAATGAAATCTTAATACAATTATATAATTAATAATAAATTATTAATATAATTATATATAAATAATTTTAAAATAATAACTAATGAAATACTAATATAATTATATATATAATTATTATTAAAAAAATTGGTAATAAAATATTAATATAACTATATATAATTAATATTGAAATAATTAATAATAAAATATTGATACAATGATATATAATTAATAATAAAGTAATTAGTAATTAAATATCAATATAATTATATATAATTAATATTAAAGTAATTAATAATAAAATACTAATATAATTATATATAATAATTAAAATAATAAAAAATTAATCAAATATTTACTAACGAAATATTAATATAATTATATAAAATTAATAAAATAATTAGTAATGAAATCTTAATACAATTATATAATAAATTATTAATATAAATATACAGAATTAATAATAAAACAATTAATAATAATATAATTATATATAATTAATATTAAAATAATAAATAATAAAATACTAATATAATTATATATATAATTAATATTAAAATAATTATTAATGAAATTCTAATAGAATTATATACAATTAATATTATAATAAGTAGTAATGAAATATTAATATAATTATATATAATTAATAATAAAAGACTAATATAATTAATATTAAAATAATTAAAAATACAATATTAATACAATTATATATAATTAATAATAAAGTAATTAGTAATGAAATTTATAATGATATATAATTAATAATAAAATAATTAGTAATGTAATATTAATATAATTATAAACAATTATAAAATAATTAATAATAAAATACTAATACAATTATATATAATAATTATTAAAATAGTTAGTAATGAAATATTAATATAATTATATATAATTAATAATAAAATAATATACATAGTTAATAATTAGGTAAGTTCTTCTATAATTAAATAATTTACTGGATGTCATTCATGTGGTATTTTGACCTTAAAAGTTGTTCTTATTTAAAATAATTTTTTTTTTTCGAAATGATAGAAACGTTTTGTCCCTTAAGAGGAAATTAATTCTGGAATCCTTAAATGTTCGACTCTGAATATATAATGCGTTCATTTACAGAACTGTCGACCATTTAAAATTGTACGAACTGTATTATTATTATTTATATATATGTTGAATATAAACGCAGCACAATGGTGAGTCGTCCCTGTTCTTGTGGTCCCTCGCTATTCTTCTTACCTGGTTAAGCCTTTTGATGTCTAAACAGCGGTGAAATTACGTTAAAAAGTTTGTTGTCGACGTTTTTACGACTATGAGAGAGACAAGTTATGAATTGCTTCGTTACCGTAGTAAACGTTTGCCCCCCCCCCCGTCCCTCCCTTACCCCTTAAGTAAAACGGGGTTCACACAAATGCTTCTCGGGGCGTCCGCTTTTCCGAAGAATAATTTCCTTCTGTAAATTTTGCTTCCTCTGCAAACTGCATTAGAAATAATATAAGCGTGATGTTTGGAAAATTGGGGGAAAGGGTGGTTGGCGAGAGGGAGGGGGAGGTAATTCTCATTTTCCCCGGTACCGGTGCGGAAACTAGCAGTTGTTTCGGATAGAAAACCATTTTAGTTGGCAAATTTAAATTGGAACCTTTAAACTTTTGAACCATTGAAACTAATTTCTTCAACGACTAGAATAATCTTTACGTTAAAGACGAATTGTGGACCGAAAGCACCCGTTTTTAATTGCGTTTAAATGGCAATTAAATTGTATTTATTTATTTATAATTCTTGTATGTGGATAGGTAATTGGTTGTCTAAATAAACTGTATTCAAAGCCGAGTTAAAGTCAAATTTTAACAGAATGAGGGACTATTAAATACTTTTCCTTAGGTGTGCTGAGGAGAGCCTAGAGCGACACAACTGCACTAGTCAGGTGCTGAGGAGACCCTAGAGCGACACAACTGCACTATTCAGGCGCTGAGGAGAGCCTAGAGCGACACAACTGCACTATTCAGGTGCTGAGGAGACCCTAGAGCGACATAACTGCATTATTCAGGTGCTGAGGAGACCCTAGACCGACAAAACTACACTAGTCAGGTGCTGAGAATAGCCTAGAGCGATACAACTGCACTAGTCAGGTGCTGAGGAGACCCTAGAGCGACACAACTGCACTTGTGAGGAGCTAAGAAGAGTCTAGAGTGACACAACTGCACTAGTCAGGTGCTGAGAAGAGCCTAGAGCCACACAACTGCACTATTCAGTGACAAATCTCAAAATTAAACATTTTAAACTAACTATGGAGTTAAATTCAAATTTTGTAGACTGACGGGACTATTAAATACTTTTCCTTAGGTGTGCTGAGGAGAGCCTAGAGTGACACAACTGCACTATTCAGGTGCTGAGGAGAGCCTAGAGTGACACAACTGCACTATTCAGGTGCTGAGGAGAGCCTAGAGTGACACAACTGCACTAGTCAGGTGCTGAGGAGAGCCTAGAGCGACAAAACTGCACTAGTCAGGTGCTGAGAATAGCCTCAAGCGACACAACTGCACTGGTCAGGAACTAAGAAGACCCTAGAGCGACAAAACTGCACTAGTCAAGTGCTGAGAAGAGCCTGGAGCGACACAACTGTACTAGTCAGTTGACAAATCTCAAAATTAATAATTTTAAACTAACTATGGAGTTAAATTCAAATTTTATAGATTGAGGGACTACTTTAGACTTTCTTTAAAATATTTAGTTGATTCTCACATCAACCGTTAATTATTTTTATACTTTTCTTATCCATAAATCTCGCTGTTGGTAAATACTTGTCTGAGAGAGTGTGTGAGTGTGTGTGTGTGTGTGTGTGTATTAGGCTCCAAAGGGCACGCTGGACCCCTTTCACAAACGCCATTAGCGAATCCTTTCACGCACTGTGAGGACAACAGATTCAATATCTCCTAATTGAAAGGCTCCGGGGGGGTCAAACCAGGCACGACCACTGCACAACATGGCGGCGGATGACGACAGACGTATTTAGCAATTAAGGGTCGAAACTCTCCATCTG
This sequence comes from Zhengitettix transpicula, assembly GCA_037074705.1. NCBI lineage: Eukaryota > Metazoa > Arthropoda > Insecta > Orthoptera > Tetrigidae > Zhengitettix > Zhengitettix transpicula. The sequence continues at coordinate 70,733,437 of CM073596.1, read as the reverse complement.
CAACTCTTGTTAAGTGATACTGTAATCATTTGCAAATGGACTGAGTGTGTGTGGGGGGGGGGGGTGACTGGGGGGGGGGATGAGACAACAATGCAATTCCGAAGCAGACAGCGAATCGTCGACAATTGTGAAATGTTATTCTACACTTCCTGACACAAAAATAAAGGTAATTCCGCAGTTTTCCCCTTACCAACCCCCCCACCCACCCCCGGGGGGTTTGTGTGCTCACTAAAATTAATTTTAAACTAAAAACACACAAATATTTACACCCCTAATTAACTACAGAAAGTAAAATACAGATTTAAAAAAAATAACATATATATATATATTGTGGGGGGATACAAATTAAAGAACAAGGGGAAAAAACACGTTGTGCTGCAAATTAATGAAAATAAAATAATTTATGATTTGTTAAATGAAATCAATTTAAACATAAATAAATTTCAAAAATACTGAAAGGTTTTAATACAAATTTATATTTTTAATTTGGATAAACGCCGCCACGTGCTTCATTGAAATCTTCAGGGTCGCTTATAAGAAGGTCTGTATAACAGCTACAGTAGGCCTGAATTTACAACCGTATTAAGTGAAAATATATATATATTAAAAATTTTATTAAATCTAAAGAAAGATGACGGTAGGCATATTTTTTACATACCGGGTTTACAATTGGGAATTTTTGTACATACCAAATCATATTTTAATCAATATATATATATATTGTAGCAACAGACTGTACAGATATTTTTATTTTATTTTAACATGTATTTTTATAGTGACTTCCCAGACTCTAGTTATTATAATATATATTATAAAAAAATATTTTAATCAAGCGGCCATGACGGTGACGTCACTTCCCTGCATTCCTTTAGGTGAATGCCGGGTAGGATCCTTAAAATACAGCCCGGGGGCCCTAGTTAACCCTTGGCTACCTCCCTCTACCCTTCAGCGTCCTCCCTTGCAAATCCCTTCCTATGCTATTAAAGGGAAGTTGCCCAAAGTGGATTACCCTCAAGTAGCCTGTTGCCCTAAAAAAAAAAAAAAAGGGATCTGATGCAGGTTTTTCTAGGATTTTCCCTGCATTTCTTTAGGCAAATGCCGGGTAGGATCCTTAAACCATAGCCCGGGGGGGCCCCGTAGTTAACCCTTGGCTACTTTCCTCAGCCCTTCCGCACCCTCCCCTTTCAAATCCCTTTCCTATGCTATTAAAGGGGAGTTGCCATCATGTGGATTACCCTCATGTAGCCTGGTACCCTAAAAAAAAAAAGTGACCCAATTATGTATATATATATATATATATATATTTACAAAACTAAACATGTATTATAGTGACTTCCCAGACTCTCCTTATTTACTTCACCAACAATTTAAAAACATATTAATCTATATATATATATATATATATATATATATATATATATATATATCATACAGGAACACACTAGAGCATTTTTATAACATCAAACATGTATTTTAAAGACACTTCCGAGACTCTACTTATTCACTTCAGCTATAATTTTAAAAATACTTTAATCAAGAGGCCATGACAGTGACGTCACATCAGGGCTGTCGAACACCACCTTTATATATACATATATATATATATATGCAGGAACACACTGTTGAGACTTTTTCATTACATTAAACTTATGTATTTTAAAGTGACTTCCCAGACTCTACTTATTCACTTAACAGATAATATAAAAAAATATTTTAATCAAGCTGCCATGACGGTGACGTCACATCAGCGCTGTCGAACAAGTCTTGAGTCTAGAGATAATAATAATAATAATTCCTACTGTAGTAATACATTTTTCTGACACACTGAATTTTTCACATTTGAATATTGGGAGACCAAAAAAAAATCCTAGTACGTTTAATTGGGATCCATAAAAAATATATTTATGTATACAGAGAGGAACACACCATTGAGAATGTTTTTTATAAAATAAATCTATACTTTTAAGTGACTTCTCAGACTCCACTTATTCACTTCAGCAATAAATTTAAAATATATTAATCAAGATGCCATGACAGTGACGTCACAGCAGGGCTGTCCAACACGACTTTATATATATATATATATATATATATATATAGAGAGAGAGAGAGAGAGAGAGAGAGAGAGAGAGAGAGAGGAACACACTGTAGAGAATTTTTATATCATTAAACATGTATTTTAAAAGTGACTCCACTTATTCAGTTTACGAATGATTTAAAAAACATTTTAATCAAGCGGCCATGACGGTGACGTCACATCCGGGCTGTCGAACCCGCCTTTAGTCCAGAAACACTACTAATAATAATTCCTGCTGTAGTAATGCATTTACTGAATCTCTGAATTTTTTTTTTCACGTGTGAATATCGAGAGACTCAAAAAATATCCTAGTCACTTAACTGGGATCAAAATATATATGTTTATTTATATGAATTAAACAAGTATTTTAAAGTGACTAACCGAAACATGGTCAGTAATTGATGAACTCTGAACAGAAAAACTTTAAATTTATAAAAATTCACCGCGCAGTTATTTATTTGTATATATAAATAAATATTCGTAGATTTGCCTGCAAGTTAGAAAGTAAATTACATTCGTCAGAGACGACATTTACTTACTTACAATTTAATTACGCAGCTTCACGGGTTGCAGTTGATTTATTTATTTATTTAATTAACTAATTAATTAGAACTTCTATACAAATATCCACACCACAATAACAACAACATCAACACAAATTTCAAATAAAAAACAAAACATGTGATATCGCATCGGCCGGCCAAAGACTCTACTCTCTCTGGTCGCAAGGATCTTTGTATTGCTTATATCGACTTGATTTAAAAAAATTATCGCAGTACAACTTTAATATTAATATTAATATATATATATATATATATATATATATATATATATATATATATATAGACAAAGAGATGGTTTAAAATATTACTCTTTCATGTAGCTACCATAGTTTCCTTTTTATTTATGAAGCAGCGTATATATTTAGTGGAATATCTTACAAACAAAACATCTGATTCTATTTCGCATCGGCCGCCCAAAGATAAAACAGTCCCCGGCCACAGACTCTACTCTCTCTGGCCGCTAGGATCTTCGTATTCTCTATATCGACTTGATTAAAATAAAAAATATCGTAGTACATATATATATATATATATATATATATAGACTATAAATATTACAATTTATGTAGTTACCATATTTTTATTTTTATTATTTATGAACCAGAGAATAACTTCAGTGAAATATCTTCCCTTTTTGTGATTATTTAACATTTCACGCTTCTAAGAGTTTCATCGAGAGAGAGAGAGAGAGAGACAGAGAGACAGACAGAGAGACAGAGAGGCAGAGAGACAGAGGCAGAGAGACAGAGAGAGAGAGACAGAGAGAGACAGAGAGAGAGACAGAGAGAGACAAAGAGAGAGACAGAGAGAGACAGAGAGAGACAGAGAGAGAGACAGAGAGAGAGACAGAGAGAGACAGAGAGAGAGAGAGAGACAGAGAGACAGAGAGAGACAGAGAGAGACAGAGAGAGACAGAGAGACACAGAGAGAGACAGAGAGACAGAGAGAGAGAGAGAGAGAGAGAGAGAGAGAGAGAGGCTTTGGTTGAATTAGTTGAAAAAAAAACCACGAGTGTCAACAAAGAGCTGCCACACTAATTAACAGCGTCACGACGACCTAAATAAACAAATAAACACACATATCAATCACGTAGCAACCGTACAATAAACATTACAAGTGTTAGGCGTAAATAAAGCTGTGTGTTTAAGGAGGGGGGGGGGGCGGGGGTGGTGGTTGGAACTTTCTTTTCCCTCATGCAGTTGATTTAAAAGCTAAATTTTTTATTACTCTGTGAAAAGTTAAAATAAAAAATTAAAATCTTTATAACTACAGTAAGTGTAAATAAATGCCACACAAGTAGACGCACAAAAATATATTTTTCTTTTAAGCTTAAAAGCAGTTTTTAGTCTCTCTTTAATTCCCCCGTTCTTAAATATAAACTTTTTTCCCTCCTTTCAAATCTCAGGATAACTGCCTCCATTTTAGGGGGGGGGGCGCCGAGGAGGAGCTGGGGTGTATTCTTAAAAAATTGAGAGTCGTTTTAACTGGCGCGCTTCATCCTTCAAGAGTACGGAAAAGTTTATCTTCTTCTTTGGGTGTGGTGCTTACAGAAATCTTCTATTTCCGTGAATCCACCCCACCCCAGAAAAGATGGGAACGAGGGAAAAATTTAAATACACGCTTTTACGGGAAGGCCTTTATGAAAAGTTTATCACTTCAAGGAAAATCATTACATAGGATGAAAAAGACACAGATGTTTGGAAAAAATAATCATTTTCTAAATACGGGATTCAACAAAAGAGAGAGAGATGGGGGAAAAGATAGAAATGGGGGAAAAGAAAGAAATGGGGAAAAGAAAGAAATGGGGAAAAGAAAGAGATGGGGAAAAGAACGAGATGGGGAAGAGAAAGAGATGGGGGAAGAGAAAGAGATGGGGGAAGAGAAAGAGATGGTGGAAGAGAGAGATGAGGAAGAGAGAGAGAAGGAGGAAAGAACGAGATGAGGAAGAGAAAGAGATGGGGGAAGAGAAACAGATGGGGGAAGAGAAACAGATGGGGGAAGAGAAACAGATGGGGGAAGAGATTGAAATGGGGGAATAGATTGAAATGGGGGAATAGATTGAAATGGGGGAATAGATTGAAATGGGGGAATAGATTGAAATGGGGGAATAGATTGAAATGGGGGAAGAGAGAGATGGAGAAGAGAGATATGGGGGAAGTGACAGAGATGGGGAAGAGAAAGAGATGGGGGATAAGAAAGAGATGAGGAAAAGAACGAGATGGGGAAGAGAAAGAGATGGGGGAAGAGACAGAGATGGGGGAAGATAACGACATGGGGGAAGAGAAAGAGATGGGCGAAGAGAGAGATGGGCATAAAAGAGACAGATGGTGGAAGAGAGAGATGAGGAAGAGAGAGAGATGGGGGAAAGAAAGAGACGGGGTAGAGAAAGAGTTTGGGGGAAGGGAAAGGGATGAAGAAGAGAAAAACATGAGGGGAAGAGAGAGAGATGGCGGAAGAGGGAGAGTAAAAATCTGATAATTTAATTACAGTACTGCCTTATACCAACTTATAGACACGTATATATTTTAAATTAAATTTTCAGACCAATGAGGTTTAAAGTAACCTGAAAGCTTAATTTTAAATCCTCATATTTTAATGTGAATTAAATATTTTTACGCGTGACTGTGAATTAAGGGTTTTATATCCCTAAAAATATTAATAGTAAAAATAGGTGTCAGTCATTTAAAAAAGAGTATTTTTTAATTATTTGAATCGTGTTGTGATACGGCGCCGACTCTACGTTTCAGATGACGTCGGAGCCGCCCTTCAACCTCACGACGCTACTGCTGGTGAACGTGACCGACGGCGGCGGCGCTGCTGCTGCCTCGGGGGGTCCGTGGTGGTCCACGACGGTACCCTCCACCCCCGGAGGCGGAGGAGCAGCAGCAGCGGGGGCGGGGAAGAGGCGACAGCCGCACCTGCTCATGGCCTGGTGGCAGCAGCTCGCGTGGGTGGCGCTCTTCGCCGTCATGCTGCTCGTCGCTATCGGAGGAAACGCCATCGTCATGTGGATCGTGCTGGGTGAGTGGAATTACCAACCCCCGTGGTGTCCCTGTGCTCTTCTAAATTACCCCCGTGATCCGTCAACTGTCATTAATCGATCAGTCGAATAAAGAAATCGACACTGTTGCTGCCGCGTGACGTCACGCGCACAACTGCACCGCCCTTGAGACAGTGTTGCAGCAACCCTCTTTACGAACTTTTAGCGTGTACACAAAATAACTCGAAAACAATTGCGACGTAGTTCCCGTGCGCCCTGACATCAACCTTCTCAAAGTTTAATTAAGAGGATTTCCGCCGATCGAAATGTGTTGTTACACAGGCGAGGCGAAGAGGAGGTTGTGAAGGCAAGGGCAGGGGGGGCAGTGTTAAAACTAGACTTGGACTGGCACGCAAAACCATTAACATTTTACCTCTTAATTAAAGCTGGGTGAGGGGGGGAGGGTCGGGGTGTAAAAGTTTATATGGGTCACACCCAAAGTTGGAAGAGAGAAGCTAGAAATTACTTTACTTCGATAAGCTGACTAATAACACTTTAATAAAACGATAAATACCAAATATAACAAAACATATCCCTTGAGCAAGAAATACAGTCAAGGAAAATTAATGAAGACAAAATTAGGAAGACACAGACTAATACAAAAAAAATATATATTAATAAGACGTGTAACCTTGCATTTGAATATACTAACGGAGCTGTAGAGAATAACTGAGACAGAAAAACACTTGTAGGATTACAAAGGCCAGGACAAAGTAAGCAAAATTAACCTTGTCGCAGCCAGAAGGTAATAGGAGGAAAGGAAGGCGATGGTGTAGATGTAAGGTTCCCACATGCGGAGGCACCTCAGCCTTGTTTTGAGAGGTGAATGTTCCAGGGTCGCATACGGTAAGAGTTGTCCGATACTCCTATTGGAACAGTCGGCCAGCTGCCTCCTAAACCGGTCAAGGAACGGCGAGGGGGAAAGCTGTGACCCCACATCAAACCGCCTCCCCATCTCCCGCCATCCCAGGGAAGGGGCGTGGGACAAGTACCCAAGAGCCTGACCTACCTGATGCAGGTTTTTCTAGGGTTTTCCATGCATCATTATTAGGCGAATTTTCACGGTGGGTAGGATCCTTAAACCATAGTCCGGGCGGCCCCCCTAGTTAACCCTTGGCTACCTTCCTCTACCCTTCCGCATCCCCCCTTTCAAATCCCTTCCTATGCTATTAAAGGGGAGTTGTCACTATGTTGGATTACCCTCATGTAGCCCGTTACCATCCCCCATCCCCCAAAAAAGAGCTTTCAAGACACACTGAGACGTCTTCGAGGCTGTTCTCTCGCAGGTAGAATGTTTTAGGAGAGACGGAGAGGGGGCTACCTTTTGGGGGACGCCTCCTACTCTCTCTCTCCGTCTTCGAACTAAGGTTCCAAACAAGCCGAGGCACTGTGGTGTATGTTCCGCGGGGTCTCAGACCCTGGGCTCGCATTGGAACCGTCGGCCAGCTGCCTCCTAAACTGGTCGAGGCTTGGTAAAGAGGGGGAATGCAATTACCCCCCCACACCAAACCGCCACCCAGGGAAGAGGTGAGGGACAAGTACCCAAGAGCCCCGACGTACCTGATGCAGGGTTTTCTAGGGTTTTAGGAGAATACCCCGGGGGTAGGATCCTTAAACCATAGTCTGGGGACCCCTTGGCTACCTTCCTCTACCATTCCGCATCCCCGCTTTCAAACCCTTTACATACGGTAAGAGTTGTTCCCTGTTCTCATTGTAACAGTCTGCCAGCTGCCTCCTAAAACTCGTCGAGGTACGGAGAAGGGAATGCTGCGTCCCCACAGCAAATCCATCTCCCGCTATCCAGGGAAGGGCGTGGCGGAAGTACCCAAGAGTCCGACCTACCTGATGCAGGTTTTCCTAGGCGAATGCCGGGAAGGATCCTTAAAGCATAGCCCGCGGGCCCCTAGTTAACCCTTGGCTATCTTCCTCTACCTTTCCGCATCCCCCCTTTCAAATCCCTTCCTATGCTATTAAAGGGGAGTTGCCACCGCGTGGATTACCCTCATGTAGCCTGTCAAAAGAAAGGCTTTGAAGATTTAGATTTATTATTGATTCCATTTAGTCCTCGGTTCGAGGAAATACAAACTTTCTATAGGTGTAATTTTAAAAGGTCCTACAATCACTGTTAAAGCATGGTTGGGGACAGAAGCTCAAGATGCCAGTCGGTAAAAGGTGGCTAAGGCACAGGGAGGAGGAAGACGAAGTGTATTTGGATCGATACGTTTACAGTGAAGTAAATCTCCTCATCTGTTTCTCTCTGATCTTCTGGACGACCTTTCACGTAATCTCTTTGACCTGCCTCGTTCTTGTTACTTTGCCTCTTTGACCTTTACCTTCTTTCTTTCTCTCTCTCCCACTTGTCTACTCCAAGACAATATAAATAATAATTCAACTTAATTCAGTCGTTAAAAAATATATTTATAAACCCTTTCTTATAATTTATTATTCGATTTAAGATAAGGGATTCGTGTTGCATATATTCTAGGGGTTAAACATGTTACGGGGGGTTTCCAGCTTCCATCACGTCCATTAAAAGCAAGTGGGTCGGTCCTAATATCCTTGTGAATTCATCTTCACCGCGGTCCTTTGAATAATTCACGGCGCGGCCATTTTCATCTCGGTTTATTTTTCACAAACCCGTACGTAAATACCAACACACACACACACACGAACATACATGTATTTTACTTTGAAGCATGCAACAACTAATCAAGTGTGTGCGGGGGGGGTTGTTTTTTGTTCCTGGTCATTCCATTTATTTATTCGCATTGAACCGACTCTGTGACGTCATCACACGGTCCTTTCAGTCGGACGTTGTGGTGTGGAGTGAGAGAGAGGGGAGAAGGGGGGTGAAACTACCACCACCACCACAGCGCCGCATCTAGAAATTTAAAACAGTTTAACCGTTTAAAAATAAAAATGACTTCAAATAATCAAATTTAACAAAGTAGGTCCTCAGTCGTCCGTCCTGAAGATGTCGCTTCGTTACTGAGCGACGACGTGCGCTCTTCGAATAACCTTCTTAATTCATGTATAAGGATCCCTTAAAAATTATTTTGAGTCGCATCGACAACTGGGCCTCCTTATTTTTTTCCTACGATTAGGGTAATTTAAATAATTAAATTATATAAAAATAAAAAATCGCACCCTTATGGTCAGAATTTTTTTTAATAGTTTAATATATTTAAATCTCTGATTTCTGGGACGAAACGTCGCGTTTCATATCGAGTAATTAATTTTTTTCCACCCTCTATGCCGTAAGGGAGTTTTTTTCTGCAATTATACAACACGAAAAAATAATTTATCCGAAGCAAATATCATGTTTCGGGGATGTTTTGAAAATTTTCACCCCTCTGACCCCTTGAAGGAGTTAATGACTGAGTTGAACATCATATTTGAATTCCGCGACATACATAACCTTGGATTTGACTAAAAACTCGGGTTAATTTGCGGAGTTTTCCTGTTAATCATCTCCCACCCCACCCCCCAAATTCCTAACGGCGCTCCTTTACCATGCTGTAAGGGGGTTGAAATTATACGCAGATAACATTGCTAGAAACATTATCAATTTCTTTCACCGCTAAAAATATTTATCCGACTAAAATATCGGCTGTATTAGCAAGTTTGAATATTTCCACCCGCCGTCCACCCCAATCTCTAAGCGTGCTGCTCTATTATGCCGATAGGGGTTGAAAGTTTAAACACAACATCGGTAGAAATACTATCAATCCCTTGAAAATATTTATTATGCGCTAATAACCACCGTGATTGCATTTTTAAAAATTTCCACCCCTAACAACCCCCCGCTTCTAGGGGGTTAAATGACCAACTGAATGTCGTTATTAAACTCAACGACATACATAACCCTGGATTTGACTAAAAACTCGGGTTTATTTGCGGAATTTTCCTGTAGAGCATCTCACACCCCACCCCCCAAATCCCTAGCGGCGCTTCTTTACCATGCTGTAAGGGGTTGAAATTATACACAGATAACGTTGCTAGAAACATTATCAATCTCTTTGACCCCGTAAAAATTTTTATCCGACTAAAATATCGGTTGTATTAGCAAGTTTGAATATTTCCACCCCCCGTCCACCCCAACCACTAAGCGTGCTGCTCTCTTATGCCGATAGGGGTTGAAAGTTTAAACACAACATCGGTAGAAATACTATCAATCCCTTGAAAATATTTATTCTGCGCTAATAACCGCCGTGATTGCATATTTCGAAATATCCACCCCTAACCACCCCCCGCTTCTAGGGGTTTAAATGACCAACTGAATGTCGTAATTAAACTCGGCGACATCCATAACCTTGGATTCGACTCCAAACTCGGTTGTTATCGCGTTATTTTAGTTTCATGCCTCTCCTACACTCTCACCCCGGGTAAGGGTGCTCCCTACTCACACTGACAGGGGGGGTTGAAATTATACAAAAACGACATCGGTAGGAACACTATTAACGGCCCCGAAAATTTAATTATTTAAGAACAAATATAAGTGCCTAATTTTTGGTATATATATATATATATATATATATAATTAAAGGTCTCTGTTCACTGACTGAATAATGTTAAATATATTATTATAAAAATCAGCTCGTGAATGCGGTTGACTGCGCTGCCGAGTTTCAGTGAAAATGATTTCTTTTGTGTGTCCAGGTTCCATTGGGAAAAGGCGACACAAGTAAAATAAAAAATATTCCTGAGTTAAAAACATGAATTAAAAATGAGCCACAACCCCCTCCCCCCCTCCCCGTGTAATGTAAAACGAGACGAATGTCGGTGTTCGACGGGAATCATATTGAAAAAAATTCAGCTGCTGGGAATGATATGTGGTAAATATTCCTTGTGGATAAACTCTGAGGGGGAGGAGAGGAATGGGGAGGGAGGGAGGGCGGAATAAAATATTTAAATGGTGTCATTTAAATGTCAATACAACTGCCTGCATTATATTTTGCATAGAGAGTTAATAGTAGAGTGATTCCTTTCACGTAACGGCCATTATTACGTTTATTACGTTCCACGTTTATCAAGCGCTTTTATTATGACAGTAAAAAATAATTTTTATCCTAAGGTTATGTAGGAAATGACTTAATGATGATTATTATTATCTTAACATTTATTGTTTTCATCGTGGTGGTTTCGATTATTATCTTATATTGAAGAAACCATTTATTGATTTCAACGTGGTGGCTTTTATTATATTCTTAAATTGAATACAACATTAATCAGTTTCAACGTGGTAGCTTTTTATTATAATCTTAAATTGAATACAACATTAATTAGTTTCAACGTGGTGGCCTTATTATTTTCTTTAATTTAAAACAACATTAATTAGTTTCAACGTGGTGGCTTTTATTATAATCTTAAATTGAATACAACATTAATTGCTTTCAACGTTTTACTAATTTCTTAAATTGAATATAACATTAATTAGTTTCAACGTGGTGGCTTTTATTATATTCTTAAATTGAATACAACATTAATTAGTTTCAACGTGGTGGCTTTTTATTATATTCTTAAATTGTATACAACATTAATTGCTTTCAACGTGGTGGCCTTATTATTTTCTTAAATTATATACAACATTAATTAGTTTAAACGTGGTGGCCTTTATTATTATCTTAAATTGTATACAACATTAATTAGTTCAAAGGTGGTCGCTTTTTATTATATTCTTAAATTGAAGACAACATTAATTGCTTTCAACGTTTTACTAATTTCTTAAATTGAATATATCATTATTTGGTTTCAACGTGGTAGGATTTATTATTATCTTAAATTATATACAACATTAATTAGTTTCAACGCGGTGGCTTTTTATTATCTTATTAAATTGAATTGAAAATTAATTAGTTTCAACGCGGTGGCTTTTATTATTTTCTTAAATTGTATACAATATTAATTAGTTTAAACGCGGTTGCATTTATTATTTTATTAAATTGAATACAACATTAATTAGGTACAACGGGGTGGCTTTTTATTATTTTCTTCAATTGAACACAACATTAATTGGTTTCAACAAGGCGGCTTCTATTATTTTATTAAATTGTGAATTACTTTAATTGATTTCAAAGTGGTGGCCTTTATAAATTTCTTAAATTGAATACAACATTAATTGGTTTAAACGCGGCGGCTTCTATTATTATTTTAAATTGAAGAAACTATTAATTGCTTCCAGGTGGTGGTTTTTATTATTTTCTTTAATTGTAAACAAAATTAATTGGTTCCAACGCGGTGACTTCTATTTTCTAAAATTGTACACAACATTAATTGGTTTCTTGCTTTCAACGTGGTGGTTTTTATTATTTTCTTCAATTGTACACAACATTAATTAGTTTCAACGCGGTGGCTTCTATTATTTTATTAAATTGAATACAACATTAATTAATTACAAAGCGGTGGCCTTTATAAATTTTTTAAATTGAATACAACATTAATTGGATTAAACGCGGCGGCTTCTATTATTATTTTAAATTGAAGAAACTATTAATTGCTTCCACGTGGTGGCCGTTATTATTTTCTTAAATTGTATACAAAATTAATTGCTTTCAACGTGGTGGTTTTTATTATTTTCTTCAATTGTGCACAACATTAATTAGTTTCAACGCGGTGGCTTCTATTATTTTCTTAAATTGAATACAACATTAATTAATTACAAAGCGGTTGCCTTTTTAATTTTCTTAAATCGTATACTACATTAATTAGTTTCAACGTGGAGGCATTTTTTATTATTTTCTTAAATTTAATACAACATTAATTGGTTTCAACGCGGTGGCTTTTATTATTTCCTTGAATTGTGTACTACATGGTTTCATCAGTCCTCGTATAAGGGCATAGAATACGTCATCACATAAAGATACAATTTAATTATTGGATGTAAACAATTATAAGTAACCCTAAATCTGCAACATTCAATTTTCCCCCTTCCCCTGTCCAACACAAGTAAAAGAACTATACAGTAATAATAATAATAATAAGACCAGATGATGTCGTATAAAAAGCGACGAAACGTTGTTCTACATCTAAAAATATATTTTTTTCTTGCAGACTTAAAATTGGCTGATGTTTATTTATTTTCTCCATGATGGGAATATATATATATATATATATATATATATATATATATATATATATATATAATTGTAAAAGGGATCTTTGAACTTACTTCTTAATTAATGTTGTTGTGTTAATCTTATCGTGATGCAGGTCAATCGCGGGTTAGTCAGGGAAGTGCAATTACTGACGTAACCCCCCCCTCCCCCCCCGCGGGTGAGGGTTCAAAGGAAATGCCACAGGGCGCTGCACAATCAATTAGTGTAATACACATATATTAAATAATTCTCAATATATATATATATACAACAACAAAAAACCTGAGCCATACAGAAATCAAGAAAATGATAAAAGAAACTAATACAGGGTGGTCCACAAGTCCAATTACCCCTTCTAAAAGAGGGGGGCACGATGGGTTGGGTTGCAGAACGGAACTAAGCAGGATTGATGAGAGGAGATTTTAAATCGATTCGATCTTGAAAATTTAATTTCCCCCCCCCCCCCACACAGACAGTTGGTAACGCGGTTTCCTTATTAACCCCTTTAATTATGCGAAATTTTATTTTATTTTTTTTAAAAAAAATATTTAATCATAGATAAGTTCGACTGTCACTTGTCACCAATGCTTTTTGTTTTCGTTGAAAGATAAAAAATTATTCAAAAGAAATCCTTAAAAGCTTTTTTTTATTGAAGCCTCAAATAAGAGGTAAAAAGTATTATTATTTTTGTGACAAAAAAGGGAAAGAAAATGGGGAGGGGGAAATATGGTTTTAAATTAAAGATTATTATATGGATTAATCGGGTGTTCAATTGTCTGGGAGTAGAACGGTGAAGAAGAAAAAGGCAGAAAACTGACTAAAAGGCGAAGAAAACAAAAATAAAAGGCTAAAAAAATATAGATCTAAATTAAACAGTATTATTTAGTTTATTCGGGTACTTAGAGATCTGGGAGTGGAACCCTCAGGAAGATAAAGTGCGGAAAAGTGACAAAAAGAAAAAGGAAAGGAAAAGAAAATGCTAAAAAAGATATATGGATCGAAATTAAACATTATTATTTAGATTATTAGGGTATTCAGTTGTCTGGGAGTCGAACTGCGAGGAAGAAGAAAGACACAAAGCTGACTAAAAGGCAATGAAAATAAAGATTAAAGGCTAACAAAAATATTAACGAAATTAAATAGTATTATTTAGATTTTTCGGGTATTCGGTTGTCTGGGAGTGGAACTGTCAGGAAGTAAAAGGCGGAAAAGTGACAAAAAAAGGAAACGAAAATTATTAAGTAATATGGAACGAAATTAAACAGAATTATTTAGTTTATTCGGGTATTTTGAAGTCTGGGAGTGGAACTGTGAGGAAGAAAAAGGCAGAAAAGTGACAAAAAAGGCGAAGAAAAGGGAAAGAAAAATATAAAAAAATATGGAACGAAATTAAACAGCAGTATCTAGATTATTCGGGTATTTCGAGGTCTGGGAGTGGAAATGTCAGGAAGAAAAAGGCAGAAAAGTGAAAAAGAGGCAAAGAAAAGGAAACGAAAAATATTTAAAAAATGGAACGAAATTAAACAGTATTATTCAGATTATTCGGGTATTTCGAGGTCTGGGAGTGGAACTGTGAGGAAGGAAAAGGCAGAAAAGTGAAAAAAAAGGCAAAGAAAAGGGAATGAAAAATATAAAAAAATATGGAACGAAATTAAACAGTATTATTCAGATTATTCGGGTATTTCGAGGTCTGGGAGTGGAACTGTGAGGAAGGAAAAGGCAGAAAAGTGACAAAAAAGGCGAAGAAAAGGGAAAGAAAAATATAAAAAAAATATGGAAAGAGAATTAAACGTTATTAATTAGATTATTACTTACGTTGGACAGGGAAAAAAAAATTGCGTTCCCGATATTCAGTTATTTTTATGTTAACTTTCAATTGTCGCTGTACCTTTTATGAGATGACGTCACCTCGTACGAGGACTAATGGAATAAAATAATAATATTTTGCACGTTAGAAGGTCTGTGACAGGAATTCTGAAACACCGATAATTATATTGGATGACGCATAGAGACTTAAATAAGGGTAGGTTGAAACGTCGTCACAGATGAAACATCCCCGCCCCCAACCATCCCCCTTCTTATCGGTTGCCGACTTGACCGAAAGTCAAGATATTAACTACACGAGGCCAGGAAATTGAATTCGGAGCCACGACGGCGATTGAATTTCATTTGGTCCTCGAAGTCGACTTGCGGGGCAGTGGGGGGGGGGGAACGGGGGGGGGAACGGGGGGGGGAACGGGGGGGGGAACGGGGGGGGGTGAATATCTGAAAATCTAGGTAAATTAGCGGATGATTTACGGCTTTCATTTTAAATTGATTACGTCACAAATGTGGAAGCCGAGGAAGACTCTGATGAACACATCAAGGTGAAGGTGAGACACTTTTTGACCTTTTAAGGTCATGTTTACCCACGGAGATGGAGGTTGAAGGGTGAGGAAGAGGAGGAGGAGCTCCAGAGAAGGTAAAATTCACCCCATGACATATAATAATACTATTTACCAGAGAATTGTTTGACAATTCTCTTCCAAAGAAAAAAAAGGTAACAAGTAAGACCTTTGTATGTGGCCATGACCGAGTCCATACTTTATAATCCTCCATATTGGAGTCAAACACCAGACACAAAAGGGCGGACAACAAAATATGAACATTAATTTTCTTTCCTTTAAACAAAACACGACGTCGGGAAAAGTGGATTCTTACCCGAGGACATAATTATTATTTTTTGTGGTCTGGACCACGCAGCGGGTGCTGAGAAAATAGCTCTTGGGAAAAAACGATTTAATACGTCATCAATTATTTATTAAAACACTTTCGTCATCTACAAACACTGTGTGTCGATTTTTTCTTCTTCTGAAGGTCATTTATGTAAATTAAGGATAATAAATGGGAAAACCCAGCACCGAACCCTGAGGGACTCCAAGAACAATTTTCTTCACATTTTTAAGACTGAAACTTTTTCTTCCTCGGTGACAGTTTGTAACTACCCTTAAAAATCAAGTGAACTGTATGTATATAATAATAATAATAAAAAAAACCGTTTCTTTACCAAGGAGAATAGGGGATTAAAGAACAACGAAAGGAATTCATACAAAAGGGGGTAGGAGAAATAAATAGTAGAAAATTTTGGTATTCATAGATGAATCAGGTATAAGAAGACAAGGAAGTTTATGGAATACGGCTGGGCTAAAAAGGGTGGGGGGGAAATGTTATTAATCGCTGATAAAATCTGGATTTGAAAGAAAAAGGATAAGCGTAATGCAACACAATTGAGACCAAATGAAACAAACAGAAAAACAAGCAGAAATAAATGGAAGAAAATATTAGTATTCATAGATGAATAAGGTATAGAAGACAAGGAAGTTTATGGAATACGGCTGGGCTAAAAAGGGGTGGGGGTGGGAAAGGGTTATTCTCTGATAAAATATGGATTCAAAAGAAAAAGGATCAGCGTAATTGAACACAATAGTGACCAATGAAATTACTGTAATAAAACGAATTTGCGAAAATTTCACACAACAAGATCACTCTGGATCGTCCCGGACTCGCTTTTGTCCAACAATTAGCCCAACAATACGACCCGCCGATTGTTGAAAGTCTACCCGCGACAGGGGAGAACTCGACAATGGACAACTTACTCAACAATATCATCCCAAGCTCCTAGTCATCAGTCAAGGTTGATGTGTTACCAGACGGTTTTTTTTATTTCAATGCCAGTGTGTCTCTCTAGGGAGGGGGTTGGGGGTGGGTTTAATATTCCTTCTGCATCTACCTTTCTTTATCTGGGCTTAGTGTCTTCCCATTTCCGTGTATATACACACACACACACACACACACACACTGTAATCTCTCTCTGCCTCGTCTGTTCTCCCCCATCCGTGTGTCGAGGCCAATCTCTGCTCCTTGTACCCACCCACCCCAGCTTATCCCTTTTCTATCTCCGTCTCAAACAGCCACTTTTCTGAGAAGCTGTAGTCGACGTTTCAAACCACCCCCAGCTTTGGTCCTCGACACTGCGTTTAATAAAAAGACGAACAACAATTGCCAGTAAAATTCCTTAAATAACAGAAACAGGCCTTCAAAATAAATACTTGTTTTATTATCCAAGAATGTTATTTATTAAAGAATTTTTTTATTTTTTTTTAAAAGGGAATTAAAATTTTAGAAGCAGTTGCGTCCAGAGGACAAGCAGGAGGACCAAAAAAAATAAATCAGTCTGACAATTTATAAATTATAAGATATCATTAAGGATAATTAAAACACCACGTGGATTAGCCTCGTGTTACCCCCAAACCAAAAATAAAATAGGACAATTAACAAAACTATAATAATGAAAGAAAAAGGGGGTTCTTTATACACTTGCGTGGCGGCAACAAGGTCTGCATCGTGCTCCCAAGGACGAGTAAGACTTCGTGTGGAGTTCCAAGGGAATTAGTAACGCAGAATTACAGCGGCCGTTCGAGGAAGACTTGAAGATTTCAGAGGGAGGGAGGGTGGGGGGCATGAATAAACCAACACACGAGAGCTACACCTCTGGAGGCGTTTCCCCCTCCCTTCTAGACCAAGTAAACTTTACGGTAATTTTCCTCAGACACAGTCAATCCTCGGTGGGCTACCTTTAGAAAAGGAATAGCGAGAGCAGTGTCATAAATTTACAATACAGACAAGTCTGGAAAAGGTACACAGGGATTAGGCAACATCGGAAATCGTCACTTCGCGTTGCCAACTTGATAAAACAGAGACATTTAAATAATTAAATATTAAATTAATTCTCTTGAATGCGGCCTGTGACAGACGAGAGAATAACAAGGTTCAAAGAGTAACATAAATAAATCATCGGTGAATTGTATTATTTAGTAATATAATACAACATACGTTCTAATGATGATATCCGTGTTTGATGTTTGTGTTCTCTGGGGGGTGGGGGGGGGGGGGTGAAGCAGAGGAGGAGGAGGATCTCTGAATTAGTAGTTAGTGATATCTTTGATACTGTGTTCATGTCCTTGTAAATACAAATAAAAAAATATTGAACGTGCTTTTCCATATAAATTATCATAAATATATATTGTAGTATAATTAATAATTAATAGACGAATTAAATGGTTATTTTATTATTCTGCCCCACGTTGGGCGCCAATATGCAATAATTAATTAAAATAAATTAAATAAATGAATTGCCTCTACGTTGGTGGAGCCAATATGAAATAAACGATAGGATTAAATGATTTCGCCCCCACGTTGGGCGCCAATAAGTAATAATTAATTAAAATAAATTAAATAGATGAATTGCCTCATCGTTTGTGAAGCCAATATGTAATAAACGATAGGATTAAATGATTTCGCCCCCACGTTGGGCGCCAATATGTAATAATTAATTAAAATAAATTAAATAGATCCATTGCCTCTACGTTGGTGAAGCCAATATGTAATAAACGATACGATTAAATGATTTCGCCCCCCACGTTGGGCGCCAATAAGTAATAATTAATTAAAATAAATTAAATAGATGAACTGCCTGATCGTTGGTGAAGCCAATATGTAATAAATAATAGGATTAAATGATTTCGGCCCCCTCCACGTTGAGGCTTTAATATGTAATAATTAAATGGATGAATTAATTGACGCTTCAACGTAATAATTGAATATATGAATTAATTGACGCCTCAACGTGGCGGGGGCGAAATGATTTAATCCTATTCTTTATTACATATTGGCTTCACCAACGTAGAGGAAATTAATCTATTTAATTATCTATTAATTAATTATTGCATATAGGCGCCCAACGTGGGGGCAATTCATCTATTTAATTATTTATTGATTATTACAATATACATTTATATTGATTTAGTACGCTCAAGTATAATTAAGATTAACTCTACATTTTTCTTTAGTGAAGGCGTCAATATGTAATAATTAAATAAATAATTAAATAGATGAATTAATTGACGCCTCAACGTAAGGGGGGGCCGAAATCATTTAATCCTATTGTTTATTACATATTGGGTTCACCAACGTAGAGGCAATTCATCTATTTAATTGTCTATTAATTAATTATGGCATATTGGCGCCCAACGTGGGGGCAATTCATCTATTTAATTATTTATTGATTATTACAATATATATATATATAGATAGATAGATTTATTACGTTCAAGTGTAATTAAGATTAAGTCTACATTTTTCTTTACTGAAGGGGTCAATATATAATAATTAATAAATAATTAAATAGATGAATTATTTGACGCCTCAACGTGGGGGGTGGGTGGCGAATTCATTTAATCCTATTGTTTATTACATATTGGCTTCACCATCGTGAGGCAGTTCATCTATTTAATTTATTTTAATTAATTGTTACTTATTGGCGCCCATCGTTGGGGCAAATCATCTATTTAATTGTTTATTAATTATTACAGTATATATATATTTCCCAATCGCAGCTAATAATATACATGCATATCCCAGAATCCTTTACACGTGTACCAACTGTACCCGATAACGTTTCCCACCCCACCACCACCACCACCACCACTCCCTTTGAGGGTTGTTTATCGTCCGATCTCTATACAGCATTACTGTCGACCCCGAGACGGCTCAAAGAATTTCATTTCTCCAGATCGTGAGAAATTGCGGGTTGTTTCTCTCCCTCCTCCTCCTCTTCCGCCCACCCACCCCATCCTTCAGCCATCTTGAGGCCTCACAAATATTGATGGGAATCTGGTGCTTCAAGCTGGAATGCGGACTGATATTGTCTGGGACCCACGCAGAAAAAGGGACTACTACACATTCCTAACCTACACACACACAAAATGGAGAGAGGGGATGAGAAAAAAAAATGGTCGCAACACTGTCTTTAATAAAGAGGATACGATTTTTCGACCCCCCCTCCCCTCTCATGGCTCCAGAAATAAAATTCTATAAGCATTTTTTATAACCTTTTGCATACTTTTAAAGGCATAATTTAAATTCTACAAAATTGAAACTAATTATGAACAACATGGCCGTAAAACAGACCCTCACAATAATAAAAAAATTTAACCTCGGAGTTTGATTTTCAAAAACCGAGAATAAAAAGTTAAGAGGATCTGTGTGTGTGAGCTCATTAATTAAAGCCTTTTTGAGAGGAGGAGGGGAGGGAGAGAGAAACACAGAATAATAAGGCGGAAAGTTCCAACTTTCAACATGCCCCTGATGTTTGTTTCCCCTCCAGGTATTGTCCTGCAGTCCTCCTTGGTACGGCATTCGTTTTTTAAATCGATTACGTCACAAATGTGGAAGCAAAGGAAGACTCTGATAAACACATCAAGGTGAAGGAGACACTTTTGACCATTTAAGGTCATGTTTACCCACGGAGATGGTTGTAACTAGGTTGAAGGGTTAGGAGGAGGAGGAGGAGCTCTAGAGAAGGTAAAATTCACCCCATGACATATATATATACAAAATAATACTATTTACCAGAGAATTGTTTGACAAGTCGCTGCAAAAGAAAAAAAGATAACAAGTCTGACCTTTGCATGTGGCCATGACCGTGTCCGTAGTTTATAATCCTCCATATTGGCGTCAAGCACCAGACACAAAAGGACGGACAACAAAATATGAACCAGAATTTAGTTTCCTTAAACAAAACACGACGACGGGAAAAGTGGATTCTCCCGAAGGACATAATTTTATATTTTTTGTGGTCTGGACCATGCAGCGGGTGCTGAGAAAACAGCTCCTGGGAAAAAAACGATTTAATACGTCAATAATTACTTATTAAAACACCTTCGTCATCTACCAACATTATGTGTCGTTTTTGTTTCTTCGGAAGGTCATTTATGTAAATTAAGCATAATAAATGGGAAACCCCAGCACCGAACCCTGAGGGACGCCACGACAAATTTTTATTCACATTTAAGACTGAAACTTTTTCTTCCCCGGTGACAGTATGTAACTACCCTTAAAAACAAGTGAACTACATGTATATAATAATAAGAAAACCGCTTCTTTACCAAGGAAAAACGGGGATTAAAGGACAACGAAATGAATTCATACAAAAGGGGGTAGGAGAAATAAATAGAAGAAAATTTTGGCGTTCATAGATGAATCACGTATAGAAGAAAAGGAAGTTTACGGAATACGGTTGGGCTAAAAGGGGTGCGGGGTGGGAAAAATGCTTTTCGCTGATTAAAAAATCTGGATTCAAAAGAAAAAAGGATCAGCGTAATTCAACACAATTGAGACCAATGAAACAAAAATAAATGGAGGAAAATTTTGGTATTCATAGATGAATCAAGTGTAGAGGACAAGGAATTTTAAGGAGTACGGTTGGGCTAAAAAGGTGAGGGGGGGCGGGGGGGGGAAAGGTTATTCACTGATTCAAAAGTAAAAGGAACAGTATTAGGACTTTTTTTTTGGACTCGACCACGCAGCGGGTGCTGAGAAAAGCTCTTGGAAATTGTATAAAAACTATATAAATATATAGCTGGCCAAAGATAATATTTACATGCTCCTCCGATCACTTGTTGCACCTCCGTGACAGTGGACGTAATTAATTAGTCCCTCTGGTGGTATGAATGACAAACGCCACCTCACTCTTACTCGGAATTCCTGCGACTATTATCACACACCAATAAAAAAAATAACTAATTAACCCTCCAAATCAGGGGCTGGAGGGATGGGGGTTGGAAAAAGATGAATCTGCAGGTCAGTTTCCTGAATTATAACAGGAATTGTGTGCGGGGGATGAAAAATTCCGTTTCGCTACAGGAACGTGAGAGACTAATTTATACCTGTGACATTACAACGTTGCCATGATTATTAGCCCTCGTCTCTCTCTCTATTAACTGAAACTTAACAACGCCGCCGCCGCCGCTCCGATGCTTTAATGAGAGAAAATGTGTGTGTGTGTGTGTGTGCGGTGTTTATGGAAAATCTTTTGTGGTTGTTGTTGTTCCCGGAGCCGACCTAACAAATGAGCAGCGGGCTCGTTACAGAGGAGAGGGGGGGGGTGGAAAACCCTCACGTGAGTTTAATTGGGACAGAACGTCTGCTGCGAGGATTAAATTACTAATTAATTCAATCTTCGTAAGTATTACTGTTATTAATTACTCGGTAATTAGAGTGTCTTTAACTCTGGATTTTGTAACAATAGACGAGCTCAAACACACACACACACACACAATGGGGAGTGATTTGAACCGTCCCGCGGAGGGGTGGGGGTATAAGAGGGATTGACCACTCTATTAACTGACCATCAAATTTTTTTTACCCTCTCTTCAATATTTATTTTATGCTTATGTTAGTGGTAGTTAATTTTTTTATTTAATATTGCCACCCCCCACCCTCTAAATGTAATTAAATAAATCATTACCGCTATAGTCCTCCTAGAATGTTTAGTTCAGTGCCTTCAATCAATTGAACCATTGAACTGTCCTCCCCCACCCCCCTTTACAATCAGTCACGAGGGTCACCCCGTTGAAGCGCCACCTGCGGCGGTAAAGGACCACAGTAACAGGATAATTCACTCTTGATGACGACGAGGGGGTGAGACCTCAGCCATTGTTCAAGGTCACGGTTGAATTTATTCCCAGTGTCAACAACTGAACGATTAATATTTACCAACTCAACGGGAAAAATAAACAAGAGAAATTTTTTTTAGTAAGACCAGAAAAAGGGGTGTTCAAAAGTTGGTAATATATTTTTTTAATTCTGTTTTGCTAAAATAAAAAATAATTAACAATATTACAAATATATCATTGTAAATTACATAATCTTAGGGGTGGAGGAGGGTGGTGGGGGTAAGAATAGTGATTATTATGTTTTATAAAAAAAATTATTAAAGAAAATAATTAATTACAAGCAGGATGGTAATTATTTTATGTATTTGTGTTGTTGATATGGTAATTTTTTTTTTAGTTTTCAACAGTTTCGTGACTTACAGTGATGTTTTTTTTAAAAAAAAAATTAACAATATTACAAAGATATCATTGTAAATTACATAATCTTAGGGGGTGGTGGGGGGTGGGGGTAAGAATAGTGAAAAAACATGGAAAAATTAACGTCTGATTTAAAATTAATCCAAAGAAAATACAGACAACGGAAGTGACGATAAAAAACACCACACACAACAACCTTTCCTTATATTATAATCGGCGCCACTGAAATGTAATACCGCCCAAGGCCAAGGCCCTCACCACGAGCTAATTATAGTCGCCTTGCCTGCCAATTGTTGGACGCACTGTAAGGCAACGTCGCCGGGAAGGAGGGCATTGACCTTGGTATTACATTTCCGCGGTACGGACTATTCCGTGAATCATCTAGAAAGTTGTCTAGATGGCCCTCCTACCACGGCGGCGCTGCCCCGGGTATTTATTAATGTTATTGACCCGGAAAATGTATTTAATTGGTCGAGAGCGTCAACATATAGAAAAATTAAACCCCCGATGGCCGTCGTAAAATATTAAATTCATCACCCTTGTTCCCTTTCCTCCAGGTGTGCTGAGAAGAGCCCTAGAGCGACACAACTGCACAAACGCATCCCCCCCCCCCTCTCTCTCTTTTTTTTGGTGGGAAATGTTGAGAAGCGCCTCGTTTCTTTTTTTTTTATAACTAATAAACGTCAACGTATTGACAATATCAAACCTCACAGATGAAACACGTCACGACCAATGACGCAATACCAGTGTGTGTGTGTGTGTGTGTGTGTGTGTGTGTTTCTCCCCCCGTCTCCTTTCTTTGATCAAAGAGATCCTCTGCTGCTGATAAATAACCATGAAAACAAAATTCCTCTCAATCACAACGTATTGAAAAGTCTGTCTGAACAATCCGGAGGGGGAGGGGTTGGAAGGGGGGGGGGAAACAGAGAAAAACCAACCCCCCGGGGGGGGGCTAATACCTACGACGAACCGTATATGAAGAAAAAAATATTTACATTTGAATAATTATGATCGATAGCACGTTGTGACACACACTCGAAAAAATGAAGAGGGGAGGGGGAGGGGTGGGAAAAAGAAGGGAATTTTAATACCCCCGATGTTTTCCAATCTCTTTGTAAATGGAGGAGAAAACAAAGAGCCGTGAAGTCGATCAGGGAATGAGGGTAAAAAAAAATTTACCGGGGGAAGGGAATGGGGGGTGGTGGGGGTAAAATAACTTTTCTGGAAATTATTAAAGTAATTAAAAATAAAATGTAGTCAAGGGGGGAAAAAATTCTAACATTCGTCTTATATATTTTTTAAAATTCTTGAATTCCAGTAATTTTTTTTCACCCCTCTACGATCACTTCACTAAAAGGAGTAATTGTTCTTTTTTTAACCCCCCACCCGCCCCTTCCCCACTCATAAATTTATGATTATCCTTGATAATACATTTCAAAGGCCTTGTAAGATGTTTCTAATACTCTTTATTAAATATTAACCTTGACTTTTACAAAGAGGACTCCTGTAAGTTAAAAGTAATCTCTGGAAGCTGATATACGATATTAATATTTAAGCAAACAAACGAACGAACTTGACTCTGCAACAACGAAGTAAAAGGTTTTTCCTGAGAACTTAAGATGAAGATATAATAAATTTTCTTAAGTTTTGTTATTCAACAGTAATTAAAATAATATCTCAGGGTTTAATAATTATTGGTCATGAAATGACGGAATATTTTTTGGTTTCTATGTAGAATATAAAAAACGAATTTGGAAACGGGAATTTCTGACGTAACAGCATCCATTTCCCACCCCCCTCCACCCTTCTCCGATAATAAAAAATGAAAAGGGGGGTGGGGGTGGTAGAAATAAATTAATTTAATATTTGACATAATCTGACAATTGTTTATTATAAATAAATACGAAATACAACCCCAAAATTAAATTTAATAAAATATTAAACCACCCCTCCCCCCAAAAAATGAAAAGATGGTGGGGGTGGTAGAAATAAATTAATTTAATATTTGACATAATCTGACAATTTTTATTATAAATAAATACGAAATACAACCCCAAAATAAAATTTAAAAAAATATTAAACCACCCCTCCCCCCAAAAAAATCCGTTTCAATAACAACGTTTCGTCCACTACTTCAGTTTAATCGTGTAAAATATCTAACTAGCAAAAAATATATATTTTATAATTTCCACGATTATACTGAAGAAGTGGACGAAACGTTGTTATTCGTTTGAAGAAAAAAACAAACGTTTCGTCCTTAATTTTGGTGCCTTCTTCACTTGGAAAATCTCTAAACACTATTTTTATTTTTTTTCTCTCTCTTTGCAGCTCACCGGAGAATGCGAACCGTGACCAACTACTTCCTGGTGAACCTGAGCGTCGCCGATCTTCTAATGGCGACGTTCAATTGCATCTTCAACTTCGTCTACATGCTCAACAGGTGAAACAATTTTTATTTTACGTAATTTTCCCAATAGAAACAACAACTCGTCGACAGGTGCACCATTAAGTAACTTAAGAACTAAAACTGTTACGTAAATTATAATCGGCGCCACTAAGATGTAATACCGCCCAAGGTCAAGGCCCTCACCACGATTTAATTATAGTCACCTCGCCTGTCTAATGTTGGACACACTGTAAGGCAACGTTGGCGGGAAGGGAGGCATTGACCTTGGTATTACATTTCCGCGGTACGGACTATTCCGTGAATCATCTAGAAAGTTGTATTTATTTGTCTAGATGGCCCACCTACCACGGCGTTGCCCCGGACATTTATTAATATTATTAATCCGGAAAAAGGATTTGATTGGTCGAGAGTGTCAACTTATAGAAAAATTAACCCTCCTTAAAGGCAGAACGCTCGATGTCCGTCGTTAAAATATTAAATTCATCACAACCGTTATGAAGCCTCACAGTACCTCAAACCTACTGGTACATTGAAATTAAACCCCTTTAATATTATTTCCAGTAACTTGATAGAGTAAACTATCCTAAGGGAGTCAAAAGTAATTCCGGTACGATAAGAGTAAAAAATAATCAAAAATAACCCCGGTACCCTACAAGTGTAGAAAAAAAACTTCCGGTACCGTACGGGACTAAAATACTTCCCATACCCTAATGAATTCAAAAATACTCCTCATTCCTTAATAAATTCAAAAATGTTCTTCATACCTTAATGAATTCAAAAATAATCTTCATACCTTAATAAATTCAAAAATACCCCTCAATCATATTAAATTCAAAAATACTCTTCATATCCTATTAAATTAAAAAATACTTTCGTACCCTAATGAATTAAAAATATACTCCTCGTGCCGTAATGAATTCAAAAATACTACTCATACCCTAATTAATTCAAACATATTGTTCATACCCTAATTAATTCAAAAATACTGCTCGTGCCCTAATTAATTCGAAAATATTACTCATACCCTAATTGCATCGAAAATAAATTGCATCCCTAATTAATTCAAAATACTCCTCACGACCTAATTAAAAATTATTATTCATACCCTAATAAATTCAAAATACTCCTCATACCCTAATAAATTAAAAATACTCTTTATACCTTCTTACATTAAAAAATACTCCTCATATCCTAATAAATTCACAACTGTTCTTCATACCCTCATTAATTCAAATAATACTAGTCATACCCTAATTACATCAAAAAATACCTTTCATACCCTAATTAATTCAAAATACTCCTCACGTCCTAATTAAAAATTCTTATTCATACCTTAATAAATTCAAAATACTCTTTATACCTTATTACATTGAAAAATACTCCTCATATCCTAATAAATTCACAAATGTTCTACATACCCTCATTAATTCAAAAATACTACTCATACCCTAATTTTGCCATAAATACTGCTCATACCCTAATTACATCACAATTACTTTGCATACCCTAATTAATTCAAAAATATTTCTCATATCGTAATAAATACAAAATACCCTGTAAACCCTAATAAATTCAAAAATGCAATTCGGTACCTTAATAGAGACAAACACTCTTCCGGTACCCCTAAGAGATTTGAAATTACTTCTGGTACCCTAAAATAGTAAAAGAAAAACAAATCTCGGACCGTAACAAACCCAAAAATACTCACAGTACCCTAAAAGTTGTAAAACATATTCCAGGCAACCCTACAAGAGAACCGAATATCTTTGAATGATGATAGTTAATATATAAATAATAGATATATATATCCGTTTAATTACTCTCCCTCCCCTCCAGTCTAATGTTGAGGCCAGTTGTCAGACATTTAAAATAAAATCCTGTTAGGACGGTAAATTGGAAACGTGTTCTCCAATTTAAATTAAAACAAAGGGAGTTGGGAGTCAAACAACCCTTGTCCTGTTACTCGCAAATAAATATCGGTAAAACTTTATCTTTTCCTATTAAAAGTCGCCAGAGGCTTAAAGGGGGTTGTTTTTGTACCGCCGAATTAATTTTCTTAATAACTCGACCTCGGAAGAATTATTCTATTAAGGCAGCCTCCGAGGGCGCGCGATGTGAGAGATCAAAGAAAATCCTTTTTGCTTGTTACTTTGTTTAATTCAATTTTTCTCCCCCACCTCCTCGCCGTGAGCTACACGAGTCATGCTTCCTCCCACCCCCACCCCCTGGATGTCATTTCCTCGGAACAGGAAGCCCCCGTTTCCTTCATAACTCCTTTTCCCGGCACATTAGTTCCGTTGAATTCAATACTATAATATTTTTACAGTGATCCATGGCCCAGAGACATACAAATTAAGGAAAGATTTTAGAATCTCAAGTAGTGTACCTTTTAAATTTAAATTTATAACTATTTATTCCCGTAAGAAAAAAGTTCTGAGGAAAGATTAAAAAGGAAAAAAAACACAGTATCAAAGGAAAATAGAAAAATAAAAAAATAAGAGTAATCACTTTAAAAAATTATTCAGATAAATTAGGAAATATGTATATATATATATATATTTAGGGCAACAGGCTGCATGAGGGTAATCCACTCCCCTTTAATAGAATAGGAAGAGATTTGAAAGGGGGATGCGGAAGGGTAGAGGAAGGTAGCCAAAAGTTAACTAGGGGGCCCCCGGGCTATGGTTTAAGGATCCTACCCGGCATTCGCCTAAAGAAATGCAGGGAAAACCCTAGAAAAACCTGCATCAGGTACGTCGGGCATTGGGTACTTGTCCCACGCCCTTCCCTGGATGGCGGGAGAGGGGTTTGCTGTGGGAACGCAGCATTCCCTTCTCAATGCCTCGACCAGTTTAGGATGCAGCTGGCCGACTATTCCAATGGGAACAGTGAACAACTCACCGTATGGCCAAGGTCTGTGACCCCGGAACATACACCTCTCAGATTAGGCCGAGGTGCCTCGGCTTGTGGGAACCTTAGTTCAAAAACGGAGAGGAAAAGGCATACCCAAAGGTAGCCCCTTCGTATCTCTCCTAAAAGGTTCTGCCTGCGAGAGAAAAATCCCTCGCAGATATATACAGAAAAAATATATATATAGAAAAAGAGTAAATAAGTGTGAGAGAGAGAAAGCAAAGTTACATATAAAAAACAGTCAGACAAAGGTTACTTTTATCTGTACGGGGGTTGAAAAAAAGGGGAAAATTTAATATACATATATAATGATAAAAATAGTTCGTTTTATGCATAACAAACATTCACTTAATTAAATCCGTCCGTTTAAAACTTGTAATTATCAGCGCCATTTTATAAAAATTCAGCGCATCAAAGCTTCGGTTAGTTGATTACCTGAAAAAACATGAGTGTGGGGGGAGGGAGGGGGGGATGACTGGGAATTGAATACGATTCATTGATAATTAAAAAAAAATTCCACCAGTTGACATTTACTGAGCTTCGATAAAAAAAATCTGGAATTTTCAGGATATGTCGTGAAACGTCATTCTGTAGAGGGGGAATAAATTGAGGGTTTCCATATTTTTTTTGTAGTACAAATTTAATGAGTTGCGGTTCCTCGTGGTGGTATCCAGTGGCTCTGAAGAAGGAAAATCCTACCGTTGATGGTGAAGCTTCCATTGCAATTTAAGAGGGTTGACTTTTACATATATATATGCCACATAGGATGGTTTAGGGAGAGATTTAATCAAACAGTGGTTTCCAACCCCCCGCCCCCCGTTAATAATAGGATCCGGGTTAACCGAGTTCCCCCATTTAGGGGGCCCAAAGGGGTTTGACGGACACTTGACTGGATCAATCCGGCTGCCTGTATTGCGGTACAGTCTAGTGCCCTGGCTGAGAGCGCAGCAGGCGACGGAACGTTCCATCCAGAAGCGGAGGCAAAGTAGATCCGGAAACCTGATGAAATGCTACTTTTTTTCTTACTCAATATAAACTAATCCATGTACCAAACATTTAAAGGCAATCAATTTAAAAATAACCCAATTAAAACCCATCAATTACTCACTAATTATATCTATACAGGTTTGAACGCGTGGACAGATCGCAACCTACATTGGCTCACATATTGTTCAAAATATGAGAAACGCGACTGTATGGTTCGAAAACCTCTAGCCTGAATGTGGAAAGAGATATAATAGAAAAACCCGGGTCATAGCGCAGTGTCAGTGACGTCACAGCCCACGCAACCAAAAAAAAAAAAGTAACTAAGTCAGCTGTTTGAGTTTTCTCAAACTGAGTTCTACAGTTGTGTTTTCTCTCTCTCTCTCTTTCTCTCTCTCTAGGCTCTTCTCAGCACCTGAAGAAAAGGAACCAGGAAACGTCGTCGTGTGGTTCCTATATCAACTCATCTTCAGTCTGTATTTGGCTCTTTTTCGTTATTAATGATTGTTTTTTTATATTTATTTTTCTGGACGTGTTTTTTTTCCTTAAACAATGGTCTTAATAAATCTCTGCAAAAATATTTTCAATATCTTTTTTTTTTCCCGGCAGTGACTGGTACTTCGGGAAGCACTACTGCACGGTCAACAACTTCATAGCGAACGTTTCGGTCGCCGCCAGCGTCTTCACCCTCACTGGGATCACGTTCGACAGGTAAGTTAGAAGTCATTCTTTTAAAAAAACAGTTAGCGAAATGATTGATTAATAAGAGAGAGAGAGAGAGAGAGAGAGAGAGAGAGAGAGAGAGGCAGAGAGGCAGAGAGAGGCAGAGAGAGGCAGAGAGAGGCAGAGAGATATAGAGAGATATAGAGAGACATAGAGAGATATAGAGAGACATAGAGAGAGATAGAGAGAGATAGAGAGGGATAGAGAGAGATAGAGAGATAGAGAGATAGAGAGAGAGATAGAGAGAGATAGGGAGAGATAGAGAGGGATAGAGAGACATAGAGGGAGATAGAGAGAGACAAAGACAGACATAGAGAGACATAGAGAGACAGAGAGACAGAGACAGAGACAGAGAGACATAGAGAGACATAGAGGGAGATAGAGAGAGACAGAGACAGACATAGAGAAACATAGAGAGACAGAGAGACAGAGACATAGAGACATAGAGAGAGAGAGAGAAATTTCTTTAATAAGAATAGAAATTAAAAAAAATTATTTCTGAGTCATCACTAATTGTAGAATCATATTTTACAATGCAAACGAGCCTCATATATTATATATATATATATATAGATAGATATAGATATAGATATAGATATATAGATATATAATAGAAAACCCCGGGTCATAGCGCACTGACAATATGAGACTGTGACGTCACAGCCCACGCAACAACAAAAAAATTGTCAGCTTTTTGAGTTTTCTCAAACTGAATTGTGCAGTTGTGTTCCTCTCTCTCTCTCTCTCTCTCTCTCTGGGCTCCTCTTAGCACCTGAAGAGAAGGAACAAGGAAACGTCGTCGTGTGGTTCATATATCACCGCTTCTTTTGTATGTATTTCACTATCTTTCCTTATTATATATATATATATATATATATATATATATATATATACAGTTGCGTACAACCCCTCCCCCTGGTTAAAGCCATGACCATATATATAGGAAGTAAACCTGACTGTTTCTTTATTATCAACCCCTTATACACTTACGATTTTTCCGACGATTTTATTTCATTTATTTCGTCAGTCACTTGTAACACAATTTTTTTTAAAAAAAAAATTATTTAAAACAGAAGCTGAACAATTATATATGTTTAAAATAATTTTATTGTGCTTAAAGGGATAGAAGGTTATTAATGGACAAATATTCGTCCCGAAAAAAAGAATAACGAATACGAAAAAAAACATATAAAATGAAGGTACACGTGTAAATAAAAATAATAATTATAAACGTCTTTAATTTAGTAACGAAAATAATTATTTAAAAAAAATTTATATAGGAAAATTAAACTGACTGTTTAAGAATTTTACAAGATTCCGTAAAGCAACCCCACCCACTTTATACAGTCTCGATTTTTCCCAACGATTTTATTTAAATTCTTCAGACAACTGACGAATTGTATAAATAGTCAATTAGAAAGTTGTGGAAAATATTTAAAATTATACCGGGGGTGGGGAGGGAGGGGGATGAAAGAAAATTATGCACATAATGTTTTTTAACAGAGGGTGGACTTGGGTTCCTCGAAACATTTTCTTGACACAAAAAGCCACGTTTACTGTGGATTTGGCAACAATGTTTATAATATTTTCATTCCGTTGTATTGTGACATTCAGTTAATTATATATTTGAAGTCGTTCTGAAGTATTCTAGAGCAATTGTTGGCAACAATGTGCGTGTTATTTTTTTAAATATTTTCAATCTGTTGTCTTGTAACATTCAGTAAATTATACATTTGAAGTCGTTCGAAAGTTTTCTAGAGCAATTGTTGGCAACTATGTATTTTTAATTTTTTAAAAAATTTTATACAATCTGTTGTATTGTGACATTCAGTTAATTATATATTTCAAGTCGTTCTGAAGTATTCTAGAGCAATTGTTGGCAACAATGTGCGTGTTACTTTAAAAAAATTTCAATCTGTTGTATTGTAACAATCAGTATATCAGATATTGGACCAATTTATAGAAGAATTCAAAGCAATTGTTGGCAACAATGCTTTTCTCTTAATTTATCTAGTAACTGAACGTCACATCAAATATTAATTGCGATTTTATGGATTACATAATCCACGTCCATCCATCCCAAGATCATTTACTTCTTTGAGGAATATCTCTGGAATGTTTACGGAGCGGGGGGGGGGCTAATAAATTGAAACAATCCCTCAATGACAATCGATACTCAAAAGACACTGTAATTAAAAACAACGTTGTATTCTTGCCCTCTCCCCCTGTACAAGAAACAATTAACCCCCTTTAATAAGTCAATAAAACTAAAATCTGTAAAGTAAATTAATGACACTCGAGACGATATTTTCGACATACAAAAATTATTATTTAAGAGGGGGGTGGGGGGGGATGGAAAAAAAGAATTGACTTACCGTTGAAGCTGATGTTCCACCACGTTGAATTCACAGAAACAACCCCCACAACGGCAGGTCTTTTTTTCTGTAACGAGGGAAAAGCTTCACGTGGCGCCTGTGGAAATAAAAATTAAAATTTTTAATTAGAAAAGGTGGGAAGAGGGGAGGGGTTTGGAAAGAAGATATTTCAATTTAATTACAGAGTTGTTGTAAAATTAAAAAAATGTTAAAAATAAATTATTTTGGCTGCACGCGTTATTTAATAAATTTCTAAAAAGGGGGGGGGTGATTTAATCCTTTACAATTAATCTGCTCCCTGTTTCTGATTTACAATAATGTGAGATAAATTTAAAAACAAGTGCATTTTTAAATTATGTCGAGGAAAATTTTTCAACACATTGAGGGTAAGGAATAATTTATACAAAACACATCAAAGAAAGTGTCTGACAGTAAATAATTAAAGTTTTAAAAATATTTAACATTACAGTTCTGAAGATTATATTTTTATGTCTGTTAATATGACATATATATATATAATGGAGTTTTCAGTCCAGTTATTACATTTATAAGTATATTTTATTTATAAAAAAAACGTTTCGGTACTTCATGTATAAATATAATAATATTAATATAATACAACAGACCTTCAGACTCTCTTTTCACTAAATATTAAATAAACAGTATTAAAATAGTGAAATTGAAAAAAAAATGATGCAGTATCATTAATTAGGTTCTGATGACGTCATGCAAGCTACAACAAAAAAATTGTAAGTCTGTATTGACGTATTCAACGAATTAGTAGTTGAATAACACAAGAAAAAAACCTCGGCAACACTGTGTGACGACAATAAAAAAAATATAGTCTTGCTAACAATATTGCTCTAGAATTCGTCTAAACCTTGGCAACTATGTAACGTACTAAATGTTACAATACAACATAATTGAAAAATAATAATTTTTTAATTAAAACAACATTGTTGCCAAACAAATGATCTAGAAAATCTTCTAAAAGTTTACAATCAGTCATCTAATTTATTGAATGTTACAATATACAACAGATTGTAAATTACAAAATGAAAAAAAAAACACTGTTGCCAACGTTTTTGCTCTAGAATTCTTCTAAACGTTTTCAACTATCTAATTTAATGAATGTTACACTGTACGACAGATTTTAAATTTCTAAATAAGAAATACATTGTTGCTAACAATAGCACTAGACTACCTCCACATACATAATTTTCTGATCGTTACAGTACAACAGTTAAAAAAATTGTAACTAATAAAACACTGTTGCCAAGTTATGCTAAAGAAGTCATTTAAAAGTTGTCATGTATCGTGTGTAATAAATGTTACAGCACAACAACACTGTAACTTTCTAAAGAAAAAATACACTGTTGCCACCAATTGCTCTAGACTATTAATAATAATAAATGTTACAATAACAACAGATTTTAAATTTCTAAATAAAAAATATTGTTAGCAACAATGGCTCCAGACTGTCTCCACATACATCATTTACTGAATGTTACAATAACAACAAATTTTAAATTTCTAAATAAAAAAATACATTGGTACAACAATGGCTCTAGACAATCTGGACTACATAATTTACTGAATGTTACAAATACGACAGATTTTAAATTTCTAAATAAAATAATACATTGATGCCAACAATGGCTCTAGACAATCTAGACTACATAATTTACTGAATGTTACAGTACAACAGTTCGTTAATTATAAACTATAAAACACATTGTTGCCAACAAATGCTACATAAGTCATTTAAAAGTTGTCATGTATCGTGTGTAATAAATGTTACAGCACAACAACACCGAAAATTTCTAATTAAAAAATACATTGTTGCCAAAAATGGCTCTAGACTATCTCTACATTATTTACTGAATGTAACAATTGTGACAGATTTTAAATTTCTAAATAAGGAAATACATTGGTGCCAACAATGGTTCTAGAGTATCTCTACATACATAATTTACGACAGTTCGTAAATTATAAACAATAAAAAACACTGTTGCCAACAAATGCTCCTGAACTCATTTAAAAGTTGTCATGTATCGTGTGTAATAAATGTTACAGCACAACAACACTGTAAATTTCTAAAGAAAAAATACACTGTTGGCACCAATTGCTCCAAACAATCTCTACTTACATAATTTACTGAATGTTACAGTTACAACAGACTAAATTTCTAGAGAGAAGAAACATTTTTGCCAACTATCGCTCTAGACTATTCTTACACACATCATTTACTGACTGTTACAGTTACAACGTATTTTAAATTTCTAAATAAATAAATACATTGTTGCCAACAATGGCTCTAGACTACCTCTGCATACATAATTTACCGAATGTTACAGTACAACAGTTCATAAATTATAAACAATAAAACACACTGTTGCCAACAAATGCTACGGAAGACATTTCAAAGTTGTCATGTACCGTGTGTAATAAATGTTACAGTACAACAGCACCGCAAAATATCTAAAGACAAAAAAAACTAAAACAATGTTGCCAAATCCACAGTTTTCGTGTGGAACGCGTAGGGGAAACGGTGGCTGACGTCACGAGAGTTGGTAGAATCTATTCCCAGAGGAAGGGAAGAGGGGGGGGTAAGGGGAAGGGTTATTTTTAATACCCAAGGTAAAGCCCGTTGTTTTTGGACTTAAGTGTGCTTGTGTGTGTGTGTGTGTGTATGTGTGGAAGCATTCTACGCGACCTACGGACGAACTGTTGTTTGGAAAAGTAAACTAGTTCCCGCTTGTGCCGCGGCGCAGTATACGTCACGGCTTGACGTCACACCGTGACGTCACGTCTACACGCTATTACACTGTGTGTATCAACGTTAAATAAACAGCTACTTGACAATTGTACATGTAAATGATAGTGGATATATTTTTTTTTAAAAAAACACACACACACCAGAGATACATTTTAAAATTTAGAATCGATGTTAGCTTTTCCCCTGCTCTGCTGCTGTATCAACAAACATAGAGCGGGGGGGTTTGGGTGTCAATACAAATATCAAGGGCGAGTTTAATTAAATCGTATGTAAATATCCCTGAGCAGGTTCTGGTGAAACTGGAAATTATTGAATACTGTAACGTGGTGCTTTGTTTGATTTTTTCCCCAGAAGAACAATTAAATTGTAATCAGGGGGGGTGGCTTTTCCCAACTACCCACCCCCCCCCCCCTCTCTGTTACTTGTTACCACGAGGTCGTCTTCTGGGGGTCCTTAAAGACGGACACATTCCCTTTTTGAAGTTTTTGCTTGAACCGTACCTGGCCGTGGGTCTCCCTCACGCGCCTCACGTCAACACTTCCTCGTCGTCGACTGACCTCATGTGTACTATTCAATTCTGTGCGACGCCCTCTGTCGGCCAAATGGTGGAACTAACCCCAGTTATTTATAATTTTTTATCCATAACTCCTTTTATAAATAGTCATGGTATTAGAAAATCCTTTTTTTTATGTAGAGTTTTATTAAAAAAATTTTATACATTAGTCTAGGGTATAAAAACTCTTTTTTATGGGCTATTATAGGAGTTTTTTATACTTAGGCCATGACTGTGTAAACTCCTTTGTTGTGTGACAGTTTTAGAAGTTTTTATCTATAAGTCATGGGTTTGGAAACTCCATTTTATGTAGAGCTTTTTTAAAAAAAATTATACATAAGTCATGGGTTTAGAAATTCTTTTTTTATGGGTTATAATAGGAGTTTTTTATCCTTAGGTCATGACTGTGTAAACTCCTTTGTTATGAGACAGTTTTAGTTTTTTTTATACATTAGTCATGGATATTGAAAATTCTTCCTTAAGGGCTATTACAGGTGTTTTTTTTATCCTTAGGTCATGGCTGTTTTAACTTCTAATTTTATGGACAGTTTTAAAATATTTTTTATCTCTAAGTCATGGCTTTATAAACTTCTTTTTTCATGCATAGTTTTATAAAAAAAATTATCGATAAGTCATTCCTTTGTAAACTCCCTTTTTATATGGAATATTTTATAATTTTTTATCCATAAATCATGGCTGGGTAAACTTTTTTTTCTTATAAACAGTTACACAATTTTTTATCCATAAGTCATGGGTTTAAAAATTCTTTTTTATGGGCTATTGCAGCAGTTTTTTAATAATTAGGTCTTGGCTGTGTAAATTCCTTTGTTATGGGACAGCTTAAAATTTTTTATCTATAAGTCACACCTTTGCAAACTCCTTTTTTTATTATGGAGAATTTTATAATATTTTATCCACAACTCATGCCTGTGTAAACTCCCTTTTTATGGGGTGTTTTGAAATTTTTTGAATCCATAAATCCTGGGTTTGAAATTTCTGATTTTATGGATTTTAGAAGTTTTTTTATCCTTAGGTCATGGCTGTGTCAACTTCTTTCATTATGGACAGTTTTGTTACATTTCTGTATAAAACTCCTGGTTTTGTAAACTCCTAGACAGTTTTATAATTCTTTAATCCATCAGTCATGGCTTTGGAAACTCCTTTTTTATGTAGTTTTTTTTAAAAAAATTATGCATAAGTCATGGATTTGAAAATTCTATTTTATGGACAATTGTAGTAGTTTTTTTCATCCTTAAGTCATGGCTGTGTTAACTCCTATTTTATGGACAGTTTTACAATTTTTTTATCTATATGTCATGGCTTTTTAAGCTCCTTTTTTTAAGAAGAGTTCTACCATTCTTTATCTCAAGTGGATGGCTTTATAAACCCCCTTTTTTTAATATTTTTTATCCGTAAGTCATTCTTTTCTAAACTCCATTTTTATTAAGGAGAATTTTATAATTTTTTATCCATCACTCATGGCTGTGTAAACTCCTTTGTTATGTGAAGTTTTGTAATTATTTGATCCTTGACACACAGCCGTGTAAACCCCCTTTTTATGGAGAGTTTTGATGTTTTTTATATATAATTCATGGATTAGGAAACTTCCTTTTTTTATGGACAGTTTTTTAATTTTCTTGATCCTTAACTTATGTGTTTTATGGACTATTTTAGAAGTTTTTTTAATCCTTAACTCATAGATGTGTAAACTCCTTTTTTTATGTACAGTTTTAATTTTTTTTGTACATAAATCATGGGTTTGAAGATTCTATTTTATGGGCTATTATAGGAGTTTTTTATCCCTAGCTCATGGCTGTGTAAACTCCTTTGTTATGGGATAGTTTTAGAATTTATTTATATATTAGTCATGGCTTTGTAAAAGCCTTCTTCTTATGGGCAATTATAGTAGGTTTTTTTTCAACCTGAGGTCATGGCTGTGTTAACTCCTATTTTATGGACAGGTTTACATAATTTTTTTGATCTATTTATCTGTCTACAGGTCTTTTGTATTTCTCTAGTTTCCGTATCTATTTTTTTTTTCACTCCGGGCGGGCTTCTTCGAAGCTTTTCCCCCCTTTCCACGTTAATAACATCTGTTATTATACAAGGGCAAAGTTTCCTCAGCTACCAATCACTGTGTTCATCCGCCGCTTCAGAGTGAGAGAGAGTCGTTCGTGCCCCTTTCCTTTCGACGTGAAACTTTTGGCAAGGTGGAAGGGGAGGAAGGGGGTGGTGGGGGTGGGGGTGGGGGTGGGCGAGAGAGAAACAAAAGCACGGCTGGAATGTTACAGAAAGCCGCCTGATGGTTGTGATGTTGAATTCATAAGGCGTCGACGAAATATGCCTCGTCGTTGCTGTCACTTCAAAGGGAACACAACACACACACACACACACACACACACACACACACAGTCAGAGAAAAATTGAGTGCGGGTGTCATTAGTCATTAGACCGCGCCTGCTTTTTTTTACAAGAGGAAATTGAGTACAGATATTCCATTTTTCACCCCCACCCCAACCCCTATGGCTTGTTGAAACGTTTAACTGTCACCCCCCTAAGGTGAAATAAAAAAAGATGACCAAATACAGGCAAGGAGAAGTGACGATATGAAAACGTCACAACAAGAACGTTTCTGCGATCCTTTTTTCCCACCAGCTTGAGAAGAGCCCAGGGCGACACAACCGCACTAGTCAGTTTGACTAAACTCAAAAGCACCTTAAGAAGGGAGACAAGGATCCCAGAAACGTTGTGTTGTGGTATTCATATCATCACTTAATTCTTATTATTATTATTATAAAATAAAATAAAAGGTAACGAACATAATAAGAATTAAAAATGACAGATGAGAAAAGGCGAGAAGTAAAATAATAAATACACACAAATAATTAACAACTTCAAGTGTCGGAAAAAAATATAAGACACATATACTTTTTTAATAATAATAATAATAATAAAATAATTTCGTATATTTATTTATTGTAACGTAAATTTATTTGCAAAGTTATTATTTTTTTTTACTAAAAATTACAAACTTATACGTATTAAAAATACATAATTTTTGGGTGCCTGTGTGTGGGGGGAGGGGTGAAGAGGGGGTTGATTAAACTATTAATAATATTGTATAAAATTAATGGCAGTTTATGAAACTTAGGATGAACTCAAGATATTAAAACGAAATAACATTTTTAAAAAAAAACGGTAACGAGAAGTTAAATAAAAATAAAAATTACCAAGGGTTGACTAGAAAAGAATAATACGGAAAATAATAAGAAAGATGGACAAATACAGATAACAGAAGTGATGATTATAAAAATACCACACAACAACGTCTCTGGGATCCCTTGTCCCCCTTTACTTCAGGTGTCCTGGAGAAGAGCCCTAGAGCGACACAACTGCACTGGTCAGTTGACAAAAAAAACTCTCAAAAGCGAGGAAGAAAACGCATCGACAATGAGGAGTCAGCGCAACAATAGTGGAGCCACAACAATGGGACGGGGGGGTTTGGAGGGGGAAGAAGCTGAAGGCTTAGCGTAACAATGAGAGAGAGAGGGACCGCGTAGCAATTGTTGAGTTGCACAGTGGTTTGCTGCACGTTAATTGTTTGATTTAAATGTTGAAGATTGGAAAAAAAATTTCTCTCATCTGGTTTTTGTTTTATCTCGGGGAAAATTAGTAAACAAAAAATTGTAAAACTGTCCCATGACAAAGGAGTTTACACAGCCATGGCCTAAGGATAAAAAACTCCTATAATAGCCCATAAAAAAGAATTTTCAAACCCATGACTAACGTATAAAAAATTTATTTAAAACTATACATAAAAATGGAGTTTTTGCAGCCATGGCTTAGGGATAAAAAAATATAAAATTTTCCATAATAAAAATGGAGTTTACAAAGCCATGAGTAATGGGTCAAAAAATAACAAAACTCTCTATAAAAAAGGAGTTTACATAGCCATGAATTATGGATTAAATAAATTAAAATTCTCCATAATAAACAAAGGAGTTTACAAAGTCATGATTTAGAGATAAAAAAATTATAAAACTATTCATAAAAAAGGAGTTTATAAAGCCATGACTTAGAGATAAAGAATGGTAGAACTCTCATTAAAAAAGGAGCTTAAAAAGCCATGACATATACATAAAAAATTGTTAAACTGTCCATAAAATAGGAGTTAACACAGCCATGACTTAAGGATTAAAAACACTCCTATAATTGTCCATAAAATAGAATTTTCAAACCCATGACTTATGCATAATTTTTTTTAAAAAAACTACATAAAAAAGGAGTTTCCAGAGCCATGACTGATGGATTAAAGAATTATAAAACTGTTCATTAAAAAATAGGAGTTTACAAAGCCAGGAGTTTTATATAAAAATATAACAAAACTGTCCATAAAGAAATAAGTTGACACAGCCATGGCCTAAGGATAAAAAACTTCTAAAATCTATAAAATCAGAAATATCAAACCCAGGATTTATGGATTCAAAAAATTTCAAAACACCCCATAAAAAGGGAGTTTACACAGGCATGAGTTATGGATAAACTATTATATAATTCTCCATAATAAAGAAAGGAGTTTACATAGGTGTGACTTATAGATAAAAAATTGTAAAACTGTCCCATAACAAAGGAGTTTACACAGCCATGGCCTAAGGATAAAAAACTCCTACAATAGCCCATAAAAAATAATTTTTAAACCCAAGACTTATGCATAAAAAATTGTGTAACTGTTTATAAGAAAAAAAAGTTTACCCAGCCATGAGTTATGGATAAAAAATTATAAAATTCTCCTTATAAAAAAGGAGTTTACAAAGGCATGACTTATCGATAATTTTTTTTATAAAACTATGCATGATAAAGAAGTTTATAAAGCCATGACTTAGAGATAAAATAAATTTAAAACTGTCCATAAAATTAGAAGTTAAAACAGCCATGACCTAAGGATAAAAAAACACCTGTAATAGCCCATAAGGAAGAATTTTCAATATCCATGACTAATGTATAAAAAATCTAAAACTGTCCCATAACAAAGGAGTTTACACAGCCATGACCTAAGGATAAGAAACTCCTATAATACCCCATAAAAATGATTTTTCAAACCCATGACTGATGTATATTTTTTTAAAAAAGCTCTACATAAAAAGGATTTTCCAAAGCCATGACTTATTGATGAAAAAATTCTAAAACTGTCTATTAAAAAAAGGAGTTTACAAAGCCATGAGTGATGGATAAAAAATAACAAAACTGTACATAAAAAAAGGAGTTTCCAAAGCCATGACCTCAGGATAAGAAACTCCTATAATAGCCCATAAAAATGATTTTACAAACCCATGAATGGTGTATAATTTTTTTAAAAAACTACATATAAAGAAGTTTTCCAAAGCCATGAGTTATCGATGAAAA
This sequence comes from Zhengitettix transpicula, assembly GCA_037074705.1. Lineage (NCBI taxonomy): Eukaryota > Metazoa > Arthropoda > Insecta > Orthoptera > Tetrigidae > Zhengitettix > Zhengitettix transpicula. The sequence goes on along the minus strand of CM073596.1, from coordinate 70,692,618 downwards.
AATTCTAAAACTGTCCATTAAAAAAAAGGAGTATACAAAGCCATGAGTGATGGATAAAAAATAGCAAAACTGTACATAAAAAAGGAGTTTCCAAAGCCATGACCTAAGGATAAGAAACTTATACAATAGCCCATAACAATGATTTTTCAAACCCATGACTTATGTATAATTTTTTTAAAAAACTCTACATAAAAAGGATTTTCCAAAGCCATGACTTATCGATGAAAAAATTGTAAAACTGTCCATTAAAAAAAAGGAGTTTACAAAGCCATGAGTGATGGATAAATAATAACAAAACTGTACATAAAAATGGAGTTTCCAAAGCCATGACCTAAGAATAAGAACCTCCTATAATAGCCCATAAAAATGATTTTTCAAACCCATGATGGATGTATAATTTTTTAAAAAGCTCTACTTAAAAAGGAGTTTTCCAAAGCCATGACTTATGGATTAAAAAATTGTAAAACTGTCCATTAAAAAAAAGGAGTTTACAAAGCCATGAGTTATCTATGAAAAAATTCTAAAACTGTCCATTAAAAAAAGGAGTTTACAAAGCCATGAGTTATGGATAACAAATAACAGAAATACATAAAAAAGGAGTTTCCAAAGCCATGACCTAAGGATAAGAACCTCCTATAATAGCCCATAAAAATGATTTTTCAAACCCATGACTGATGTATATTTTTTTAAAAAAGCTCTACATAAAAAGGATTTTCCAAAGCCATGACTTATTGATGAAAAAATTCTAAAACTGTCTATTAAAAAAAGGAGTTTACAAAGCCATGAGTGATGGATAAAAAATAACAAAACTGTACATAAAAAAAGGAGTTTCAAAAGCCATGACCTCAGGATAAGAAACTCCTATAATAGCCCATAAAAATGATTTTACAAACCCATGAATGGTGTATAATTTTTTTAAAAAACTACATATAAAGAAGTTTTCCAAAGCCATGAGTTATCGATGAAAAAATTCTAAAACTGTCCATTAAAAAAAAGGAGTATACAAAGCCATGAGTGATGGATAAAAAATAGCAAAACTGTACATAAAAAAGGAGTTTCCAAAGCCATGACCTAAGGATAAGAAACTTCTACAATAGCCCATAACAATGATTTTTCAAACCCATGACTTATGTATAATTTTTTTAAAAAACTCTACATAAAAAGGATTTTCCAAAGCCATGACTTATCGATGAAAAAATTGTAAATCTGTCCATTAAAAAAAAGGAGTTTACAAAGCCATGAGTGATGGATAAATAATAACAAAACTGTACATAAAAATGGAGTTTCCAAAGCCATGACCTAAGAATAAGAACCTCCTATAATAGCCCATAAAAATGATTTTTCAAACCCATGATGGATGTATAATTTTTTAAAAAGCTCTACTTAAAAAGGAGTTTTCCAAAGCCATGACTTATGGATTAAAAAATTGTAAAACTGTCCATTAAAAAAAGGAGTTTACAAAGCCATGAGTTATCGATGAAAAAATTCTAAAACTGTCCATTAAAAAAAGGAGTTTACAAAGCCATGAGTTATGGATAACAAATAACAGAAATACATAAAAAAGGAGTTTCCAAAGCCATGACCTAAGGATAAGAACCTCCTATAATAGCCCATAAAAATGATTTTTCAAACCCATGACTGATGTATAATTTTTTTAAAAAAGCTCTACATAAAAAGGATTTTCCAAAGCCATGACTTATCGATGAAAAAATTGTAAAACTGTCCATTAAAAAAAAGGAGTTTACAAAGCCATGAGTGATGGATAAAAAATAACAAAACTGTACATAAAAAAGGAGTTTCCAAAGCCATGACCTAAAGAGAAGAAACTCCTATAATAGCCCATAAAAATGATTTTTCAAACCCATGACTGATGTATAATTTTTTTAAAAAAGCTCTACATAAAAAGGAGTTTCCAAAGCCATGACTTATCGATGAAAAAATTCTAAAACTGTCCATTTAAAAAAAGGAGTTTACAAAACCATGAGTGATGGATAAAAAATAACAAAACTGTACATAAAAAAAGAGTTTTCAAAGCAATGACTTAGGGATAAAACAAATATAGAAAACTGTCAATAAAAAAGGAGTTTATAAAGCCTTGAGTTAGAGATAAAGAAAGGTAGAACTCTCCTTAACAAAGGAACTTACAAAGCTTATAGATAAAAAATATAAAACTGTCCATAATAAAAGGATTTATGCAACAACAAAAATCCTTCCAAAATTGTCCAGTTTTTTGATAAATAAACTATTTAAATTTTTTTTAATGATAATAAACCATTTTTCTTCTTCTATCGATAAACTTATTAATGTTACCTGAGTTCATCCCCTTGTCAACTATACTAGTACCACGACTCCTTCCTTCCTGTGTGACTGAAAGTGAGTGACACTAACTACAGTATAAAATAATTTAATTCAGTTAAAGCATTTCTGTGTCATGCAGACTACACGTATTGTGGACTTTTTATCCATGGTGGAAGGCAACAGGGTTATGGAAAAAAAAAAGGAATTCTATAATGAAAAATAAACTGAAATTACCCCACATCGGTTTCCAGAAAGACATTTTCAACGTTGCCGTACACCTGATATGCAAACAAAAAAGAATGTCAGAGGGTAAATATTAAATGTGACTGTTGGAAACTTTCCACTCCCAGCCACCCCCCACCCCCCCCCCCCCATCACCACCCCGTCGCCGTCCTGAAATACATTTTCATAGCAACTAAAACTCGGGGGTTTTAAAAGTCAAATGAGATCCGAGGCTCTCGAATTTCAGTTCCAAACAACTTGAAAAGGGGGAAAAGTCGTTCCTAACCTGTCACAACAAGTTTCCCCAACTTCATTCAGGATGTGAAACGTTGCCAAACAAATAGAGTAATATCAAATAAAGTTTGACGGGAGAGTGTCAAAAATAAAAAGATTTTTTTTTACTGAGAACGAAGTAGACTGTCATCTGTAATTACAGATGTATGATTAAAATATCACCTTGCGGGGGCGCAAAAACAAAACTGGTTCATTTCAGCTGTGACGTCAGAATCTCCCTCCCTCCCTCTCTCCCTCCCTCTCCCTCTCTCTCCCTCCCTCTCTCTCCCTCCCTCCCTCCCTCTCTCTCTCCTCTCTCTCTCTCTCTATCTCTCTTTAACTCTCTCTATCTCTCTCCCCCTCCCTCCCTCCCTCCATCCCCCCCTCTCTCTCCCCCCCCTCTCTCTCTCTCTTCCTTATATTAAATAAATTGTTCTATAAAAAATATTTACACCACCGCCGTATCAACAAGTGTTCGTAACTGCATTTCCATCATGATTCACCCTTTTTTATTTTTTAAAAAACAATAACATTTAAATAAGTGAACAATTGACGGTTAAAAGAGTCTTTTTTTAGGGTAACAGGCGACATAAGGGTAAACAACATGGTGGCAACTCCCCTTTAATAGCATAGGAAGGGATTTGAAAGGGGGGATGCGGAAGGGTAGAGGAAGGTAGCCAAGGGTTAACTAGGGGCCCCCGGGCTATAGTTTAAGGATCCTACCCCCGGTGCAATTCACCTAAAAGTGATACAGGGAAAACCCTAGAAAAACCTGCATCAGGTAAGTCGGGCATTGGCTACTTGTCCAACGCCCTTCCCTGGATAGCGGGAGAGAAGAGTTTGCTGTGGGGACACAGCATTCCCCTTCTCCGTGTCGCGACCAGTTTAGGAGGCAGCTGGCCGACTGTTCCAATGGGAACAGCGGACAACTCTTACCGTATTCCCCCAAGGTTTGTGACCCCAGAACATACACCTCTCAGAACAGGCCGAGGAGCCTCGGCTTGTTGGAACCTTAGTTCAAAAACGGAAAGAGGAGGAGGCATCCCCCAAAGGTTGCCCCTTCGTGTCTCTCCTACAAGGTTCTGCCTGCGAGAGAACAGCCCTCGCAGACCTGTGCTTCACCTCATTCGTAAATTTGTAAAAAAAAAATTATCTAAAGAGAGAGAGAGGGGGGGAGAGAGAGGGAGAGAGGGGGAGGGGGAGGGGGAGAGAGAGAGAGAGAGAGAGAATTATCAAGTCTTTATTCACCTGATGCGATCAACAATGTCAGTTGTGATTTTAGTGGAAAATTACTTCCCGTCTTATTCACATTATACGTACGTAGGAGGAAAAAGTTCCGAAGACTATAAAGAATTCTCGAAACTGCAATAATTTAACGAAGCTTACCTTTAAAAAAATAATAATAAACGGAATTAATGCGGAAACTTGTCGACGAAACATTGGTATATAAAAGAAAAATTATTAATAAATATAAAATAAATAAATAAGACATTAAAAATAGGAACACAGTTATTAAATTAAGAAAGAAAGAAAGTCGAAGAGACTAAAATAGGGGAAAGAGAAGAACTGAGAAGAGAAAAAAAATATAAAAATTGTGAGGCTCGTAATACGTGAAATAAATTTAATTATTGAGGGTAAATTATACAAAAAATCTGCACCGAAGATTTCCAGCGGCCTGGAACAACTCGAGGGTTAATTGTGAATGGACGAATAATTACTCTATGGATTTTTTTATTAAAGAAAAACGATTCAAACAAAGTACTTTAGGGGTTTATCTTCGGTCGTATTTAAGGTTCATTAACATTAAAATTGGAACGTAATTTATCGAATGGATCTTCTGTAAAATCCCCATAATAAAAAAAGGACGGGGGGTGGAAATATTTAAACATGCTGCAACGGCCGAAATTTAAATCGGATAATTTTTTTTCGAGGTCAAACCGATTGATAATGTTTCTATCAATGTTATATCTGTGTATACAACATGGGGAAAGGAGGACCCTTAGGGGTGGGGGAGGACTGGCTCCTCATAAAAAAATTGCGCCAAAACAATCAAGAATTGGAGTCGATATCGGGGGTTACGGTCGTCACTGAGTTTAATTATAACATTGGACTTGCCGTTTAACTGCCCCCGCTCCCCGCTCCTCCAAAGCGTGGGTGTCCGAGGGGTGGAAATGTTCAAATATGTCAAATAGTCGATATTTGGGTGGGATAAATATTTTTCCGGGGTCGATGAGGCTGATAATGTTTCACACGATGGTGTTTCGGTATAATACAAACCGCCATCGGGCTATTGGAGGGACCAGCGTTTATGAGGGGGTGGGGGGGTGGTTGAGCGTTACATAAAAATAAAAAAACAGCCGAGATTGAAGTCTAATCCGGGGGTTGTTGAAATCGCACAGTTTAAAATTATGACATAAAAATTGCGCGATTAACCACCCCAGTTGTAGAGGGGGGTTGAAATTTTTCAAACGTGTTAAAACGGTAGATATTTTCGTTGAAAGAAAATTTTTTGGGTTCAATGAGGTCGATATTTTTTCCCACTGTTTTTTCTGTTCAATTTCAACCCCTTTCAGAATCGGAGGGGAAAACCCTTAGGGATGGGGATGTGTGGAGAGGCTTTACATAAAAATGACGCGAATACGACCGAAATTGGAGTCGAATCCGGGGTTATGTGTGTCGCTGAGTTTAAAATTATGACAACCAAATTGCGCCTTTAACCCCCTTCCCCCAGATGTGGGGTGGAAATTCTTCAACCACGCTAAAACGGCAGATATTTTCGTCGAAAGATAATTTCTAGGGGTCAATGAGGTCGATATTTTTTTCCACTGTTTTTTCTGTTCAATTTCAACCCCTTCAGAATCGGAGGGGAGAGCCCTTAGGGTTGGGAGGTGAGGAGAGGTTTTACATAAAAATGACGCGAATACGACCGATATTGGATTCGAATCCGGGGGCTGTTAAAATCGCAGAGTTTAAAATTATGACATTCAAATTGCGCGTTTAACCACCCCAGGCGTGGGGGGCAGGTGGTTGGAAATTTTTCAAACACGCCAAAACGGCAGATAATTTCTCGGGGTCGATGAGGTCGATATCTTTTTTCCGCTGTTTTTTCTGTTCAATTCCAACCCCTTTCAGAATCGGAGGGGAGAACCCTTAGGTATGGGGGTGTGTGGAGAGGCTTTACATAAAAATGACGCGAATACGACCGAGATTGGAGTCGAATCCGGGGTTATGTATGTCGCTGAGTTTAAATATGACAACGCCGGGCACCGCCGGGCAACCGGATAGTTTAAAATAAACCCCCGGTTGTTTATATCACGTCATAAAAACTCGAAATAAATTATTTAATGTTATATTTTATTTTTACTTTACGAAGAAGCGATATGACAAGTTCAGTTAAGCAGCAGCAGCAGCTTTTTTCTTCCCCCACCGCCCTCTTCTTTGATTTTTTTTCTGGGGGTTGTATCTTCGACACTGTCTTAATCGGCGTTACTTTCTTTCGCAGGTATTTGGCCATCGTGCGGCCGCTGAAGCCGCGGATGTCGAAGGCGAGCGCCCAGGTGACTATTTTGGTCGTGTGGTTGGCAAGCGTGGCGCTGGGGTCGCCTTGTCTCATCTACTCCAACACCATCACGTACAGGTAAACAATTAACCGTAATAAATTTTACTCCAACCCTTATTTCCAAGATCTTAAAACGACGAGCTAATTTTCCAAGGGTATTATACTTTTTTTTACATCTAAAAAGATCCTCCGGTTGTCTCCAACAACGGTCGGAAGCGTCGGTTATTATTTCATGTAACGTTTCTCACTTTCCAGACCAGAGAAGTGACGATATAGATAACACACTGCAACGTTTCTGGGATCCTTGTTCCCTCTCCTCAGGTTGCTAGGACGAGCCTAGAGCGACACAACCGCCCGAGTCAGTTTGTCAAAACTCAAAAGCCATCTTTCTGAAGTATTAAAAATTATTAAACCTGAAAATGATCGAAAGGAGGCCGAAACGGTTTTTTTAAATTCTTAATAATCATAATTTTCGGATTAAAGCCCAGTATATTTACTCATTTATTATTAATTATTTCTAAAAATTAGACCCTCACAATCCTAAATTTTATATATTGTTCTTTTTTGTGTGTAACGCACATCCACCCCCACCCCTAAATGTGCTGCCCTCCCATGATCGAAAAATTTTCTTTCGACGAAATTTCGACCGTTTTAGGATGTTTCAAATTTTCCACCCCCGCCCCCCTGCGGGGGGATTAAACGAGATTTTTAATGTCATAATCTAACCTCAACGACATCCATAACCCCGGATTTGACTCCAATCTCAGTTATCAATTTTCTTTTGTAACGCCCACCCACCCGCACACCCTAAATGTGCTGCCCTCCCTCCCCTGGCCGAAACGGGTTATAAATTATACACGGAAATATCTCGAGAAACGTTTTCAATCTCATTGACCCCCCGTAAAAAAATTTTTAGGCCAAATTTAAGCCATTTTACTGTGTCTAAAAATTTCCACCCCCGCCCCTAGTGGGTAAACAGCGTTTGGAATGTCATAATTTAAACTCAACGACATCCATAATCCCGGATTCGACTCCAATCTCGGTTATGCATTTTTTTTTGTAACGCCCACACACCACACCCCCACCCCTAAATGTGCTGCCTTCCCCTGGCCGAAATTGGTTTAAAATTATACACGGAAATATCTGGAGAAACGCTTTAAATCTCATTGACCCCCCAAAAATTTTTTAGGCCAAATTTCGGCCGTTTTACCGTGTCTTAAAATTTCAACCCCCGCCCCTAGTGGGTAAACGGCGTTTGGAATGTCATAATCTAAACTCAACGACATCCATAAACCCGGATTTGACTTAAAACTCGGTTATTTTAACGTTATTATTTTTTTGTAACCCGCCCCATCCACCACCCCTACCCCTAAGTGTTCTGTCCTTCCATGGCCGAATCTTGTTTGAAATTATACAAAGAAATATCTACATATATGACGTTTCTCCCTTACATTAAAATATCTTCAGTTTTTAATTTTTTAGTCTCCTTTAGGTGCACTCCAAGGATTACTCTAGGTAACTATTTTCATTTAAAACGTCTGTGTGTAATTGTTAAGAGGATTAGTCAAGTTATTTTGCCATATCTTTGGAGAATTTCTTTTTTAAATATATATCAAGTTCTCTGGACGACGGAGGGATGTACTGGTATTATTTTCATCTATTTTATTGAGGGTTAACATGATTTTAATTTTTGTTTTGTTCTGTGTCTTAATACAAGATATTGGTGTTATTGCAGCAGAGTTGCTTATTCAGTGGATCTTTGTTTGCTATTAATCTGAGGCACGTGGCTCAAAGATGGCGGCGTAAAGACGTCGGGCGGGTAAACAGACGAGGGAATGTTTACTGTTCATCTTAGACGCGACAGAGAACTACGGGTTCGTGTGTGTTGCCTTAAATCAACGTTTACTCAATTAAAATATTTACATGCTCCCTCCCCCCCCCCCGTCTTACACTCTTCCACTTTTTTAAGGGTAGTATACGTCATAAACGCCCCCCCCCATAACTTTCAAAAGTAAACAGTAATCAGTTCATGTAGACTGTAGTCTTAGTCGGTATAGAGAATGAATAAAGTCTTCTCGCGGCTTCTAGAGTGAGACACGTCAACCACCCGAAGGAGCAGGGGGCGGGGGTTGGAAATTTTTCAAACATGTTAAAACGGATGATATTTGCGTGTAATAATTTTTTTTCGGCGTCAATGACAGTAATACTATTTCTACCGATGTTGTACGTGAATAATTTCAACCTATTTGCGGCATGCGATGGGGGTGTGTGGGGGTGGAAGGACGTTACAGAGGAAGAAGAAAACGCGAAAACCCACCGAGATTGGAGACAAAACCAGGGTTATGAATCTCACTGAGTTTAATTATGGCATTTAGACTTGCCGTATAACCACCCCAGGGGCGGGGGAGGGGGCGGAAATTTTCAAACTTGTTAAACGGTTGATATTTGCGTGGAATAAATATTATTCGGGGTCGATGACTCTAATATAATTTCTACCGCTGTTGTTTGTCAATAATTTAGACCCTTTACGGCATAGGATGGGAGTAAGCTTAAGGGTCGGGGGGGGGGGGTGAGTTGAGGGACCTCACAAGGAAACATCGCGAAGGCCACCGAGATTGGAATAAAATTCAGTGTTATGGACGTCGCTGAGTTTTAATATGACATTAATATTACTGTATAACCCTCAGGGGCGGGGGTGGACTGGGGGGCAGTGGAAATTAAACGGCTAAAATAACTTTTTCGGCATCAAACACATAGAAAGCGTTTTTACAGATATTTTTCTGTTACATTTTCCACCCCTGTCGACCCGAGAAGGGAGCGCCGTTAGGGAAGGGGTTGTGGGGGGTGAGTTGAGGGATCTTACAAGGAAACATCGCGAAGGCCATCGAGATTGGAGTAAAATGCAGTGTGTTATGGACGTCGCTGTGTTTTAATTATGATGACATTAATATTGATATTTAACCCGCAAGGGTGGGGGTGGACTGGGGGGAGGGGAGCGGAAATTAAACGGCTAAAATAACTTTTTCGGGATCAAACAGATTGAAATCGTTTTTACAGATATTTTTCTGTTACATTTTCCACCCCTGTCGACCCGAGACTGGAGCGCCGTTAGGGAAGGGGTTGTGGGGGTGAGTTGAGGCACCTTACAAGGAAACATCGCGAAGGCCACCGAGATTGGAGTAAAATGCAGTGTTATGGACGTCGCTGTGTTTTAATTATGATGACATTAATATTGCTGTTTAACCCGCAGGGGCGGGGGTGGACTAGGGGGGAGGGCAGTGGAAGTTAAACGGCTAAAGTAACTTTTTCGGGGTCAAAAAGATAGAAAGCGTTTTTAAAGATATTTTTTTGTTACATTTTCCGCCCCTGTCGGCCCGAGAGGAGAGCGCCGTTAAGGGGAGGTGAGGGGTGGATGGAGGGGGCGTTACAAGAAAATATGGCGAAAGGAACCGAGATTGAAGTCAAATCCGGAGTGTTATGGACGTCACTGATTTTTATTATGACATTAATATTGCTGTTCAACGCTCAGAGGCGGAGGGTGGACTGGGGGGGGGGGGTGTTGTGGAAATTTTCAAATATATTAAAGGGCCGAAATAATCGCCGAAAGTGGTGGGGGTGGTGGAGGGTCATTACAAGAAAATATGGCGAAAGTAGCCGAGATTGGAGGCAAACCGGGAGTGTTATGGACGTCGCTGAGTTTTATTATGACATTAATATTGCTGTTTAACACGCAGGGGCGGGGGTGGACTGAGGTAGTGGAAATTTTTAAATATCGTAAAGGGCCAAAATAATCGCCGAAAGTGGTGGAGGGTCGTTACAAGAAAATATGGTGAAAGGAACCGAGATTGGAGGCAAACCCGGGAGTGTTATGGACGTCGCTGAGTTTTTATTATGACATTAAAATTGTCTAATTTGAAGGTCAAGGGAGGGAAGCACCCTTTCCGTCCGGGTTTTGGGTGGTGTAAAGGAGTTATAATAAAATTTAATGCAAAAAAAATTATACCATGATTAGTGTCGAATCCGGGGGTCATAGGAGTCGCCGAGTTTTATTCTCACATTAACCATGGTGGTAAATAAATACCTGGGCAATGCCGGGCACAATAAATATTACCGGGAACCGAACCCCCCAGTCCCTCCGCTTCGTATATTAAAACGTTTCCCCCATTGACCCGCGATTCCACCCCGAAGCGATTACTCAGCAGCAGCGACAATCTTGTTGCATTGTTAATTAGAAGTAATTGTCACCCCCCGCCCACCCCTTGTGTTTGGCGCGGCGGCACAATGTTGCCAGTTATCTGTTGTGAAGCGGACCCCATTGTCCGGCACCGGTGATCTGTGAAACGGAAAGCACTCTCTTCTCTCCTCTCTGGTCTCTCTCCGCATTGTTGGATATCAGCCCCCAGAGCGCGCGCGGTTCGCTGCACCATCGATCACGTGTTCAAACAATCAACCTCGCTGCCAGCTCAGCGGCGGTCCTGGTCGGCCTCTGAACGCAGAGCTTGGCGGTTTCTTTTCCCCCGACGATGCCGGGTTTTTATTCTCTTTTAAGGTAATACGGGCCGTTTACTACAGCTTCTGCGAATCCATTTTCTTTTCTTTTTAAGAAAAAAACATATCATCAACCCTGTGACTTCACAACAACCACCTTCATTATCGACTAAGTTCTAATAATAATATTAATGTATAAATTACATTAGTTATACTTGTAGACGATTATAACCCTTAAACGAACAACTAAGAGGCAGTAATTAGTCGTCGGGTCGAAAAAAAAAGATTTTGTAATCAAGCACTTCTTACCGGAGCACCTTTTAATATATAAAAAGGTCTTTAATTGCTGGCCCGTTTACAAACATATTCTCTGGTCTGATATATAAAGTTATTGGTCCATTTTACAGACGTTAACAAAGGCGTTGTCATTGAGACCTGTGTGGATTTCGTAATCAAGCACTTCTTACCGGAGCACCTTTTAATATATATAAAAAGAAGTCATTCAACTGTTTCCCCATTCACATAAATATTCTCTGGTCTGATATATACAGTTACTGTTCCATTTACAGCCGTTAACAAACGCGTTCAACATTAAACCTGTGGATTTCGTAATCAAGCACTTCTTACCGGAGCACCTTTTAATATATAAAAAGGTCCTTTAATTGCTGGCCCGTTTACAAACATATTCTCTGGTCTGATATATACAGTTACTGTTCCATTTACAGCCGTTAACAAACGCGTTCAACATTAAACCTGTGGATTTCGTAATCAAGCACTTCTTACCGGAGCACCTTTTAATATATAAAAAGGTCCTTTAATTGCTGGCCCGTTTACAAACATATTCTCTGGTCTGATATATACAGTTACTGGTCCATTTTACAGACGTTAACAAACGCGTTGTCCTTGAGACCTGCGTGGATTTCTTAATCAAGCACTTCTTACCGGAGCACTACCATTTATTAAAGTACCTGTATAATTTAATTACCGACCAATTAACACAGATATTGACATTTAACATTCAATTTAATTTCTTTTTTGTAATAATAAAATATGTAACAAACAATGTGGAGGTTGTGACGATTGTTTCAAGATGAATATGGCCGATATGTAGAGACAGAAACGTCGTTACACTGTTACTGTTTTAACGAAGAAAAGCCTTTTGAATTATATATATATATATATATATATATATATATATATATATATATATAAAAGGAAATGACTGTTAATTGGCGGTAATTAAATATGCGCCGCCCCCCCCCCCTTTCATACTGCTAATACATTGAGGTAAATCTACGTAAATGGTCATTTGCCTGTGTGTGTGTGTTTCCCACCCCCCACCCTGCCCCTTCAAACGCGAGGAAAAAATAAATTAAATTGTTCCGTTTGGAAGGTGAGACAATTTCTGATTCCGAAGGGGGGGTTGAAACGACCAGAGGGAGACCAAACGTAGCCGAAAAAAAAATCCCCCCCCCGCACACACACACACACGCGCACACACTGAAGTAATTACATAATTGTAAACGCAATTTAAACGGCAAATTAAGTCTCGACCTCAATTAACACGCCGCAGAAGGGGGGGTGGGGGTGTGGGGTGGGTGAAATTAAATCAGGGTGGGTTACGGGGGGGGAGGTAGAGGGATCTTTGGCTCGCTCGAGGATTTTTTTTCCCCCCGCGCCGCTCGAGAGAACACACAAGCAGGGTTGAGGGGCGGCGGCGGGGGGGAGGGGAAAAAACCAACCCTTATCCTTGGCACGCGGTCCGAGACTATTTGCTGGCGTCATACGTACAATTAGATAATGAGAGAACAGATACCTTCGTTTTTATTAACGTCATCTCTGGACAAGTGCTCGGGGGTGAAGGGGGGGAAATAAAAATAACGTTATTGGAAAACTCTTGAGTGTTTAAAATAAATTACATACACACACTGGGGGGGGGGGGGGTTCGTGAGGTACAGCAAGTCGCGTCAGAGGTGCAGTGGTGCGAGGAAAGGAAGGGAGGGAGCATTGCCGTCAGTAGGGAACGTACGTCCACCGTTAATAATAATAATAATATATATATAGACGAGTTTAAAAATTACTTCCAATTAAGCAGGTTTGACAATTAATTAATTAATTTTAAACCCTCCAAAAATTAAAGGATTTCTGAAAAAACAATTAATTAAAAATAATAAAAACTATATATTCTTAAAGAAGAAGGTAAACGAATTTTTTTATGATATATATATATATATATGTGTGTGTGTGTGTGTGTGTGTGTGTGTGTGTGTTGACTAATTAAGGTAAATTATAAATAAACCACAACCTTTTAACGTCAGGGGTGAAAAAAAAGGTTTTTTTAATAGTAATAATACAACGTTGTTTCTTCGCTAATAACGACCAAAGAAGTACCACAATATTTTTTTTGCAGATAAATTAATAATAAAAATATTATTTGTTACCCGAAGATGTCGCAAATTAGCGACGAAACGTTGTAAAAAATATTTTTTGGTTTGTTTCTGACTTGTTAAAAGGGCTGTTGTTTATTTATAAATGTAAAATATTTTTTTTCTCTTCCGCGCATCCCTTCCTGTGCTGTTGAAGGGGAGTTTCCAGCCCCTCCCCTACCCCCTGGTGTTTTAACCTTCATGTTACAACGTTGTTTCGTCGCTAAATTACGACCAAAGAAGTACCACAATATTTTTTTTTGCAGGTAAATTAATAATATAAATATTATTTGTTACCTGAAGATGTCGCAAATTAGCGACGAAACGTTGTAAAAAAAATTATTTTTGACCTGTTAAAAGGGTTGTTGTTTATTTATAAATGGAAAAGAAAAATTTTCTTCCGCGCATCCCTTCTTGTGCTGTTAAAGGCGAGTTTCCAGCCCCCCCCACCCCCCAGTGTTTTAACCCTTATGTTACTCCTCTTATATAATTAGAACTGTTTAAAAAAATACCCCCTTAACTTGGCTTATCAACGACGTAAGTTGGTAATATTACGTGTATTAAAAATAAATATGGGGAAGGGGGCGGTGGGGGAAATTTAATCATGTTGTCGTCATCCAAAATTTATTTAAATAATAACTGTCGCTAATTGCGACCAAAGAGTGGGGGGGTGCGCAATAATTAAAATAATAATTTTTTTATATGAAAAAAAAATAAAAATATTTAGTATCCTGAAGATGTCGCGTCAAATTAGCGACGAAACGTTGTAAAATTTCTTCTTTTAAATTTTTTTTTCTGTCTTGTTAAAAGTAAGGGGTTGTTGTTTATTTAGCCGTGTAATTTTTTTTATCCCTTCCTCTGCTGTTAAAGGGGAGTTGCCACCACGTGTGTTTTTACCCTCATGTAGCCCGTTGTTCTAGAAAAAAATAATTATGTTTTCTTAGAACAGTTTAAAGAACCCTTTAAAATGTAAACAAAACACCCTTTAATGTCAGTAGGGTGACGTTACGTATTTCAGAAATAAATATAAGATGATATAAGAGGATATTTGGTCATTTAAATTAATTAATTTCCTGTTTTCTAAACATATATATTTTTATTATGTTTTTCCTTACCACACGGGGTTGTTGTTGTTTTTTTTCTTTCCTCTTCGTCCATGCCCACCATTTTTCTCTTTTTATCTCTTTTCTTTTCCAGGTACGCTGGCAAAATGCGAACGGCCTGCATTTTGGTTTGGCCTGACGGACAGAGCAACGTTTCTACATTAGACTACGCGTGAGTACATTGTTGGGGGTGGGGGTAGACTTCATTACCACGACTAGAATAAGGAATATCCAGAAAAATAAAAAAAGATTCCCAAGAAGAAATGCTACAAAACTATTGACAAAATCAAGGGGAGGAGGGAGGGAGGAAAAAAACAACCCCTAAATTAAATAAATATTTTTAAACATCGTGAGGCATAGTAAAAAATTTGTATGGATTAAAAATAGAAAAAAAAATAAAATAAAATAAAACAGAAAAAAAGACCAGTCAAATTAAATGTTTAATTTCTCTTAAATATATATTAAAGAATTTTCTTTTAAAAAAAAATAAGACAAACACATGAGAGGATAATGAGACATTGGGGGGGGGGAGGAAAAAACTTGAAAAAAATTATTTTCAAATAATAAAACCAGAAACTGTGAAAAAAAATATTTATAACTATAATGCATTGAGAATATCCGATATATATTTTATTTTGAAAAAAAATATTTGAGGATTCAATTAAAATTAACGAAACGTTGTTTTTATTAAATAATTTTTTACTGTTGTTGACCGGTTTAGCTATTTTTATTGTTAATATCTTTGGTTTGTAGATAAAAGAAAAAGACAAAAAGAAGAGGAGTGGTTGTAATTGTTGTTTGTTATCTCAGGTACAACCTTCTTCTGCTGTCGGTGACGTACGTGGTCCCCGTGTCGGCCATGGTGTGTTGCTACACGGCCATGGGGAGGGAACTGTGGGGCAGCAGGTCCATAGGGGAGCTCACGCAGAGGCAGTTGGACTCCATACGGTCGAAGAGAAAGGTGAGTGAGTCAGTGAGTGAGAACTTTGAGAAAGGAGATGTTAATCCCCTTACAACAATACACTGCGAACGGTTTCAGTGATCCGTTAATAATAGCGGCTTTGGTTATAGGGGGGGTAAAGAGGGCGGTTTAAGGGGCTGAAATGTCCAAAATTACCCAGCCAAGTAGACGAGAAGGAAAACTAGGTGAATAAAGCAAACATTCTTCCATTTATCCGATACAAGAATTAATCAGGAAGGTCGAATAACAAGCCTGCCAACTTGACCGAATAAAAACAATTAATATAATTAAAAACTAGCACTAGATATCGTTTTATTTGGTTATTGAAACCTCATAAGGTCCTTAAATTATTTTTTTAATAATTTTAATTACTTAACAATTGAACATCTCTAGAGAGGTGTGTGATTCCCCCTCACATTGGAACCTAAAATGAACGACACACACGGGTTGGCTAATTTTCACCCCAGTTCCAAACCAGTAATGCTCACACCGACAAATTTAGAACGCCAGCGACATCCATAACTCTGGATTCGACACAAATGTTGAGGTAACGTTATTACTATTTCGATTATTCGGGGTATTCCATTGTCTTGTAGTAGATAAATGAGAAAGAGTGAGTGGGAAAAAAAGAGACAAAGAAAAGAAAAGCGAGGAAACAAGAAAAAAACAGAAAAGAAGAGGCAGGGCAAAGAGATGACGTGAAAAATCAAGGGGGTAAAAGGATGTAGAGATTTACTAAGAAGAGCGGGGACGGGGGGGTAGGGAAGGGAGGACAACAAAACAAGAAAAACAGTAAAACACAGTGAGTGTGCAAGAAAGAAGTTCGGTGAAAGAGATGACGACGTGAAAAATCGTCAGGAAGTCCAGAGATAGATGTCGAAAATCTCAACGTTTCAAACAGTACACAAAAAAAAATAGTTCCGTCATCACGGTTTTTTCTGTATGTATATAAAACACATTATAACGATATAAATAAATATATATATGTATATATATTATTAATGTGTTTTATATAACGTAACGCTATATATTTTTAACGTTATATAACATTATTATATATATTGATATATAACGTTACGAAATATATATATATATATCCTTATTATATATATAACGTTATATATATATATATATAATAACGTTATTTATATATATATAATAACGTTATTTATATATATATAATAACGTTATTTATATACATATATATATAAAATAAGGTTATTATATATATAACGTTATATTTATATATATATATATATATATATATATATATATATATATAAATAACGTTATTTATATATATATATAAAATAAGGTTATTATATATATATAACGTTATATATATATATATATAAGGTTATTATATATATATATATATATATATATATATATATATAACGTTATGTATTTATATATATATGTAATTATATAATAAGTTTATTATATAACGTTGTATATATATATTTTTATTACGTTATTATATATACATATATATATATAATAAGGAATGTATGAATCTACCCAACCATCTATACACTGGTCCCTTATTGTGTATTAACAAATAAATTAAATATACCTGCGAAAACCACGTGTACAGTTTCCAACAATGACATCTCAACAATCGCGTGGGTTAATTTTAGAAATAATTGAAAGGTAGCTCCCAACTCTCTCTGGAACGTTTACAATTTACCGACCGCATCACTGACTTTATCTAGAATTAATTATATAAATAATTGAATCCCCCGTGGTTCCATTGAATTGTTACCAAATTATTATTATTGCGTCATTAGTTACTTAATCACTGACCTTCCCCTGGAAATATAACTGGGGAAACTATTTATTGGAGGTAATTAACTTAGGAATGTTACATATTGACTCGCCCCGTTACATTAATTAGTTCTCTCTGTGGCGTGCTAATTACACAGTTGCGCACGAGGTCGGCAGTGGTTGGTTTTTATTTTTAGTTCTTGGAAAATCGTTGTTGTTTTTTTTGCTTCGTGTATTAAAATAACCTCCCCCTCACCCCCCATTCCCCCTCTTAAAAAAAGGTATAAAAATGATCATTTTTTTATTACTGATTTGCGAATTATCCTGGAAACCAAATTAGTCAGTGAAATATATATATATATATATATATATAAAATGGCATAAAAGAGACTAGAGGGTGCTTCACAACAACTCAACAACACACACACACAATATATATATATATATATATATATATATATATATATCAGCGAAGGAATTCGCTATCAAACGCTTCACGCGGATTTAAATACAATTGTGTAACGTAACATTCAAAGAATATAAAATAACTATTATTTTTATCATTTCCACCCTCCCACCCCCCAACCCCCCTCCCCCCGGTTTAACTCGCCTTTTATACGATAGAAACACACGTGTTAGTCTCCATTTATTTATTTATTTTTTCCTCTCTCTCTCTCTCTCTCTCTGTACTTCATCTCCTTTAGTGTATCATAAATAAAACAGTTACATTGGCCTTTTAAGAAGGGGTCACCCTGCGAGTGCTGTTCTCTCGCAGGCAGAACCTTGTAGGAGAGGCATGAAGGGGCTACCTTTGCAGAAGCGTTTTCCTACAGTCGAGTCTGCGAGGGCTATTCTCTCGCAGGCAATACCTGCGAGGGATGTTCTCTCGCAGGCAGAACCTTTTGGGAGAGATACGAAAGGGCTACCTTTGGGGATGCCTTTTCCTCTCCGTTTTTGAACTAAGGTTTCCCACAAGCCGAGGTCTGTTTTAAGAGATTGCATGTTCCGGGGTCACAGACTTTGGGGTATACGGTAAGAGTTGTTCGCTGTTCTCCCATTGGAATAGTCGGCCAGCTGCCTCCTAAACTGGTCGAGGCACGGAGAAGGGAATGCTGCGTCCCCACAGTAAACTCATCTCCCGCTACCGGAAGGGCGTGGGACAAGTACCCAATGCCCGACCTACCTGATACAGGTTTTTCTAGGGTTTTCCCTGCATTTCTTTAGCCGAATGCCGGGTAGGATCCTTAAAATATAGCCCGGGGCCCACCTAGTTAACCCTTGGCTACCTTCTTCTACCCTTCAAGTTCCCCTCTTTCAAATCCCTTCCTATGCTATTAAAGGGGAGTTGCGACCATGTGTATTAGCCTCATGTAGCCTATTGCCCTAAAATAAAAAGGAGGCGTTTTCCTCTCTCTCCGTTTTTGAACTAAGGTCCCCACAAGCCGAGGCCCTGTTTTGAGAGGTGTGAATGTTCCGCGGGGGTCACAGACCTTTGGGGGGCGTACGGTAAGAGTTGTTCGCTGTTCCCCCATTGGAACAGTCGGCCAGCTGCCTCCTAAACTGGTCGAGGTACGGAGTAGGGGGAACTCTGCGACCCCACAGCAAACTCTTCTCCAGCCATCCTAAGGGAAGGGCCGTGGGACAAGTACCCCCAAGAGCCCGACCTACCTGATGCAGGTTTTTCTAGGGATTTGTCCTGCATCGCTTTTCAGGCGAATGCCCCCGGGGGGTAGGATCCTTAAAACTACTAGCCCGGAGTCCCCCTAGTTAACCCCTTGTCTACCTTCCTCTACCCATCCGCATCCCCCCTTTCAAATCCCTTCCTATGCTATAAGAGGGGAGTTGCCACCATGTGGATTACCCTCATGTAGCCTGTTACCCACGTCCCCCCAAAAATTGGCCTTTTAAGGGCTCATTGGAGAGTGGAGGGAAAAAAAGTTAGGAGGAGGAGGATAAGAGGAGGAATTGCGGGGTTTTATTTTTTTAAAAAAATATTTATACTAGTCTAAAACAACGCAACACCGGCTAATGGTGGTGGTTGAAGGGGTTGGGGGAAAGGAATCGATCCATGGCGACGTTTAATAACCCACCGAGAAAACCACGTTACATAAGTGACCATTTTTTTAAAAAATAAAAAAATAAAAAAAAATAAAGATATATATATATAGAGAGAGAGAGAGAGAGAGAAAGAGAGAGAGAGACAGAGAGAGAGAGGGAGGGAGGAAGAGAGGAAGAGAGAGGAGGGGGAGAGAGAGAGGGAGAGGGAGAGGGAGAGAGAGGGAGAGGGGGAGAGAGAGAGAGAGAGAGAGAGAGAGAGGGAGGGAGAGGGAGAGAGAGAATACATTTTAAATGGGACGTGTGATCGATTCCACTTGCACGGTATAAATATTTTAAATAGTATCGCGTCATAACAAGAGTAGCCATCGCGCATGTGTCGCGGGCGAGTATCTCGAACGCGTAAGGGGTTGTGGAATTATTTTTATTAAAATGCGGCCACAACAGGTGATTAAAATTAAATTATTATTTTCGTTATATGAAAAGGAACCCTTAAACAGTCCCCGGACGATTTTTAATCTAATTAATAATTTAATAATCAGTCAAGAAGTTAAAAAGAAGCCTTTTACGCGGCCATATTCAGCCATTGTTGACATGTTAACCCTTCGTTTTAGTGCATAATGCGGCCACAACGGGTGATTTTAATTAAATTATTATTATTGTTATAGTAAAAGGAACCCTTAAACACTCCTCCGACGATTTTTAATCTAATTAATAATTTAATAATCAGTCTAGAAGTTAAAAGAAGCCTCTTTACGCGGCCATGTTCATCCGTTGTTGACATGTTTACCATCCCCTTTAGCGCATAATAATTTTTCCACCCCCCCGTCTCCCCGTAATACCTTTCAGTGACGTTCACTATAATTATATATCACATTAAAAGTCACCCTCTAAAAAAATGGACAATATAACCAATTAAAATAATACCAGAAACGGTTTTCGTACTCCACGACTAACTGAAACTGACTTCAGCGCCCCCTACCTCCTCCCTTTTTTTTTGAACTGTCTAAAAATAAATTCCAGGTGAATTTGGTTGATCCAATCACACAGTGAGAGAGGAAATTCAATCAGCGTCGAGTGAAATCCCCATTAGCAGGCGCATTACATATTCAATTAAATTAAAGGGCGCGGGCATCGAGGAGGGGAAAAAAATCGTTTCAAAAGTCACGGAGAAAGTAAGAGAAATAGAATGAGCAGCCATTGTCGTCACGTGACCGTATCTTAATCTATATCTCATTGTAATTGAATGTTGATTCTTCTTTACCCTTGTATGGAATTAATGAGCCCGGGGGAGGGGGGGAAATACACAGAGATCCCGTAACTATAGTCCGTCTTAAATAAGAAGTCTCCTGTGGCTGCGTCCGCGCGGTTGTTGAGGGGGGGGGGAGGGAAAGCCATGTTGCCACGTCCTTACTTACTCTTAACACAAAATATAACCACGAATAAAAATTTTCAGCTGTTTAGTCAGAAATAAAAAAATTAATTAAACACGACGTTTCGTCCGTGATTGGGACGTCTTCAGGTGTTATTAAAAAGAAGGACCGAAACGAAAATGATGTTGTATAATAAACTAGAGTATCTCTTAGAATCCATGTCGGATGAACACCAACCCCCACACCCCCACCCACCCCCCGCAACGAACCAACTCAGCTTCCTTTGAAAGGACTCAACAGTTGACTGCCAATGAGAAACTTCCACAAGTTATCTCAAGCGGACACAGAAACTAATTCCAGTTCCAGGAGTCCTTTTAAAAAAAAAACCGCCTCTTGACCGGAGGTGGTCATTAATATAGACAAGAACCAGTCGAAAAGGGAAAAGAAGAACCAATCAGCGATAACTTATTAAACCCTGTACGACTTACTGATACCAATTACCTTGTACAACAACACAAAGATATGACAAAAGAACACTTTAATATTACTTGGCGTTTTATATGGATATATATATATATATATATATGTAAAATTAATTCCCACTAATTACTGTATAGTGCATGTACACATAAAGTATATATATATATACATATACATATATATATATATATGTATTTATTTATGTATATATATATATATACATATATATATATATATGTATTTATTTATGTATATATATATATATATATATATATATTGTGTGTGTATGCATTTATGTATATATATATATATATATATATGTATGTATTTATGCATATATTTATGTGTGTATATATATATATGTATTTATGTATATCTATATGTATATATATATATATATATATATATATATTGTGTGTATGCATTTATGTATATATATATATATATATATATATGTATGTATTTATGCATATATTTATGTGTGTATATATATATATGTATTTATGTATATCTATATATATGTGTATATATATATATGTATTTATGTATATATATATATATATATATATATATATATATATATATATATATTTATTGTGTGTCTATGCATTTATGTATGTATATATATGTATTTATGTATGTATATATATATATATTTATTGTGTCTATGCATTTATGTATATATATATATATATATATATATATATATATATATTTATGCATATATGTATGTATATATATATACATATGTATTTATTTATGTATATATAGATATGTATTTATGCATATATGTGTATATATGAATTTATGTATGTATGTATATATATATGGTCTATACAGTAATAAGTGGGAAATAAATTTACTTTTGTATCTA
Source organism: Zhengitettix transpicula (assembly GCA_037074705.1). Classification (NCBI taxonomy): domain Eukaryota; kingdom Metazoa; phylum Arthropoda; class Insecta; order Orthoptera; family Tetrigidae; genus Zhengitettix; species Zhengitettix transpicula. Next base: position 70,670,739 of record CM073596.1, on the reverse strand, counting down.
CTGTGTTAACACAATTTAAATTCCCCTATTTTTTTTGTATTAATACCTCATTTATTTTTAATTGTGTAGGAAAGCAACAGACAAAGTACATTGATATTTTTTAACTAACACTTTCATCAGTCAACTTCAACCTTGACCTTTAACTGCCTGATTCTTGTGAAAGCTGTCCTCCACTCCTCAACTGGAAATTGTTTAATCTAGTTACATATATTGAATGCGTTCTTCAATCAGGTCCTAGAATTAGGCCATGGGAGAAAGTAGGATTCTTAAAAAATATATATATATATATATAGAAGGGAGGCTGTTATCAGGGTTGTAGTGGATGGAGCAATGTCGTGGCGGTCATATATATACAAGAAGGAATTAAATAGCCCCCTGGGCTCATTGTTAATAGTCATTTCGGTTATTCTAACGTCATTTATCAACTTCTGGGAGCTTCGCTTAAGAAAATACTCTTTTTACTCAAATTTTGGACAGTTGAATCGTGGATGCATTTCACACTGTTGCCAGTTTCATTCTACAGACTGCATGGGGAAATGAACCGTTGCGTACATTGCCGTGTAACCAATATGGCGCCTGTAAGCTACTACAGTAAGGGGGGGGGGGGGGGGCGGAATACGTTTACAACCATTGTAAATCACACAATATTACGATCATCACATGTGACTAGAGAGACGTAGTGTGACCACCACGTACCTGTCCTTATGTCATTTTAAAACTGTTACGTGGTCGTAACGTCGTAAACCTCACGTGACTGTCAGCGAACTTGTTTCGACGCCCTCCTGCCGTGCCGTTGCCCCCCGCGTTGTTCACTCGCTACTCGCTTTGTTACGCTTCGATGTATCGACGACAGAGCATCATCGGAACTCGCTTTATTCTACGAAAATTCGATTATGTATTTACCTTTGCGTATTGCTTGCCTGATTCACTAATAATATTATGTTAGTTCATTGTGGTTGAACTGATTTAATATGTGTAAATTGCTTCTAGAACTTTATATATTTTTTTATTAATAGTAAATTATATTGGACCTAATGATTTATAGCGATTATTGTGGACCTAATAACTTATAGTAAATTATATTGTACCTAATAATTTATAGAAAATTATATTGGCCCTAATGATTTATAGTAATTTATTTTGGACCTAATAATTTATTTTCGGCCTTATTAATAGAAAATTATATTGGATCTAATAATTTATTATAAATTATATTATATCTAATAATTTATATTATATTATATTGGCCCTACTAATTTATAGTAATTTATTTTGGACCTAATAATTTATTTTCGGCCTTATTAATAGAAAATTATATTGTATCTAATAATTTATTGTAAATTATATTGGATCTAATATTTTATATTATATTACATTGGCCCTAATGATTTATAGTAATTTATTTTGGGCCTAATAATTTATTTTGGGCCAAATTAATAGTAAATTATATTGGCCCTAATAATTTATAGCAATTTATTTTGGACCTTATAATTTATTTTCGGCCTAATTAATAGAAAATTATATTGGATCTAATAATTTATTGTAAATTATATTGGATCTAATATTTTATATTATATCATATTGGACCCAAGAATTTATAGTAATTTATTTTGGACCTAATAATTTATTTTCGGCCTTATTAATAGAAAATTATATTGGATCTAATAATTTATAGTAAATTATATTGGATCTAATAATTTATAGTAAATTATATTGGATCTAATATTTTAAAGTATATTATATTGGACCTAGTAATTTATAGAAAATTATATTGTCCCTAATGATTTATAGTAATTTATTTTGGACCTAATAATTTATTTTGGTCTTAATTAATAGTAAATTATATTGGCCCTAATAATTTATAGCAATTTATGCTGGACTTAATAATTTATTTTGGGCCTAGTTAATAGTAAATTATATTGTCCCTAATTTATAGCAATTTATTTTGGACCTAATAATTTATTTTCGGCCTAATTAATAGAAAATTATATTGGATCTAATAATTTATTGTAAATTATATTTGATCTAATATTTTATATTATAATATATTGGACCCAATAATTTATAGTAATTTATTTTGGACCTAACAATTTATTTTCGGCCTAATTAATAGAAAATTATATTGAATCTAATAATTTATTGTAAATTAAATTGCATCTAATATTTTATATTATATTATATTGGACCCATTAATTAATAGAAAATTATATTGGCCCTAATAATTTATAGTAATTTATTTTGGACCAATTAATTTATTTTGGTCCTAATTAATAGTAATATATATTGGACCTATAAATTTAGAGTAAATTATATTGTCCCTAATGATTTATACTTATTTATTTTGGACCTAAATAATATTAATATATTGGATCTAATAATTTATAGTAAATTATATTGGATCTAATAATTTATAGTAAATTATATTCTATCTAATATTTTATAGTATCTTATGTTGTACCTAATAATTTATAGAAAATTATATTGGCCCAAATGATTTATAGTTATTTATTTTGGACCTAATAATTTATTTTGGACCTTAATAATAGTAATATACATTGGATCTAATATTTTATAGTAAATTATATTGGACTTAATAATATATAATAAATTTTAATAATATAATTCTAATGTTAAAATTAACTGGTCGACCATTTCCAGCTAGTAGATGAGCTGGCAACAGTAGTTGAAGGGAATCTAGCAGGGCGTAAGACACCAAGGCTTTGGAATTTGGTGACTCCAGAAATAATTTTAATAATGCAAACACACTTCTCTTTCTTTTCATATGCAGCCTCTCTTTGTGTGCGTGTGTGAGAGAGTGAACCACTTTGTTCGGCTCTCAGGAATGAGCTTGGAAAGAAGGTCTAGATGTCACTTGCAGAGATCCCCCTGGGTGAAGAGGAACCCACTTGTCAGATTCCTGTGAGTGGGTGGAGGCTGCGTCAAAAGCAAGTCTCTTAAATACGGGCTCCAGTGATACGACGCCTCTAACTCCATTTTCTCTTTGGAGAACATGTATATCTTTCTCTCTGTAACAAAACTCTATTCTTATCCTCCCCCCGAAAAAAATCAGATCTTTTATATGATACAAAAAAACCCTTGTAGAAAATAAATACCTGCAAACTGGGGTTCATGAAAATATACCCTTGGTTGAAAGTCAAGGAGAAAGTTTTAATGTCATAATTAACATGAATATGTTTTTAACCTGGCCCCTGGTAAAAAAAATTCCTTCACAGTTACAGTAAAGCCTGAGGGCTGAGTGCCATCTCTTTCCTAGATACTAGATACTTGGTTTTTTTTCCCAATTGCCTAGAACGGTTTACGTTGAGGAGGTTCAAGGATAACAGACGTTGAAAAGGAATTCTTAGGGGGAAGAAGTAAGCCGAAAAGAGAGAAAAAAAACAAATACAGCTAGAAGGATCAGGAAACTAACCATTTGAGGGTGAAGGAGAACAGTAACTAAAACCTGGTGGGTTTTTAACAACAAATAACACCAAAAATAGAAGCAGAAAAAATTAAGAAAACACACCAACAGAAAAATAAAATCTAAGCAGATAACAACAATATAATGAAACATTTCAAATCAATAAAAAGCAAGTAATAAAAGAATAATAGAATGATAACGACAATCTTCAACAATCATACCATAAATGGATTTAAAATTTCCACGACATTTCGTCCTATTTTTTTGGGGGGAGGAGCAAGGGGGGGGGGCAACCCTCATCAGGGTTAAACAGTTTCTAATAAATTTGCTTATTTTGGGTCACTAAATCTTTACCCTTGTGGTCAAAATTATTTTTTTTAAAAAAAAGGCCAACCCTGATGAGGGTTGCCCCCCCCCCCAAAAAAAGAGAGGAGGAATCCTAAAATTAATTACCAACTTATTAAGACTAACCCCCTAAAATAGTAAAATTATATAAAACGACGGTCTTTAATAAATTTAAACTTATACAGAAATCAATAATATATATATATATATATATATATATATATATATATATAACACTCTATTTTGGACCAAAAATACAACAAATGATAAAATTACTGTAACAGACGAACGCTGGACATTGTAATTTTATTTTTAATTGGACACACCGTCAGCAAAATACCCCCAAAAAATTATTATTTCTGGAGTCGCCCAATTCCGACCCTTGGTGTCGATTTGAATCAAAGATCACAGCAATTATTCTACAAACAGACACATTGTGAACCTCAACAATTGCTGCGTTCCCGTATTGTTACGCTGAAGAATACAGAAGCCAAACAGTAGAACCTTCCACCTCTCACCTGGTTGTGCAACCTACTGGGTTTTGTCGTGACGTTTCTCAACATTTGGTCTTGTTCCCAACCGCTCAGGTTGTCCGCATGTTCATCGTGATCGTGGTGATCTTCGCGGTGTGTTGGCTGCCCTACCACGCGTACTTCATCTACACCCACCACGACAAGGCCGTGACCTACGCGAGGTACGTCCGCCATCTTTACCTCGCCTTCTACTGGTTAGCCATGGCCAACGCCATGGTCAACCCCCTCATCTACTACTGGATGAACGCGCGGTGAGTAGAAAGTACCTTGGAGGCACCCTTCCGCTCTGGTGACGTCAGACTCACGGTCCCAGCTACCAACAATGCACACCTTGATGGCACTCCTGTCTCTTCTCAACGTGGTTTATTCGTTACAGGTTCCGACAGTACTTCAAAGACGCCATTTGTGAGTGGCGCTGCCTGCGGAGAAAAGACGTGCGGTTGAGTGGTGCCGAAACACCTCCCATCTTAAGAAGATACAGCCACTCCTACTCCAGGTCACGATCAGGTGATTGTTAAAAAAAAATTACTTCAGCCAGTCATGTTGTTTACAGAGAAAACTGCAAAAAAAACATAGTTTCCCATATTTATCATAATTTAACAACCCCTTTTAGTGTCCATGTGTAGCATATATAATTTTTAGTATCACCCCCTCCAGAGACATCTGTTGGTTTCTAAGAGAGCTAATTTGTGATGCAGGTTAAGGGTTACAACGTGCCTGTCCGAGCTTTCTGTGCGGTAACCCCAAGGGACTGATTTTTCTACCCTTGAAAATATTTATTTTCTGTGTTTTTCATGTTTTTTAAGAATGAAAAAATTCAAGCCCCATTTTTCAGGGTCTTCTAATATCCTCTAAAATAATAATTATCCAATTAATATAAATTATTGATAAATCAGGACTAATTATATTTATGCTCAATATGTGCAACATAATGAGCCAAATTTACTTTGTTCACTTTTTATATTTTTTTGGGTTATTTTTCCCTGTATTGTATTCACAAAAATACATCTTAAAAAATTTAGTTTAAAAAATATATAAAGAATCATACATTAAACGGTTAGAGTCTATTTAATCCAGTCTACACTCAAACCCATGACGTCATATCCTCTACAATCTTCTCTTTACCTTAAATTGAATTACAATACCACTCATTTTGGTGAACGCCCCACCACCCTCCTCCCTCCCCCCCACGTTGGGTGCCAAAAAGATGTGACGACAGAATAGAATAAAGTGACATGACCAATCGTTGTCCACGTTAAAGAAATAATATATACAAGAAAGAAAATTTAGGAGCCATTCTAAGGGTATTCTAATTGCCTCTATAATAATAATTATCCAATTAATGTGAATTATTGATAAATCAGGCCTAAGTATATTTATGTTGAAATGTGAGAAACATCATCAGCCACATTGGCTTTGATTTTTTTTTGTTTGGTTATTTTTACCGTATTGTATTCACAAAAATAAATCTTAAAAAATTAGGTTTAAATAAAATACAAAAAAAACACATGCATTAAAGGGTTAAGAAATAGATTCCAGCACATATATACCACTTGTAATCACTAATATGAATGCCTTATGAAGACTTTGATCTATTTAAACTAGGAGAATCCATTAAGGAATTGGAACTAATTTGGTGACAAAGTCACGTTGAAACTTGGATAGTGAGGAAGGATAGAAATAAATAGGAGAAATAGGAGGATTTCACTTTATGTGAATTCATATGCTCAGGCGAAGAACTACACACATAGGAAAGCATATGTTCAAGGCAGAGAGAAGGATGGAAGATGAAGGAAAGACTGATAATATTTGACCCAGGCAGGATTTGAACCCACGTATTCTGCTCAGTACACAGACTCCTTAACCATCTCGGCCACCGGGTCAAGTTCCTGACCAGGCAAATATAGACAGTCTTATTGTGGACAATTAGTATGTATGTATGTATGTATATGTACCACCAACTTAGTGGAATAATTAATAAGAAAGATAGCCAATTATTTTGAGTTTTGTCAACTGGCAAGTGCAGTTGTGTCACTCTAGGCTCTTCTTCCCACCTGAGGAAAAGAAGCTAAGAATCTCAGAAACATTGTGTGATATTTATATTATCACTTTCTTGTCTTAATCGGCTATCTTTCTTATTAATTATTTTTAATCAGAAGTATTTTTGTTTCATTTCAGTGGAATAATGTTGGTGTTATGATGTGTAGCATAGAATGTATATTATTACTTTGACAGTAAGTAACTCTGAAAGACAGCTGCATGGACCTTTGCTCATTGAAATTAAACTCCATTGGTTATGTGTGTATTTTTACCCCAATTACAAATAAGAAAAAGATGTCACATTATAAATTTCTTTGCTAGACAATATATCCTGAATTTTAAGTTTAATATTTTTTTTAAAAAAATCTGTACCTACATTCCTTTAGCATATTGTCCTGCAGGGACAGCGGACGAATGTTCCAACGACCCTGGCGGAGGAGCGTACCGCAACGGCCACCAGAATTGTTGCTGCCAGAGACGCCACCACCACATCGTGCACAGGGGAGGCCAACAACATGTGGGTAACGGTCAGCCACTGTCTTGTCCGCTAGAGATGCAGTACAATTGGAGGCACCACAACCGCCACCCAAAAACCATCGCAACTGCTCAGGTCTGAAAGACGGGCCAACAATATTCACCCAACCCCTCTGCAAAATCTTTGACAATATTAATCACATGATATGAAAGGACAAGTATCATTAGTGTAAGATCATTTATAAGCATACTGGACTAATTCTTAAATGTGTATCAGTTCTTGGCATCACTTTTCATTGTTGGCAACATCTGTCAAGCCGTGTACATCCTGACTAATAAGTACTGGAAGATGTTGTAGTTCCTATATTCACTAAGATTAACTTTTACCTTTTCAATCAAGGCATCTTTGTAACTGTTACCAACAAATCTTTCAGCTGAAAAGACATTACCAATTTCCTTACTATTCTCAATCTCTAAACAGAAGGCCTAAAACTAAGGAATGGTTTGATAATTGTTAAAAAAGTGATACAGAAAAAAAACAGTGATGATTTTTGTTAAGTGAAAAATCAAGGATGTAACAAGTTAGAGCGTAGACTGTGATTATCCTTAAAATCTCACATCGGCTCTTATGAAAAGACACAAAAGTACATAAGTCAGTATGATTTTAATATTAAAAACTCCTTCACACAGATTGAAATAGTCTTAATTGAGGAAAGTGAACCTATATTATGTGTAATTGAAACAGTTTGTTCTAAAATATGAATTTTCAATTTCGCAGTAAGCATCACATAATGTTCAAAGAATAAGACAAAAAACAGACACATTGTTTAAGTTTTCAAAATGTAAGAGGGTGTGTTTGCTTGTTATCTTATTCCTTTGGTGAACGCCCCACCCTCCCCCACGTTGGGCGCCAAAATTATGTGACGACAGAATAGAATTATCCCTTTGTAAGAAAAGAGCAAACCCACATATTTAAAATAAATGAATATTTTTTACATAAAGTTTTATTTTTCAAATCTTCGATAACGGCATTGGAGTTTTTGAAGTGAATATAATATACATTAGTGCCTATGTAACTCCTATATAATAGAAGATATGAAGTATCTGACATGAGTTGTTGAAATGTAGCATAATAGATGGGAAGGAAAATCTCTCTCTCGCTCTCTCTCTCTCTCTCTCTCTCTCTCTTGTGATACGCAATGAGGTTCAGATTTAAGGCTGTGTAGGTATTTTTTTAATTATAAATTTATAATATATCAAAAATGAAAAAATTTACGTCGGATTGAAAATAATGAATAAGAAAGAACGCCAATTCAGACAAAAAAGTGATCATATAAATACCACACAACGTTTGTGCGATCCTTGTTCCTTTCGTCAGGTGCGTAGAAGAGCCTAGAGTGACACAACTGCACTTGTCAGTTAACGACACTCAAAAAGTTGTGTTTCTCTAGACTCTTCTTAGCACCTGACGAAAGGAACAAGGATTCCAGAAACGTTGTGTGTTATTTATGTCTGAATTGGATACCTCTCGTATTCATCATGATGTATCATACCAATACCCAAATTTTAAAGTGTACTATAGTAAACAACTGTTCATGATCATGTAACATCCATAATTCAATAGTTAACAATTAAAGCTCATTTCTTACACCTTTTTTCTTTCAACTCATTTCTGAACTTCAACTGCTGATGAATGTAAACATCTCGCTACTATCATTTTCTGGTAACTGTCAATGTTTCGACCAAGGCAGTGACCAACTATTAATATTTTAAGTTGTGATTGTATTTTCAGTAATAACAGACATGTTTATAAGCAATTTGTTCAACAATTTCTATCTATTTAATTAAACACACAAAGAAAAATATAAAGTGTTCCTTGATTCTAAATAAAAGATTCTTGAATCTCTACATGTCACAACATAAACGTATATTTGTCTCAATGTAAATATTCAAACACAGATATTCACTATCGAATTATAATGCAAAGAACATAAAAATATGTACAGTTAAAATCAAAATTTAACATACTGTATAGGACATTCTAGTCTACTCTAGTTTGTTCTCTAGAAATTTAACTGTGTGATTGGAATTTACACATCTCTGTGTTATGTGAAACTTAATCAATTTACGTCTAAAGCTGATTTACATACATACAGGGTAAAAAATATTTTCAATAAATACCCTGGTAATTTTCTGAACTTTTTGGATTGAACTGCATTGTTGTTGACCAAATGTATGTACATGAACAGGGTAACTTTTTTAAAAAATATGGAAAATGTCTTGTAATCAATGTACATTAAATAACTCTGTTAATAAGTATTTTCATTTCATGTTTACTATGGTATTATTGTGAAATAAAACTGTTGATATTAAAAAATAATTATTTTTTTTGTGTTGGTACTTTAGTTTTCCATCCTGAATATGCTTAATGAATTATCTTTCTGAATTCAAGAAAGAAACAGGGCTAGTTTCACACATCAGGTTACATCGTGGTATTTTTCATTCCACCAGCACAAGCTGGATAGGATTTCGACATGGGTAGTGTGGTGGTTTATTAATTGTGGATGTATGATCTAATTAGGCAAGTGAGAAAGTTCCCTTTATATTTACACACAGATGTGACACTAATTAGAAATATTATATGTGTGGGATTGGATGGTCGAGGATAATGTTGAGTTCATCTCAAAAAGAAACTATTTTTGTTGGGTATATTTATGTTGCTGTAAGGAGGTATATTAACAGTAATATTTGAGAAATCATTTAAGTAACTTATAATTAAATATATTGGATATCATCAAAGTGATTTACATCTGATTGAAAATAATGAATAAGAAAGGTAGTCAATTCAGACAAAAAAAGGGATAGTATAAATACCACACAACATTTCTGTCCCCTTTCATCAGGTGCGAAGAAGAGCCTAGAGCGACACAACTGAACTTGTCAGTTGACAATACTCAAAAGCCTTTTTTTTTGGTTTTGAGTTTTGTCAACTGACAAGTGCAGTTGTGTTGCTCTAGATTCTTCTTCGCACCTGGCGGAAGGGACAGAAACGTTGTATTATCTGTTTTTTGTCTGAATTAGCTACCTTTCTTATTCATAATAGCGCAGATCCCATCAGTAAATGGAGTAGTTTTCTTGTTTTGAAACACACATTGACATTATCAGCCTTGTATTAATTTACTTGTTTAATAAATCATAATTGGAAGGTTCCATGATAATTTAAACTTGCAACTGTGTCACTTGATTTTTTCAAGAAAAGTGATACTGCTCCAGTTCCTCTGTTGCCCAGATTCTCTAAATTGACAGAGAAAATTCTTTACAACAATATTATTAATACTTATTCATTACCTCTCAATTTGGGTGTATAGGCCAGAGAGGAGATTTTTTTCTATTACTTGTATGATATTAGTCACAGTCACAATGTGAATTTTCTGTGATCTTTTCAAACACATGTGATTGTGTTTATCACTATATTTCATTATAGAAATTGAAACATTTTCGATATATTGAAACTTGTGATTCATGGTTCACACCTTACGTAAGTGACAGGAAATGAAAAGTACGATTGAAGCTAAAAATTTCAATTTGGATGTGGGACAAATTAAGTTCCGAGTTACTTGAGGCATTATTATTTTTGATTGATACAAATGACTTACAACAACAATGACTCAATTTACTTCTTGTAGGTGGCACAAAGTCGGCCTGCTGTGGTGTAGTGGCCAGCATCATTGCCTCGCATCACAGACGTCCCGGGTTCGAATCCTGGCATGGGCATGGATGTCTGTGGTCGTCCTGGTCAAGAAAACTGGGGTTAAGGCTGTGGGAGAATCGACAATCTGACCAGGTGTCACTCCTAAATCCAGAATGTGTCATGTATGATGACAGTCTGGCAGCCGTCTTGGTAGGCCAAAGCCCTTCATGGGCTGTCCAGCCAAGGAGTTAATTAGTTTTAGTTAGGTGGCACAAATATTTTAATATATTAATCATCAGGCTGTAGAAAAAGAAGCGAATGCTGCATGTAATCACTGCATTTATTTTCAGCTAACAGCTTCTGAATTCGTATTGAGACAAAACATGTTAATTTCTTTTAAAAATATATTGAACTGAATTGGGTCAAATAAAAGTGAACCTAAACCCTATAGAGTTACGATTAATAAAAAATTAAAATGTGTGAAGTTCGAAGTACAAACATTTTGGGGATTTACAGTGGATGACAAATTAAATTTAAATATAAACCTTATTTTATTTGCAACTGCATTTATCTCAGACCCTTAAGTCAATTGTATAACGTCAAAGAACAGTGATACAAATATCACAAAATTTGTTTTCTTTACATACTTTTACTCCATATTAACACCTGTTTGGGGTAATTCATGACAAATCAAGGTGAACCTTGTCACAAAATACCCTGCAGTCACGTCACAGACATCCCTGGTTCGAATCCTGGCGAGGGCGTGGATGTTCATGTTTCCGTATTGAGAAACTGCCATCAATTAACCCTCCGACAAAGATAAAATGCAACCCAATGAGTCGCTAATGACCACAGATGTTGAAGCAACTGTAAAAAAAAAACTTTGTCACATCATTTCAATGGTGGTCACAATGTTTCCTGAATAATATGACAGTGTCAAACAAATGTCACTACTTCTGTTGGAATTGCACGATTTCCTCAACCAACAGTTACGCTGGGAAACTCTATGATCCCTAATTATTAATCAGTTCCTACACCTCAGAGAATCTCTTAGTTTTTAAATTGACATCCCTCATCCCCTACAGATGCCAGAACATATCAAGAGTAACAGTTCTGTATTGGGTAAATGTAACACTCAAAAACAAATCAAAACATTCATATTTTCATAAATAAAGAAATATTGTGTGAAATACATAATTCATATTTTATAATTTATTGTGAAAGATTTCAATTTCCTAACTATAAACAAAAATAACTTCCATAGACTAACTTTAAATTAGCATTCAGTGGTAACTGCCCCCACCTGATACTTATTTATTGGTAAATGTTATTCTGTCAACTGAACTATGCAGTATCTTGTCAGGTGACATTAATTACGTTGTATTACATATGGGAAACTTAAGAAAAATGTTCCTATCTTTGGAACAACACATAGTACACAATGTCATTTAATTCTGATCTCAATACAAAGGAGTATTTCACACAAAAATAGGTACATATACATGTATTCATATTTAACTATATTAATGTACATACACGTGTCACAAATTTATAAGACACACATTATTTAAACATTTCACAAAATATAATTTCTTATATTAATTGACATGGTTTTCAACCATATTCACTTCAATGAACATCTTGGTATATATATATTTTACACCAGTAATTAATTATAACAGTTAATTGCCCCATGGCTGCTATAACAAACATTTTACATAACAGGGAGTAACATTTATTACAATAAAGGTGACGGGCATTGGTAACACGAGGAATGTATTGTACACTGATGAAGAGTTACCAACATAACCATTTAGAAATGTTTAGCTTTTTTAATACCATGTACAGGCACATACAAGAAAACAATGAAAGACGATGTAACCTAGATCTGAAATTTGTTGACAATGCTAGCCCCTGACTGTCTCCTCTGTTGGGGGGAGGGGGTAATAAATTGTCATTTTCTTGCTTCAACACTTTCTGTTATTTTTACCCAGAAAATAGAATGTCTGATTCTCGTTTCAAATAATGTTACAATTTAATGTATGTACAAACACTAGTAATATTGTATACATTTTTAAGTAGATATTAAAATATCACTGTACACATACTGTACTTATTATTATAAGTAACGATTCGAAATGTGTCATGCACATAAAAGTAACATTTAATAAACAATGTAGCATACAGACTGACACACAGTGGAAAAGCGATTCATGAATTGAGATCCTAGATTGTGCTGTCACCTCAAGTCCAGCTACAATTTTCCTTTTAAAATATTACATTTTAATTAGAAATATTAACTTTTAACACTAACTTCAATTTAAGGCCCTCACACCCAAACTAAATCCTGATGGTGTTTAATAATAAATCATCGGAATAGATATCACATTTCCAATATCTACAGAGGGGCCCAAAAAAATGTATCAACTGGTTAACGGTCCATAACTTGCAAACTAATTGATGAAGTTGTCTCATTTTTGGTAGTTCTGGCAATCTCGACAAAAATCTACCAGGAAGATGGATAGGTCGTAGAGGTGCTGTAGGGTATCCACCATGTTCCCCAGACTTAACTCCTCTGGACTTTTACCTGTGGGGAACACTAAATGGACGTTGTTTATCGACAAAAGCCACGCACATTGGATGAACTTGGAGAATCCATCGTACATTCATGTGCAAATATCCAACTAAACACGTTGCAGTCAGTAGTTCGAGCTGCAGTTCGGCAACATCGTTTGTGTGTGGATGTTAATGTTGACCATTTCGAACACCTACAGTGATATCTTTAAGTTGGACTTCAAGAGCTACACTTTCACCAAAAATGAAACAACTCCGTCAATTAGTTTGAAAGTTATGGACTGTTAACCAGTGGACACATTTTTTTGGACCCCTCTCTATATCCATTGACATGTATCAGAATGTGCTGTCACTTCAAGTCCAGCTACAATTTTCCTTTAAAAATATTACAATTTAATTATAAATGGTAATTTTTAACACCTACTTCAATTTAAGGCTGTCAAAACCAAACCAAATCCTGACCGTGTTTAATAATAAATCATCGGAACAGAAATCACATTTCCAATATTTAGGATATGCAATGTATCATATAGACAAGGCAAGGACATACAGAATAATAATAATAATTACCAGCTTATATATAGCTGAGTAAGAACATTAACAAGGAAAGAAACATAATTAAAATTTTATAAAGTCATAGCAGTTTGAACACATCTATATGGAGCAGAAAACTGGCCAATGAAAACTAAAGAATTGAGACCATTAGGATCCTCAGAAATGAAGATAAAATCAGTTACAGAATTATAAGAGACTAATTAGGGGTCCATATGAAAAGGCGATCTCACTTAAAATGAAATGTGTACGCAGTATGTCGCCATGAAGACCACAACAGGCCTAAAGGCCCAAATAATCCTGGACAGTCACAAGTAGATGATGAGTGATATGACTGTTTGCTGTTGTTTACACTCTCAAAAGTACCGTCATGTCACAAACCAGACTCCACCACAGCCTTAGTACTCTCTGGGTAATTTTGGTGATATACCGATGTTATTCTTAAAGTTCTTGTAGTGTAGTGACATGTTAAAATATCTGAAAATTACATTATAAGCCAGATAGGAAATGATGAAGTATGCAATACAACATTTCCAACTACTAGTATCACTCAACATGTCGAATAAAGAATTACTTATTAATTATAAAAATAACCTTTGTGTCTCATGCATATATATTTTATGCAAGGAATAAGTGACGAGCTCAAATTAGATAGTAAAGAGACACAGTGAGGTCGACTTACCTGAAATCAATTGCTGGTCCAGTCGAGCAGAGGTTGCTGGAAAATACAAATTTTTGAGGCCCTGAGCCCCGTTAACTTGTACAACTCTGGCACCTCTGCTCGACTGGACCAGCTATTGATTTCAGGTAAGTCAACTTCGCTGTCTCTCCTTCCTATCTAATTGATTTATATACTACACACAGAAGTAAAAGATGATGAGGTCATATTAAATAACACATTTGGATAGGAATACAGTGAAGTCGACATACCCTGAAATCAACAGTTGGTCCAGTCGCAGGGTGAGCAGCGCCCAGCCGGCACACATTTCCTGACAAAGCGGGTTCAAAAATTTCAAATATTCTCTCACTGCTCAGACTGCGACTGGACCAACTGTTGATTTCAGGGTAAATCGACTTCCTGTCGAAATGTGTTATTTATATACATGTATGTGTGTGTGTGTGTGTGCGATAAAAACTTTTATGACTATGATAGCAAATATTTTTTTTATAATTAATAACATTCACTAATACAGTCAATGATACTATAAACAATTAACATACGTTAAACTGTCTGCTAAATTTATAATATTCCAATGAAAGTGTGGTCAGAACAACAGACAATAACAAATTATCCAACTCACAATGTTTCCTCCACCTATCGGTGGACCTTATCAAGTTGGTATATATACTACACACTTAAGTGAACCAGCAGCCATGTTAAATCATATTACCCTACTGGAAGGTAACGTGAAACACACTTAACAACAGGTTAATTATTTTCATCGAACTACCCTTTCCGCCTCCAACTCACATCCAAAACTACATTCACATTCACATTGGGAAAAAATCATTGGCATGAAGACTGAGACGTGTTGTAACTCACAACGTTACCTTCACCAATCAGTGGACCTGATCAAGTTGATAGATGTTACATGTTTAAGTCTGCAGACAAGTTGATAAGGTCCACGGATTGGTGGAGGAAACGTTGAGAGTTGGTTAATTTGTTGTTGTCTGTCTTTAATGGCCATAGTTTCATTGGAATATTTTATATATAATATCCAGTGCATTCCATGAGGTCCATCAACAATTTACCCTCAGACCGCAGTAACATTTGTTGGGTGGACAGGTGAGCGTCTCCAGCTTCACATTCCAGCCACCACCTGCAGCCAAACCTTCACAATATTCACTCTGACGCATTATTTCTAGAGTCCTTGACATACATTTATTAAGGAAAATCAATTTTGTAACAGATGGAAGATTCAGGTAGGGGTCTGAGGCTTCTCCGGTGACCGCGGCGCCTCGGGACTCTGGCGGACGGTGGTGCCGTTCCTGCTGAAGTCCTCCATGTCCACGACGTCGGCCGAGTCGAGCGCGCCGCCGACGCCTCCGGGGGCCTCCTCCGCGTCTGCGGCGGCGGCGGCGCCGGCCACGACGCCGGTCCCGCCGCAGCACCTGGAGCGGAGCATGCCGAGGAACCCGCGCCGGAACTCCCGGCTGCACAGGAAGTACGCGTAGAAGTTGAGCGCAAAGTTGGCCAGCTCGAGGTTGTTCGCGGCGGCCCGGAAGACCTGGAAGCCGGCGTCGGCGTCCCTGCGCTCGCTGTAC
This sequence comes from Zhengitettix transpicula, assembly GCA_037074705.1. Taxonomy (NCBI): domain Eukaryota; kingdom Metazoa; phylum Arthropoda; class Insecta; order Orthoptera; family Tetrigidae; genus Zhengitettix; species Zhengitettix transpicula. Next base: position 70,654,844 of record CM073596.1, on the reverse strand, counting down.
CACAGGGAGAGCAGCACCGTCGGCGTCATGGTGACGAAGAAGAGCACCACGATGGCCGTCAGCAGCACGACGAGACGACGCTCTTCGCGGTAGCTGCGCCCGCCGCGACTGCCGTTGGTGCCTTCCCGCTGCGTGGCCGCCGCTGCCGCCGCCGCCACCTTGGAGGCGGGGTCCAGCAGGTGGCGGGCGCGGAACTTGTCGGAGGCGGCGCGGAAGCGGCGGCGGCGCAGTGACAGCTGGCGGAAGCGTCTGATGATGAGCGCGTTGAGGACGCCGAGGATCAGCGCCGGCCCGATGTGAACCAGCGTCTCCGAGGACCAGAGGTACACCTGCCACAGCGCCGAAGACGTCACCACGACGTTCTCCTGGAAGCTGAAGCGAGCGCCCTCGTCCTCGGAGGTCGCGTTCTGAAACTAAGTCGGCCACGTAAAATAATCCTGACGTGGTCGTCCACGGTCAGAGGTCCACGTGTCGCTCCTGAATCATGAGGACGGCAGCCTGGCAGTCGTAATGGAGGTGATAACGCCTTTAGGGGTTAAGTGGGGGTGGAGGGGTGTTACGTAAACATAAAGCAAAAAACAACCGACCATTGGAGTCGAATCAGAGGTTATAGATATCGCTGAGTTTAATTATAACATTCAACTTGCTGGTTAAGTTGTTCTTCTACCACTACGAATCCGGGGGTTGTGGAACGGTAAAACATTGCGTGTATGTTCCGCATACAAATCTACACGCGTGGAGCAAAATTTCGACCACATGCTCCTTACGACCCGGAAACAAACCCTGTTGGGGTGAGGGTAGTAATTTTCGAATATATTAAAACAGTCGATATATTCGTCGAAGGAAGCTTTTTTCGGGGGTCAATGAGTGTTTCTCTCGATATACATTTATTTTTTCCGTATAATTTCAACCCCAATTCGGAATGCTCGGGGAGGGTAGCAACTTCAGGGACCGGAATGTTTCGGACGGGCGTTAAATAAAAATACCCTACAGAAACAAACCGAGATTGGAGTCGAATCCGAGGTTATGGATGTCGCTGACTTTAATTATGCCCTTTTTTAACCCCGTGGGGGGGGGGGGGGGGTGGAAATTTTCAATCCCGCTCAAACGAGCGATTATTTGCGTCGAATAAATATTTTTCGGAGTCAGTGAGGCTATCGATGTCGTTTGTCCCTATTTTCAACCCCTTTACGGCATGTGAGGGGAGGATCTATAGGGGTGTCAAGGGGACGTTACGAAAAAATAAAGTAAAAAGAACCGAGTTTGGAGTCGAATCCGGGGTTATGGATGTCGCCGAGGTTAATTACGACATCCCCGGGGCTCAAAGCCGGGCACGTTGATGGCAATAAATTAAAATAGATCTTAGTATAAAAAATTTAAAAAAAAATAATTAACGAACCTTTTCAGACAATTTAAAATATTTTATTTACCGTTGTTTTTAATTTTTTTTCTGTTGTTTCGTGACGTCAGAAGTTGTTATATGGGACTTACTGTGCAGACCGTCTTGAGGACCGACAGCGGACAGCTGACGACTATTGCCACGAGCCAGCAGGCCGCGATGGCCAACTTGGCAGTGCGCTGGGCGTGAGGAGCGCTACGGAGACTCGCGGGGGCGCACACGGCCACGTACCTGGGGGAAAACCACGGCGGGGGTTGTTTTTTTTTTTAAAAAAAACATTTAATATTAGGATTTGACTCCATAAATGCTTATATAATAATGATAATAAACTCTCTGATTTTATTCAAGTAAATTGTAAAAACCATCAGCCTCTTAGCCAGAGAAAAAAATATTCAGTAACAAATTTAAAAAACTTTTTCTTAAAAAAAATCGTTTCACACCCTAATTCGAACGTCTTCAGGTTTAAAAATCTCAATTAATTTATTTACGATACAATAAATATATATTATAAAATAATTATTAGTGACTTTTATAATTAAAATGGAAATTTTTAAAAAAAATTGGTATAGTAGAACCAGAGATATTACAACAACAAGGAATTTTTTGTTTAAATTTATGGTGTCATCTTTTTTTCTTTTTTTTAAATTTCGTGATATGGCAACGCTGCGTTCATCAACCAGGGAATAATATTTACATTCATCATCCAACGCCTTTTTTTTAATAACCTGACGAAAGGCAACAAAGTTTCCAGAAACGTCCGTAACTGTTGGTATTTATATCGGATTGTTTTTATTCCAAAAATTTTTAATATTCTTAAATTTCCGAGACTGAAAAAACAAATTTTTACCCCTTTACCCTTAATCAAACATCCCTGCAATTAAAGTACAAAACAGTTCAACAATTGCTACGATCCGTCATTGTTACGCTAAGCCACCTGCTATCCCTTATTGTTACGCTGACCCGCATTGTCGTCGCCTTTACTTCGCTTTCGAGGTTTTTGTGAACGGACGAGTGGTGCAGTTGTGTCTCTCCACGCTGTACCTGTGGGCCGTGAGGCAGACGACGAGGAAGACGGAGGCGGCCATGCAGGCGCTGACGAGGGGCAGCTCCACGTGGGCGTGGAAGGCGGCCGCGGCGTGCGACCAGCGGGGCGGCACCGAGAGCCCGGCGAGCCTCGCCACCAGGGGCAGCACGCTCAGCATCACCCCCAGGTCCGCCGCCGCCAGCGCCGTCAGGTAGCTGTACGCGGGGCTGGAGCCCGCTACCCTCAGGCCCCGGAGGACGGCCAGCGTGAGCGTGTTGCCCGCCAGGCCCGCGGCCACCACCAGAGGCATGAGGGCCGCGTACGCAGCCTTCGCCAGCCCCGCCCCCGCCGGCGGCGGCGACTCAGGACGAGGCGCCTCCCACGCGCAGGCCGACGACCATCTGGAAACACACGCACTCACTCCTTCCACCGCCCCCGATGCCACCCGCCGGACACGACAAGTACTCACCCTGGCAGCAAGTGCGACAACATCCTTCTGGAACAGACAGACAGAGGAAAACCATCAGTGAAGCTCCAACACCATACATATATATATATATATATATATATATATATATATAATACAGGGTGATCGAAAAGTTGCGTGTTTGACGAGAATCTTCCATTAAGAACAATATAAATAAATTTGTCTAGTATTATTATTATTATTATTAATTATTATGAATTATTTATTATTATTATTATTATTCCTATCTCTCTGTCTCTCTCTCTCTCTCTTTCTCACTCTCTGCTGTTTTTGAAATTCTTCTCCTCTCTCTCTCTGTCTCTCACTCTTTCTCTCTCTTTCTCGCTCTCTGCTGATTTTGAACTTCTTCTCCTCTCCCTGTCTCTCTCTCTCTTTCTCACTCTCTGCTGTTTTTGAAATTCTTCTCGTATCTCTCTGTCCCTCTTTCTCTCTCTTTCTCGCTCTCTGCTGATTTTGAACTTCTTCTCCTCTCTCTGTGTCTCTCTCTCTTTCTCACTCTCTGCTGTTTTTGAAATTCTTCTCCTCTCTCTCAGTCTCTCTTTCTCTCTCTTTGATACAGGGTTCGCCCACCCCCGTCTGCATCACTTTTAGGCTAATTTCCCCCGGGGGGTAGGATCCTTAAACTACAGCCCCTCCCCCCCCCGTGGAAGCCCTAGTTAACCCCACTTGGTCTACCCTTCCGCGTCATCCTCCCCGCTTTTGAATCCCTTCCTGTGTTATTAAAGGGGAGTTGCCACCATGTGGATTACCCGCATGTAGTCTTGTTACCCCTCAAACCAATATATATATATATATATATATATATATATATATATATATATATAGCAAACGTTACAGAAGTCAGATAATGGTGCACATATTTCAAAATAAATATAATTAGGTCTCAGTTATCAATAATTCACATTAACTGGATAATTGTTACTTCAGTGGTAATTACAACACCCCCTGAGGGTGACGCCTTCAATTATTTTTTTATCTTGGAAAGAAACCACAGAAAATAAATATTTTCGAAACGGTGGAAAAAAAATTTCTGTCCCTTGGCGGAGCAGTGGGGCGGGGAAGGGGTTGACTCACAGAAAGCTCGGACAGGCACGTTGAGTGTTTGATATCTACATCACAAATTAGTTCACTTAGAGACCAACAGATGTCTCTGTGTGGGACGGGGGGGGGTGGGGGGGTTGATACTGAAAGTTATATATATGCTACACTGGGCACTGAAGAGGGGAGGTTAGCAACGTGGAGAAACAAAATGGCGGACATTTCAGATGGACGACTGTTTAGTAGACTGACGATGACGACGACGATGATGATTTTTGATCGGACAACCGTGGCTGCGCTTTGTTCCCTACCACCCTCCGGGGGTTTTCATCCCTCCGACGACACTTTCGACCAACCAGAGGAGCGCGCGCGGTTTCCATGGCTTCATCGACAATAGAAGGGAAACACCGACACAATGGCGGCTGTAGCTGTACACGGTAAAAGAAACTATGTTGTTGGGGGTGGGGTGGGTGGGGGTGGTGGTTTATATTTATTTATATAGCGAAGAAGAGACTCTGTGTTATTACGTGGAAGGGAAACCCCCCTCCCCCTCCCCCCCCTTCACATTTAGCTTCCTTGTTGGTCGATCCGCCCGCCGCGTAAACAAGGTCCAATCTCGCTAAAACACCACGTCCTCGGCCGAGCTCACGACGGAAAAATACAGCACGTCGTCATCCTGGAAATTGCCAAAGTTTTTTCCTCCCCCTAAAGAGAACAATTTTTTAAACAATAAATAAAATGGCCGTTGTTTGAGGATTTACTTCATTACGTTTCGAAAATTCTATAACAGGGATTTTCAAAACTACCCCCGCGCCACCCTTCGGAAAATTTATTTTTTCAATGGACTCCTCCTTAACATGTGTGTGTGTGTGTGGCCCTTGGCAAAAAACATCTTGAGATGTCAACTGCAACTTCTTCCCTGCATCTGACCTGGCTCCGCAGATAAACAAAGGAAAATTCAATTGCGTCAGTCGAAGAGACTAACGGAGGAGGGGGGAACTAACGTTAGAAAAAATAAAAAATTTACAATTAAATTTAAACTTCATGTTTGAGACACATCATCCCTAAGTTTGGACTCTCTTCAGGGGGGGTACAAATTTTCAGTCACATAACTGTATTAAAAATTTAGATTCTTAGGTCTATTCTACTGTCAGGGTGAGTGAGTCGTGAAAGGGGAACAAAAGAAAAAAGGAAACAGAGACGTGGTAAAAGTAAAGAAAAGACGAAGAAAAAAGGAACAAAGCAAAGAGAGATAGAGAAAAACGCAGAAAAGTGATAAAAGTAAAGAAAAGACGAAGAAAAAAAGGAACAAAGCAAAGAGAGATAGAGAAAAACGCAGAAAAGTGATAAAAGTAAAGAAAAGACGAAGAAAAAAAGGAACAAAGCAAAGAGAGACAGAGAAACACAGAAGTGGTAAAAGTAAAGAAAAGACGAAGAAAAAAGGAACAAAGCAAAGAGAGACAGAGAAACACAGAAGTGGTAAAAGTAAAGAAAAGACGAAGAAAAAGGAACAAAGCAAAGAGAGACAGAGAAACACAGAAGTGGTAAAAGTAAAGAAAAGACGAAGAAAAAAAGGAACAAAGCAAAGAGAAAGAGAAAAAAAAAGCAGAAAAGTGATAAAAGTATAAAAAGACGAAGAAAAAAGGAACAAAGCAGAGAGAGAGAGAAAAACGGGGAGAAATGATAAAAGTAAAGAAAAGACGAAGAAAAAAGAAACAAAGCAAAGAGTTCGAAAAATTAAAGCAAAGAAGTGGTAAATGTAAAGAAAAGACGAAGATAAAAAGGAACAAAGCAAAGAGAGAGAGAGAGAAACACATAAAGAAAATGGCGGTGTGCAAGAAACAAGTAGTAGTTTCATCCCCAAATCAGACCCTCTTAAAAATTATTTAATTAGATTCTTCAGGTATTCTATTGTCTGGGTAAGGGAGTACAAAGGTGAAAAAGAACAATAGAGAAAAAAGGTCAAGAAAAGACAAATAAAAAAAGGAAAAAAATGCAAAAAAAACTAAAAATTATTTATTTACATTTTCAGGTATTCTGTTGTCTAGTTAAGGGAGTACAAAGGTGAAAAAGAAACAATACTTAAAAAAGGTCAAGAAAGAACAAATAAAAATACGGAGTAAAAGCAAAGAAAACGAGAACAACAGAAGAAAAATCGTTTATTTAGATTTTTCGGGCATTCTATTGTCTGGGTAATCGAGTACAAAGGTGAACAAGAAAAAGGTACAGAAAAGAAAAAAGGAAAAAAAGCAAAGAAAAAACAGAAAGAAATTGGAAACGTGCAAGAAACAAGTAGTACTGCTTTTTTTTTGTCTTTTGTTAAATATATCGACTTGTTTTGTTTTAATTTTGGAGGGTTTTTCTTTCTCCTCACAAAAAAATTATTATTTAAGTCGTTTACAATTTAAATCGATTTTTTATCGATATTTAACGCAAGATGCAGCTTCATTGGATGTTTGAAAAAGCTTAATAAATCGATATTGAGTTCGATCGTATTTTTTATTAAAATGAGGATTAAGAGAAGGGGGTTTGGGGACGATGCAAGGAGGCTGAAGGGTTGTTCCGCCCCCCCCGCCCCCATCACGTGAAGTAATCTTCAGAGGCTTAAGGAAAGTGATCCATTGAGCTTCTTAATTCAGCGAATCATCCCCGAGGGGATTATGGGATAATCCGTCGACGACGGGCAAAGGTCTGCTGCGTGTTATTTTTAGGGTAGTGTTGCAGAGCCACGCCCCCGCACGCCCTTGACCGCGCGCAGTGACGGATGGCTGTCAGTCAACACTCCTCCAGGGAGAGCGCCGGTGTTTGTTCTGCGAGGGAAAGGGAGGGGGGGGACAGTCGTCCGCATCGCGGTCGCAATATATGGTATCCTTAAACACCAACTACAACACATCTCTCTCTGCTCCGGGGGCGGCACAGACTTAAATCTTCCGCCACAGATATTCTATAAGAAGGTTCTAGAAATTATGTATCCCGAATAAACAAGGTCACATAAAGAATAAAAATAAAGGAAAAAGAACAGAAACTTGTTGCAGTAACAACTCTGGAGAAAAGAATAATAACACAGATTATAAACCATGATCGAGAAAAAGAGGAGTGAAAAACCAAATGAAAAAGATAAACGGAAATGAAAACACTAAACCGAGAATATAAAAAAAATTCTAAAATAAATGAAATCAGAAAAGGAAAAGTAACGAAATAAAAATAAATAACGGAGAAGTTAAAAGGTAAAACTGAAAAAAAAATGTACATGAAACAGGTAAATAAATGTAAAATTAAGAAAAACGCAAAAGGAAAAAAAACATGTGAAAAAAACACAAGACGAAAGAGAAAACGAAAATAGACAGAAAAAACAGGAACGGAAAAATAGCAGAAAACAAACAACTAACAGAAGAGAATAAATACAACATGAAACCAAACAAAAATATAGGGAGAAAGAAACCTGAAAAGGTAAAAAATCAGTAAAATGAAAATATGATATGGAAAGAAAATACATAATACAAAACCTGGAGAAACAAAGAAATAACGGAGAAGATAAATCAGAAGAGAAAATGTAGAAGTTAAAACAAAACACACATAAAACTGAAATGAAGTAAAAAAAATAAGGAAAGAAAAAACAAAAGGAGAAAACAAAGCAGAAGACGAAACCCCCCCCAAAAAAACGGAAGAGAAAAGAACATAAAAATGGCAAACCCAGAAAATTGTCATTTTTTCGTTTTCTCCTCTGTTTTTTCCAGAAACTTCGTTTCGTTTTTTTTACTTTCTTTTTCACATTTCCGTTTCTTTTCCTCTTCTTTACTTCTTATTATTTATGTGTGTTTTTTATTTCACTTCTACTTTTTCTCTTCTGACTTTTCTTCTCGGTTATTTCATCGTTTCTTCAGTGTTTTGTTTCATTTATTTGCTTTTCAATTTCATTTTTTTCCCTTTGTTTCTTCTTTCTCGTTTTGTAATACTTTTATGTTTGGTTTCATGTTTCATTTACTTTGTTTTTCACATTTTTCGTTTTTTTCCCTTTTCTTTACTTCTCATTATTTTTGTGATTTTCTTTTCACTTCTACTTTTTCTCTTCTGATTTTTTTCTTTTCGGTTATTTCATCGTTTCTTCGGTGTTTTTGTTTCATTTATTTGCTTATCGTTTCCATTTTTTTCCTTTTGTTTTTCCTGTCTCGTTTTTTTAATATTTTTTTGTTTGGTTTCACGTTCAATTTATTGTCTTCTGTTCCTATGTTTGTCGTCCCGTTTCGTTTTTTTAATTAGTTTTTTTACATTTTTCGTTTTTTTTCCTTTTTTTTACTTCTCATTATTTATGTGATTTTCTTTTCACTTCTACTTTTTCTCTTCTGGTTTTTCTTTTTGGTTATTTCATCGTTTCTTCAGTGTTTTTTGTTTCATTTATTTGCTTATCGTTTCCATTTTTTCGTTTTGTTTATCCTGTCTCGTTTTTTAAAAATATTTTTTGTTTGGTTTCATGTTCCATTTATTGTCTTCTGTTCCTTTGTTTTTCGTCCCGTTTCGTTTTTTAATTAGTTTTTTACATTTTTCGTTTTTTTTCCTTTTCTTTACTTCCCTTAATTTTTGTGAATTTCTTTTCACTTCTACTTTTTCTATTCTGATTTTTCTTCCCGGTTATTTAATCGTTTCTTCAGTTTTTTGCTTCATTTATTTCCTTTTCGTTTACATTTTTTCCTTTTGTTTTTCCTGTCTCGTTTTTTTTAATAATTTTTTGTTTGGTTTCATGTTCCATTTATTGTCTTCAGTTCCTTTGTTTTTCGTCCCGTTTCTTGTTTTTTTTTGAAGCGACGGTCCCCTGTGCAGCAGCGTCTTCTCTGTCCCGTGGAAGATAACACACACCTCCAGACTGACGTGGAGGGTTCTCGAGAATCCGCTAATCTTCCAGAGGTCATCGCCCACTGCAAAGCGCCAGATAACACACACAGAGACGAGAACACGACGGTACGTGGCAACGTTGTAGCGTGGCGTAGGTGTGGCCTGCATGGCACAGGGACACTTAGGGGAATTACGAAAAGACCGTGACTGTTATACGTGTATATATATATATATATATATATATATATATATATATATATATATATATTTAAAAAGGGGGGGGGAGGAACATCCAATTTACCAGAGTACAGAGAGCTCTCTCTTTCAAAGAAGAGAGTAGTCAACACAGTGTTGCCGCGCTTACACATTCTTCGTCCCCCTAGTTAAAGGAGCTTCTCCCCTTTTCCGAACCAACCCCCAAGCGCGTGTGAGTAATTTCCCAGTCAGGAGCAGCTGACACACGTGTTCATTATCATCGGCCGTGAAAGACTTTTCCAGTTTTCCCTCTTGATCGAAAACGCACGTTGCAATTATTCTCCGATTTTTTTTCCACCCTAACTGGAAGCCTCATTAATTCAAAGTAACGAGAAAATTAAAGTTTGTTACAAGGGTGTAATTAAACCACCCTCTAAACCTCACCAGTACAATATTCTTTCAATTATTCTTTTTTTAAAAAAATAGGCTCATTCATGAGCCTGGTCAATCAATTATAACTTCCCTTCAAATCCCATTGTTGTTGTTTTTTTAAAAAAACAAACAATTAATTTTCCTCGAAGAAAACTGAAAATATGTTCTGGAAAATATTAACATTCCCTTTATGTTCCATAATTATAATTAACAGGGGGGGGGGGAATGGAAGTGTCCTTTAGGTCCGGCCCATATAACACCACGAGCAATTATCGCGACTAAATTTTAATTAAACGAGATTATGATTTGGGGGAAAAATACGGGAAAAATCCATTTGTTTAGTCCTGCTTTATGGGGTGTTTTTTTTTAAAAGAAAAACAAAATAATACAAAGAATTAACAGAGAATAATTTTTTTTAAGAAAAAGAAGGTTAATATCATAAATGCTCCATATTTAAGTGGAAAAATAAGAAACATCACAGTATTTATGGTTGGTTTTAATAAAATAATCTTTGTTAAAACTGATAAGTAAAAGGAATTTTAAGAGAAAAGTAGGGAGGGGGGAGGTGAATGTCTCCTCCAACCCCCTCGGTGAAATTTGTTCTGTAATCCTACCACATTCTCTCTTATTTATTGTATGTAGTGTTCCCTATATTCTCCCTGATCCTGTTTCATCACTATTCATGTACAGTCTTAAACACCCTAAAGGATTTATGTATATGTCAATCAGACATTTGTAAGTAATATCAATCTGACTTATCCTCAGTCAAGGACTAGTGGAAGTAATAAAACTAATTTAATATCTTTTATTCTTTTTAAAAAAAACAATTACTAGAAAAAAGTAAGTTAAACCAAATAATTAAAAAAAATTAATTGTTAGCAAATAGTCAGTTTTTAATAAATTAGTTACTAGAGTAAGTTAACCACATAATTCTTTTTGAAAAAACTTATTTAATAGTAAATAAAGAGTATGTTAACCACATAATTCTTGTATAAATTAGTTACTTTCAAAAAAATGTAACCATAAAATATAAAAAAATTGGTTACTAGGAAAAAGTAACCGAAACACATAATTATTTAAAATTAGTTAATTGCAAAAAATGTTAACCATATAATTTTTGTATAAATTGGTTACTAGCAAAAGTATGTTAACCACATAATATTTGTATAAATTAGTTAGTTGCAAAAAAATATGTTAATCATATAACTTAAAAAAAATTGGTTACTAGCAAAAAATAAGTTAACCACATAAGTTTTTGTAAAATAATTTATAGAAAAACTTTAACCAAATCAAACCCATTTTTTAAAAAATAATTACTATAAAACAGTTAATTAACAATCCAAATATTTTTTTCTAAAGGTTAGTTACTAGCAGGAAGTAAGTTAACCCCATATTTTTTATTTTAAAAAACTAGTTAGTAGAAGCAAGTCTGTTAACCACATAATTTTTTTTAGTAAATTAGTTACTAGAAAAAATAAAAGTTAACCACATAAGTTGCTGTAAATGAATTTTAAGAGCAAAGTTAACCAAATAATATTAAAAAATAATAATTTCTGGCAAAAAAAAGTATACAAAACAAATAAAATTTGTTACTGGAATAAATTAAGTTAACAGAAATTATTTTAAAAAAATTCCTGACTAGTAAAGAATAAGTTTTGTAAATATCAGTTGCTGGCACAAAGTAAGTTTGCAACAAATTAATTATTTTTAAAAAAATTTAGTTAGTGGTAGAAAGTCTGTTAACTACATGATTTTTTTTATAAATTGGTTACTAGAGAAAAGTAAGTTAACCACATGATTCTTGAAAATAATAATTACTGGGGGAAAAAAGGTACAAAAACCAAATAATTTTTTAATAAATTCGTTACTAGAAAAAAGTAAGTTAACTTCATAAGTTTCTGTAAATGAATTTGTGGAACAAAGTTAACCAAATAGTTTAAAAAAAAATTATTTACTTAAAAAAAATTAAGTTTACCACACAAGCGTTTGTAAATGAATTAGTTACTATAAAAAATTAATATACACCTATATTTTTTTTAAAAAAAAATAGTTGACAAAATAAAGTGAGTTAACCAAATAAGTTTTTGTAAATTAATTTCTAGAAAAAAATAGACCAAATAATTTTAAAAAATTAGTTACTTTAAAAAAGTTAACCTAATAATTTAAAAAAATTGGTTACTTTAAAAAAAGATTAGCCAAATATTATATTAATTATTTAGTTACTAAAATAGTGCATTAACAACATATTTTTTTAATAATTTTGTTACTACAAAAAAGTTAGTTAACCACATACGGATTTTATAAATTAATTTTTTGAAAAAAGTAGACAAAATAATTTTAAAAATTTAGTTACTTTAAAATAAGTTAACCAAATAATTTTTAGATTATTTAGTTACTAGTTGCATAAAGCAATTCATTTATAAATAAATTAGTTACTAGAAAAAATAAGATAACCACATAAGTTTTTCTAAATGAATTTGTAGAACAAATTTAACCAATTTTTTTTAAAAATATTAGCTACAAGAAAAAAGGTTAGTCAAATATTTTTTTAATTAATTACTTACTAGGAAAAAGTAAGTTAACCATATAAGTATTAGTAAATTAATTTTTAGAAAAAAGTTGACCAAATAATTTTTAGATTATTGGCTTACTAAGAAAAAAGTGCATGAACCCAATAATTTTTTAATGAATCAGTTACTATAAACAAAGTAAGTTTACTATTAATCATTTAAATAAATATGTCACTATCAAAAAGATCGTTAACCAAAATAATTTTAAAAAAAATTAATTACTATGAAAAAGTTAACCACATAAGGTTTTATGTAACCGAATTTTTAGAACAAAGTTAACGAAATAATTTTAAATAAAGAAAAAAAATTACGTTAACCAAATAATTTTTATTTAATTACTAGAAACAAATATGTTAATTAATAAATTATTTACTAGCGAAAAGGACGTTAACCAAATAATTTATTTTAAAAAAATTAATAACTAGAGAAACGTAAGTTAACCACACATGGTTTCTGTAAAATGAATTATTAGAAAAAATTAAACCAAATAATTTAAAAAAAATTAATTACTGTAAAAAAATTATGTTAACCACAGAAGCTTTAGTAATGAATTAGTTAATATAAGAAATTAATTAACTCCTAAATTTTTGTTAAAAAAACTAGTTGGCAGAATAAAGTGAGTTAACCACATATGCTTTTACATTTTGGGGGGGATCCTATAAAGTAGTCCCTTTAAATCCACAAGTCATAAAAGAGCGGTTTCTATCAGCAGTTTCTGGAAAAAAAACATAAACGTTCAGCAAACCGAGAAAAAGTTCCCCCCCCCCCCATCCAAAAAAAAAACAAATTAAATCGTATCTCAAAAGGTCAGAAAGTGGTAAAAGTGGTGAGCGCTTTTCCACTGTCTTCTAATTATGAAGAAGAGGAAAGTTTGAACGCAAGAATCAAGTTCCTCACCCCCGCCCCCGCCCCCCCCCACAACCCTTAACCTCCTCACCGAGACACACGCAAACAATTCCACCAACTTTGATCGGCCCCTTGTTAATTATTTCTTCTTTACTTTTGGCCGCGGGGCGGGGGGGGGGGAGAAGGGGGAGGAGGAGGGAAGGGGGTGGAAAACTTTGGTAATTTTCTCGATGACTTCGGCGAAAGCTTAATTTTTATTATCCGATAACCCAGAGTTCACTTCATAATCGTAATAATATAATAATAATAATAACCAATAATCTTTAATGGTCTGTGTTTCTCCCTCCCCCTTTTTAAGCAAAAACAAAACCACCCACCCCCACCCCTCCCTCTCGCATTGTGGGTATTATTTTTTGGAAGTTGAAACCAATTTTTTTCCTCCCCAAGCTCTAATGATGCATATCTTTAACAACAAGGAACGTAAATAAAGATATGAATCCGCGAGGGGGGAGGAAGGGGGGGAACTGATACAGACCAAATAATTCATGGAATCTAACTCGAGTATTTACATATATATATATTTATTTTCTTTGGAAAGTGAAAAGTCGTCTGAAAATTATTTTTCTAACGTCAGAATAATTTTGTTTGATATATATATATATATATATATATAAATTCTTTTAATTGGTTCTATTAAAATCCACTTACTGAGGTAGAGTTTTTAAATTTCTTATTTACTCAACCTACTTAATCCCCGCCCCCCTCCCCCTCCCTAAAAAAAACACGGCCAAAGCCTTGTGATTGTCCTGACCTGTGACGTCACACTGAGAACCCTTAAAGCCTTCAGAGAATCTGAACTGATACTTGTCAAACTAATTAATATTCGAATTAATTACATACATATATATATATTTATTTATTTATCTAAAATAAAATTTATTTTAAAAAAAATAATTATGAGGGGAATATCCATAGGAGTAGGGGTGTGGAAGGGGCGTTAGATAAAAATAAAGCAAAAATAACCGAGTTTGGAGTCAAAACCGGGGTTATGGATGTCGCTGAGTTTAATTACGACATTGAATTTGCCTCTTAATAATCGTCTCTGTAATTGTTTTCCAACCCTGTTTATATCCTTGTAATATTTTCTTATGCAAAAAAAAATACCCCCTTTAAAAGATTGTCTTAATATTTTTAGGGTTTCCACAACAACAACAACAACAAATAAAAAGTTGTTTTATCAAAATTAGTACGCAAACAATTGCTACATTTCGGTCGGGGGCGGGGTGTTATATCGGCCGGAACTAAGCGACCTTCGTTAACCAGAATTAAAAGGGGACATCAAGCTAATGTAAAACAAAATTTTGTTGTTTTCATTTTAGAACCTTGTCAAAACTGTAGGGATTTTTTGATTTATTTTATTGGAAACCCTGTTCCACAGCTTCCCCCACCCCCCTCTCTCACCTTGAATCCCACGTGGATATTTCCAGAGGATGTCAGAGAGAGAGAGATTGAGAGAGGGAGAGATTGAGAGAGAGAGAGACAGAGAGAGAGACAGAGAGAGACAGAGAGAGACAGAGAGAGACAGAGAGAGAGACAGAGACAGACAGAGACAGACAGAGACAGAGAGAGAGACAGAGAGAGAGACACAGAGAGAGAGAGACAAAGAGAGAGAGAGACATAGAGAGACAGAGAGAGAGACAGAGAGAGAGACACTGAGAGAGAGAGACATTGAGAGATAGAGACATTGAGAGAGAGAGAGAGAGATTGAGAGAGAGAGAGAGAGAGAGAGAGAGATGTTTTTCTTATAAATATGTCAAGCAGCCGCCCCCCCCCCCCCCCCCGAAAAAGAATTTTTCCTCATAAATCCATCCGTCGCACAAAAGAGAGAAGCTCCATAGGTAAACTTTGGCGACGTAGTATATCACTCCGCCCCTTGCGCCTACGCACACACACTCACACACACACACGCGCGCGCGCGTCCGCAAGCTCGATCAGGAAGAAGAAGAAGAAAAAATACGACTAAAAATAAAATCGACTTCTCGTCGTCCTTTTCATACTTGGAAGTTTTATTTTTATTATTATTTCTTGGGGGCCAGAAAGAGGGGGGGTGGGGTTATATAGGAAACTGTACAAGACAAAGCAACGGCAGAAATAGACTTTCATTAACTTCCCATCCAGAGTAAGAGATTCTGGAAAATTGCGGCTCCCTGGCTGGAGAATTGTTTCATTGCCATGTTGCCACATCGGCTGGGTCAGCCACTGGGACGTTGTCTATTAATAATGCCCACTCAAGCCCTCATACATATTCACCGTCCTGTAATAACATCTTTGAAATCTTACAGACAAAAATTAAATTCTTTGGAATGTAGAAGGTGCTGGGAAAAACCCTCCATGTACAACAGCCTTCTACATTTTGTGATCTTCCCAGTGGAAGAAGACTGAAAATATATTTTTAAGTGAACTGTATAGAACGTTTGGGAGTCCGACGTTTCTCCGGGGTTGTCATAATTAAACTCAGTGATACCAATAACCCCGGATTCGACTCCAATCTCGGTTGTTTTTCGCGTTATTTTAGCGACCCACCCATATAGCTGTCCCCCCTCCCATGCCTAAAAGGGGTTGAAATCATATATATATAAACCAAATAGGTAGAAACACTATCAATCTCTTCGATTCCGACAAAATATTCATCCGACGCAAATGTCGGGCCGTTTTAGCATGTCTGAAAATTCCCACCCTCCCGCCCCAAACGGGTTAAAAGGAAAATTCAATGTCGTAATTAAACTCGGCGACGTCCATAACCCCGGATTTGACTCCAAACTTGGTGTGTTTTTGCGTTATTTAAGCGTAACGCCCTTCCATACCCACCCCTAAAGGTGGCCCCCACCAATCCCTAAAAGGGGGTTGAAATTATACATGAACAACATCGGTAGAAATACTGTCAATCTCTTTGAGCCCGAAAAATATTTATCCGACGCAAATATCGGACGTTTTGGCATGTTTGAAAATTTCCAACCCCGCCCCAAACAGGTTAAGAGGCAAACTCAATGTCGTAATTAAACTCAGCGACAACCATAACCCCGGTTTTGACTCCAAACTCGGTTATTTTTGCTTTATTTTTATGTAACGCCCCCTCCACACCCCTACTCCTATGGATGCTCGCCTCATATGCTGCAAAGGGTTGAAAATATACAGAAAAAACATATCTGAAAACTATATAAATTTCATTTAACACCGAAAAATATTTATCCGACACAAATATCGACCATTTTAACACGTTTGAAAATTCCCACCCTCTCTCCTGAGGGTTAAACGGCAAGTTTAATGTTATAGTTAAACTCAGCGACATCCATAACGCCGGTTTTGACTCCAAAATTGGTGTGTTTTTGCTTTATTTTAGCGTAACGCCCTTCCACACCCACACCTGAAGGTGACCCGCCACCCATCCCTAAAATGGGGGTTGAAATTATACATGAACAAGATCGGTAGAAATACTATCAACTTTTTTTTCCCCAAAAAAATATTTATCCGACGTTAATATCGGCCGTTTTAAACATGTTTGAAAATTTTTCACCCCTCGGGGTTGGTAGACGTGTCTTACCCCCCCCCCCCACAGTGTTTGTTTCCAGTTTGCAACCATCACGAAATTCGGTTCAATTTGCACACACACGTACACGTACAGTTGATTTTATATATTAGCTTGAAGATGACAAAACGTCGAAACTATTGTAAAAACAATTTCCTGAAAAATCCAAGCCTTGACAACGACAGTACGGACTCGGTGGAGCGAAATATGATTCGTCATCATGTAAAGAGTCCATTAGATATTAAAATTAGATAAAAATAGGTCAGAGTGAACATAATTTTCACAAGAGAAAGTCTGATAATTATTATTAGCCTATAATCTCTGAAGAGAAAGTCAGAGATAATAACATAACAGTAATTACAGCTGGTATTAATCTTCAATAACTTAATAAAAAAAAAATACAACCACGTAGATGACTCGGATTTTTTTCCTTTTTTAAATAAATAATAGGGCAACATTAAAATTTTATTTAAAATAAAAGGGTGCAATTTGAAAAACGGAAAACCATTTTATTTTTCCAAAAAAAGAAAAACTGTTGCTCGGGCTCGTTAATATTAACGTAAGACAGTTACATATTTAATCAACCCTCACCCCCTCATTTTTTAAATGCAACTAGAAGACTTTTTTTACCTCGGGGCGGATGAAAGGGGCGGGGGGTTAAAAAAATAACTTTCCCTGCATTGGCAAAAAAAAATTATTATTGTGTGATGTAAGCGGACTGAAAATTAAAGGCCATGTAATTACCTTGTGTTTTAATATAATACCCTGGATGGAAACAACCCCCACCACACTCACCCCCCCTCCCGTTCCAGAATATTCCGTTTCATTTCTCTAGAGATGCCAAGGTTTTTTTTCTTCTCTCTGAGAGCATGTTAACTCATCGTAGAATTACTTTCTCTGAAAGTGTGTTGTTATATATACTTTTTTTAACCCCCCACCCCTTCCTTAGTGCGTATTAAAATGTTTCTATTGCTCAGAGCAATTGTTTCAGGTTTTTTTATTGTCTGAATCAAATAATTTTCTTTCCCTGGGGGTGGGGGAGGGGGGCAAAAGAGACGTGGTAAATTTTTAAGGGTTGGTCCAAATGGGAGGGGTAGGGGTGAAAAAAATTTCCTAACGTACTAAAAAAACGGTGGGTATTATTTTTCGTGATCAAAGAGATTGATATTTTTTTTCTACCGATGTTGTTCATATATAATTTCAACCCCCCCCCTCCCACCCCCGACCTTCTAGGCATGTGAGGAGGGGGACGGGCACCACCTTTAGAGGGGTGAGTGTTAGTGAGGCGTTTCACGAAAACACATACCGAGTTTGAAGTCAAATCCACGACTATGGATGTCGCTGAGTTTTAATTATAACATTAAACTTGCCGTTTAACCTCCCCCAAAGGGCGTGGGGGTGAACATTTTCGAACATGCTAAAAACACGGTGGATATTTGCGTCGGATAAATAGTTTTTGGGGGGCGGGGGAGGGGGGGGGAGGGGGTGGGGAGTGTAGGAGGGGGGTGGGGAGGGGGAGGGGGTGCATCAATGACACTGACGGCCTTTCTCCAGACGTTTGTTTGTGTATAATTTCAACCCCCTTTCCAAAATAAGTTTTTTTTTGGCTCAGCGCTGTTGCCAATTCTTTCGTGCTGGACTAAACCATTTCCATTAACACGTCACTTTTCTTGTTTGTAATAAAGTGTATTGATTAATTTAATTATTCTCATATTGTACACATGACGGTCCGACATTTTAATTACACCGTTGTTTATCCACAAATCCCCCCCTCTAACTCTCTCTCTCTCTCTCTCTCTCTCTCTCTCTCTCTCTCTCTCTCTCTCTCTCTCTCTCTCTCTCTACGTCGACTTTGCTTGTCAGGAATAGACAGATTTGTGTATCCGATATTTTACTTTACCGTTGGTTCTTCCTGCAGGCTTTTACAGTACAATATTTGGATTCGGGCGGGTTTTGATGTTAAACTAAAGCTTCCGCCAGCGAAGGGGATGTGGAGAACTTCCCTAAAATTTTACTCCTCTTCCGAAAGTCAATATTAGCAGACCTGAAACTTTATTTATTCAAAGGTACTAACATCCAGAAGAAATGACAAACTTGAAAAGAAATTAGGTTGTTTTTTAAGGATAATTTAAACAAGATCCTCCTCATTAAATAAATAAAAATTTATTTAAGAAGCTTTCAGCCTCAGGCCATTTTCAACTGTGTTTTTTTTGTTTCATCACATTGTAGAAAAAACAATTCTAGAGGACTGTTAACATTGTTACAGTTGAAGCTTTCGACCCAGAGGACGTTTTCAACTGAAAAATTCCAAAGAGGTTTTCCTTTATAATTTAAAAAGAAATTCACCTTGAAATCCTTCAATAATGTATAAGAAATTAACATTGAAATATTCCAAATAGATTTTCCTTCAAAAATTTAAAATAAATTCTCTTTGAAGTATTTTGAATAATTTTCCTTCAATATATTAAAATAAGTTTACCGGGAAAAATTCGAAAGGGATTTTTATGGGAATAATTTAAAAGAAATTCACCTTAAATTATTTAAAATAATTTTCCTTCAATAATTTAAGAGAAATTTACATTGAAAAATTCCAAAAGGTTTTCCTTGATTATTTTTTAAAAAAAGTTCATCTTGAATTTTCCTACAATAATTTAAAAGAAATTCATTTTTAAGTATTTAAAATATTTTTTTTTTCAATAATTAAAAAGAAATTTAGCTTGAAAAATTCCAAAGAGATTTTCTTTAAATAATTTAAAAGAAATTCACCTTAAAGTATTTAAAATAATTTTCCTTCAATAATTGAAAACAAATTTACATTGAAAAATTCCGAAGATTTTCCTTAAATAATTTAAAATAAATTTACTTTCAAAAATTCCAAATAGATTTTCCATGAATAATTTAAATAAATTCTCCTTGAAGTATTTAAAGTCAAAATATTTTCCTTCAAGAATTTTTAAAAAAATTACCTTAAAAAATTCCAAAGAGATTTTCCTTCAATAATTTAAAATACATTCACCTTGAAGTATTTAAAATAATTTTCCTTCAATAATTTTTATAAATTTTCCTTGAAAAATTATAAAGTGATTTTTCTTTATTAATTTAAAAGAAATTCACTTTGAAGTTTTTAAAATATTTTTTTTTTCACTAATTTAAATTAAATTTACCTTGAAAAATTCCAAAGAGATTTTCCTTAAATAATTTAAAAGAAATTCTCTTTGAAGTATTTAGAATAATTTTATTATTTTCAATAATATAAAATAATTCACCTTGAAGTGTTCTTCAATAATTTAAATGAAATTTACCCTGAAAAATTCCAAAGAGATTTTCCTTAAAATTATTTAAAAGAAATTCACCTTGAAGTATTTAAAATAATTTTCCTTCAATAATTTAAAATAAATACACCTTGAAAAATTTCAAAGATTTTTCTTGAATAATTAAAAAGAAATTCACCTTGAAGTATTTAAAATAATTCTCTTTCTATAATTTAAAATAAATTTACCTTGAAAAATTCCAAAGACATTTTCCTTCAATAATTTTAAATAAATTTACCTTGAAAAATTCTAAAGTGATTTTCCTTGAATAATTTAAAATAAATTCACCTTGAAGTAGTTAAAATAATTTTCCTTCAATAATTTAAAATAAATACACCTTGAAAAATTTCAAAGATTTTTCTTGAATAATTAAAAAGAAATTCACCTTGAAGTATTTAAAATAATTTTCTTTCAATAATTTAAAATAAATTTACCTTGAAAAATTCCGAAGACATTTTCCTTCAATAATTTTAAATAAATTTTCCTTGAAAAATTCTAAAGTGATTTTCCTTGAATAATTTAAAATAAATTCACCTTGAAAAATTCCAAATAGATTTTCCTTCAACAATTTAAAATAAATTTCCATTGAAAAATTCCAAAGACCTTTCCCTTGAATAGTTTAAAAGAAGTTTATCTAAAAATTTAAAAGATTTTAATTGGATTATTTGTAAATAAATTAATAATAAAATTTTGTTTTTTTAAAAAAAAAAAGAAGAAGCAGTTCTTGACTAATTTTCCTCGAAGAATTTATTCCACTGGGCCATCAGCCAACGACGACCACCAATCAGAGATTTGCTTAACGCTGACCTGATCTGACCAATCAGCAGCAAGACAGTGACCGTAATTAACCTGATGACGTCATGGAAACGTTGCCTACTAATACACCAAAAAAAATTAATAGAATATTATTATTATTATTATTGAAGGGTTTTTTTCCCTCATAATTTAACCAGGGAATATTTTATAAATTAGATCCAGTGAGACTGATGTTGCTTGGCTGTGCTGATGACGTCAGGGGGGGCTTTAGTGTAAGTGTGTGTGTGTGTGTATAACGTACCTTACAGACAGTCTGGACAGTTCCCTGAATGTATTGCGTCATTTAGTCGCTTATTATTCTGCGTCGTTGTTAAGAGTGTGTGAGTGAGTGCACGTTGATGGCCCTGGACGATGACGATGACGTCACGGCAGCTCAGATTCGGGCCTCGTGTCCGTCTGTCTGTCTGCTGGATTGTTCCTTCCACACAATGCACAGTGACGTGTCTTGTTATGACAGTTCGCGACGGCTGAATCGATACCGTGTTTGCCATGCACTTTCGCCCCGGTTTTGTCGCACGCGGGGGTAGGGTTAAGGTTGTTTGTTGTAGCTTCTTTCCCCTGGTCATTTCCCCCCACACACCATTATCGTAAAATACTTGAAGTATCAATCTAATTCAATGTCAATGAGTCTCTCTGAATTGTTGCACGCAGTAAGCATCCTCGATACAGAGGCCATCATGAATTGTCAACTCTCACGTATTTATATCTCTGCATTTCACTGAAGGGTTGAAATGTGACAAGTTTTTCAATTTTTTGTTTAGTTACATAATTGTTTATAGTCAGTCAGTGATTACTTTAATTTAATTTTTTATTATAAAATTTCAATTATTCAACGGGAAAACCACTCTAGAATTATTGAAGGAAAATTTTTTATCAGTTAATCAATTAGAATCTCTTTTAAATTATTCAGGGTAAATTCCTTTTTTAATTATTCTGGGAAAAGTTCTTTTAAATTATTCAAGGTAAATTCCTTTTCAATTATTCAAGGAAAATTCCTTTTCAATTATTCAAGGAAAATTCCTTTTCAATTATTCAATGTAAATTGTTTTTCAATTATTCAAGGAAAATATATTTTAAATTATTCAAGGTAAATTCCTTTAAATTATTGATGGTAAATTTATATTAAATTATTATATGAAATTCTCTATTGAATTATTCAATGTAGATTCCTTTTAAAGTATTCAGTGAAAATCTCTTTTAAATTTTTCAAGGTATATTTCTTTTCAATTATTTAAGGTGAATTTACTTAAATTATTCAAAGAAAGGCTATTTTTCAAAAAATTCAATGAAAATTTCAAGGTAAATTTCTTAAAATTAAGCACTAAAATTTCTTTGGAATGTATCAAGAAAAAATTACTTTTAAATATTGTAGGAAAATCAATTTTCAATCATTCAAGATAATTGTTTCAATGAAACTATTTTTAAAATTATTAAAGATAAACTTCTTAAAATTATGCAATGAAAATTTATTTTTAATTATTGTAGATACAGATATTTTGTATTATTTAAAGAAAATTTATTTTAAATCTTTCAAAGTACATTTCATTTATATTATTGTGATAAATGATCTTTTTAAAACATTCAAGGTAAATATAATTAAATTATTCAAGGTAAATTTCTTTTATATTATTCAAGGTACATTTCTTTTAAATATTGTAAGAGAAATTATTTAAAACGACTCTAGATAAATTATTTTTAATTATTCAAGGTAAATTTATTTTAAATTATTCAAGGTACATTTCTTTTAAATATTGTAAGAGAAATTATTTTAAACGACTCTAGATAAATTATTTTTAATTATTCAAGGTAAATTCCTTATCAATTATTCAAGGAAAAAATATATTTCAAATTGTTCAAGGTAAATCCCTTTTAATTATTCGAGGT
Organism: Zhengitettix transpicula; assembly: GCA_037074705.1. NCBI lineage: Eukaryota > Metazoa > Arthropoda > Insecta > Orthoptera > Tetrigidae > Zhengitettix > Zhengitettix transpicula. The sequence goes on along the minus strand of CM073596.1, from coordinate 70,632,426 downwards.
AAATTCCTTTTAATTATTCAAGGTGAATTTACTTAAATGATGCAAGGAAAAGATATTTTAAAAAAAATTCAATGAAAATTTCTTTTCAATTATTCAAGGTTAACTTATTTTAAATTATTCGAGGTAAATTTCTTTAAAATTTTGTAAGAAATTAATTGTCTTAATAATAATAATTTAAATGAGACACAAATAATTTCTAAAAAGGTATCAAGACCCTAAAAAAAATAACAACGTTGCCAAGTTATTGTTGATGTATTTATGATTTGACCCTTTTTGATAACACTCAAAGACAATAAGCACACAATGGGTGAGTTATAAACAAAAAAATTGAACGCAAATGTGAAAATTTAATTAGTCAAATCATTTAATAATTAAATTACCTCGAATAATTATTTAAAAATTTATTTTTAATGACTAGTTAAATTATTTGTAATTATTCAAGGTAAATTTATTTTAAATATTTCAAGGTAAATTTCTTTTAAATATTGTAAGAAAAATTATTTTAAATGACTCTAGATAAATTATTATTTTAAATTTTGCAACGTAAATATGTTTTAAAAAAATTAATTGAAATGCTTTGATAAATTTATTTTGAAATGAGCGTAGGAAAAGCTATTTTAAATAATTATTCGAGGTAATTTAATTATTAAAGGGTTTGACTAATTAAATTTTCACATTTGCGTTCAATTTTTTTGTTTATAACTCATCCATTGTGTGCTAATTGTCTTTGAGTGTTATCAAAAAGGGTCAAATCATAAATACATCAACAATAACTTGGCAACGTTGTTATTTTTTTAGGGTCTTGATGCCTGTATTAGAAATTATTTGTATCTCATTTAAATTAATATTATTAAGATAATTAATTTCTTCGTTTATTTCAGCACGTCTCGTTTTTTCGCCCCACACATGGAAAATTCACTACTAGTTAACGCTTGTCATCATTAGTGTGTGTGTGTGTGTGTGTGTGTGTGTGAGTGTGTGTTTAATGAAGGTAATTTTGACCTCGAATAGGATTTAAAGTTTATTAACGTGTGCTAGTTGAATACGTGGAACGATGAAAGCGCAATTTAGAGCGTATTTGGACTTTGTAACTTGGTAACACACACACACACACACACACACACGTGTCAATTACACGACGAGCCTGCTGTAATTTTAGGGATAATTACACTGTATTAAGGTTACTGTACCTTGGCAATAATATCTGTAATGTAGAGTTTCATTCATGTGTGTAATTAAATTCGTAACATTATAAGTTGCATGACGAAACGTTTAATGACAGTTCAGGGGGGCACCGTTGATGGTTATATATATATATATATATATATATATATCCCCGGAAATCACGTTGTAATGATCTTTTTTAGTGTAATTGTCTAGTTGGGGTTGAACTCTGGTAATTACAAAATGGCGGTCACGATTGTGTGGAGGCTTGCTTAAAATTCATGGGCTCTTAATGGAGGTGGTTGAAAACACACACACACACACACACACACACGACATCGCGTGCGTCCCCAATCTCGACGTTAACGAACGACCAACCACGTGCATGTGATATCAACGTCACACACACACACACACATGGAGAGCGCGAGATATGTTCATTATATATTAAACGCTCCTTTGTGCATCATATGTCGAACGTAATCAGAGGAGGAGGAGGAGGAGCAGCAGGTAAGCTCATTACCAACTCTCTAGAGCTTTTCACCTTGGATAATCCGTGCCGCGGCTCTCGGAATAAATAATCCTCAAAAGAGATACATTCGAGGAATCATTAAAGTAGCAACGTAATCCGTCGTTAGAGGGAAAGAGACTCACTGCGGTAAATGTGTCGTATTGTCTTACCCGGGGTGACGTGCAGAGAATACGTCAGAACGAGGGGGCTGTTCTCTCGCAGGCAGAACCTTGTAGGAGAGACAGGAAGGGGCTACCTTTGGGGATGCCTCCTCCTCTCTCTCCGTTTTTGAACTAAGGTTCCCCACAAGCCGAGGCACTGTTTTGAGGGGTGAATAATCCGGGGTCACAGCCCCTTGGGGGCATACGGTAAGAGTTGGTCTCTGTTCCCATTGGAACAGTCGGCCAGCTGCCTCCTAAACTGGTCGAGGTACGGCGAGAGAAATGCTGCGTCCCCACAGCAAACTCCCCTCTCCCGCCATCCAGGGAATGACGTGGGACAAGTACCCAAGAGCCCGCAACCTACCTGATGCAGGTTTTTCTAGGGGTTTGTCCTGCATCACTTTTAGATGAATTGCACCGGGGGTAGGATCCTTAAACCATAGCCCGGGGGCCCCCTAATTAACCCTTGGCTGCCTTCCTCTACCCTTCCACATCCCTCCCTTTCAGATCCCTTCCTATGCTATTAAAGGGGAGTTGCAACCATGCGGATTAGCCTCATGTAGCCTGTCACTCTAAAAAAAAATACGTCAGAGCGGGAAAGGAAGCCTGGGAGAGATCTCTCGCAGGTGAACCTTCCCAGAGAGCACTGGCGGACGCCACCTTTGGGGATGCCTTCACATCTCTCTGGTTTTTTTGAACTAAGGTTTCCCACAAGCCGAGGTACCGAGGCCTGTTTTGAGAGGTTGCATGTTCCGGGGTCACAGACCTTGGGGGCATACGGTAAGAGTTGTTCTCTGTTCCCATTGGAACAGTCGGCCAGCTGCCTCCTAAACTGACTGGTCGAGGTACGGCGAGAGGAATGCTGCGTCCCCACAACAAACTCCCCTCTCCCGCTATCCTGGGATAGGGCGTCGGACAAGTACCCAAGAGCCCGCAACCTACCTGATGCAGGTTTTTCTAGGGGTTTTCCCTGCATCACTTTTAGGTGAATTGCAGCGGGGGTAGGATCCTTGAACTATAGCCCGGGGGCCCCCTTTTTAACCCTCCTTGGCTACCTTCCTCTACCCTTCCACATCCCTCCCTTTCAGATCCCTTTCCTATGCTATAAGAGGGGAGTTGCCACCATGTGGATTACCCTATACATAACCTGTCTACACCAAAAAAAATAATTGTCCTCACAACGGACTGGGAACGAGGTTTTTTTAAAAAATATTATATTTAGCAGACAGTTGAATTAATAAAAAAATTATGTAATGACCAATACGTCAGAAACAATTTGAATAATCCACGGAGAAAAAATTAATCAGTCTATAGAAAAACTAACCTATAAAAACTATAAAATAAAGCTAACGTGTGAGGCACCATAGCAGGGTAAAAATATTATGTAGACGGAAAAAATATTATCCTGGCCGGGAAAAAGATATTATCTTGCAGGTAAAAATTATTATCTTGCAGGGTAAAAATATTATCTTGAAGGGTAAAATATTATCCTGGCCGAGAAAAAGATATTATCTGGCAAGGTTAAACTATTAGGCCTATCTGTATATAAAAAATTATCTGGACCGGAAAAAAATAGTAAAAGACCCTGGAAAAAATATTATCCACCCGAGAAAAATATGAAACGGCCAAGCAAAAATTTTATATAACAGGGAAACGTATTAACTGGACGGGCAAAAAAATAAATATTATCTAGGTTGGGTAAAAATATTATCTTACCCTGGAAAAGTATTTTATCGGGCTGGGTAAAAATATTACCTGGACAGGGAAAGTATAATACGGGCTGGAAAAATTATGCCCAATCAGAATATTATCTGGACGGGTAAGAATATATAAAAAATATTATTTGGCTGGGAAAATAATTTACAAACCGGGAAATAAATAATATCTGACCGAGATCAAATATTATCTGCGCCGAAAAAATATTATTTGGCGTGGGAAAATATTTTACTGGACGGGAAAAAAATATTATCTGTCCGGGAAAGAAATTATTCACCCCGTAAAAAAATTATCTGGCCGAGAAAAAATATTATCTGCGCCGAAAAAATATTATTTGGAGGGGAAAATAATTTACTGGACGGGAAAAGAAATTATTCACCCCGTAAAATTTATCTGGACGGAAAAAATATTATCTGCGCCGAAAAAATATTATTTGGCGGGGAAAAATAATTTACTGGACGGGAAAAAAATATTATCTGTCCGGAAAAGAAATTATTCACCCCGTAAAAAAATTATCTGGACGGAAAAAATATTATCTGCGCCGAAAAAATATTATCTGGCCGAGAAAAAATTTTATCTGTACCGAAAAAATATTATTTGGCGGGAAAAATAATTTACTGGACGGGAAAAAAATATTATCTGTCCGGGAAAGAAATTATTCACTCCGTAAAAATATTATCTGTCCGAGAAAAAATATTATCTGCGCCGAAAAAATATTATTTGGCGGGGAAAATAATATACTGGACGGAAAAAAAATATTATCTGGGCCGGGAAAATATTTTTCCGCTATTTATGACCTTCCTTGTACATGTCTCGTAAAATATGAACAAATTACCCTCATTTTGTTATAAACAAGTTTTAAAAAATTTTACATGGAAAAAGAAATCTGCATATGATCACTGGTTCATGCGGTATACTATATATATATATATATATATATATATCCTTAACGAGGTGTTTCAATAATAATATAACGTATCTTATTAATTTAAATTCGAATTTATTTGGAGAATAAAACTCGTAGAACGCAATGTTGATGTTGTGATTCCTCCGTGTTCCATCTTGTTTCTCCTCGACAACTCTTCTCAACGTCTGTTCTCTCCCTTTTCGTAAGAGACTCCTGTCGTCCTTCAACAAATACCCCATGCACGTCATTTAAATCCGGATTAACTGTGCGGGCAGAATAAAGCGCCTTGTGGAGGGTGGGTTCCAATATTCAGCGAGACCGCAAGAAACCTCCCTCCAACAATTCACCCTTACAGAGATTTACTGAACACAGAAATTAGAATCCAACCCTCCTGATAAGAGACGAAACAACGTTTCGCTTAGATAATCCGGATGCAGTTTCGTTGTGTAAGCAGATAGCAGCGACCTCGGGGGCTGTGACAAATATTTCATGTACCTCTTGAGGCGCCCATTGCCGTCGAGGAAATCCAAAATACAGTTCTCGTAGCTCATTAAACAGGAACACTTTGTATAACTAGAGAGAAATTGTTTAAAAATTTATCTCATGGACAACGTTTTTCGCCTCACATATAATACTTTTGCCAGACAGGTAATATTTTTTCCCCGGTCAGATAATATTTTTGCTGACCAGATTATATTTTTCCCCGGGCCTAGACAATATTTTTTTCCCGACCATGTAATATATGTCCCGGCCAGATAATATTTTTGCGAGAGGTAGATAATATTTTTTTCCAGCCAGGTAATATTTTAACGGGGTAAAGAATATTATTCCCTGATGGATAATATTTTAATGGGACAAATAATATTATCCCGGATGGATAATATTTTTTCCACGGGCCAATATAATATTTTCTCCTGCCTGTTAATTTGTTTAAGGGTAAATAATATTATTCCCGGACAGATAATTTTTTTCCCGGCCATATAATGTTTTAACGGGTATTATTCCGGTACAGAAAATAATTTTTTTCCAAACCAGATAATATTTTTGCGAGGTAGATAATATTTTTTTCGTCCAGATAATTTTATTAAAGTGTGAATAATTATTTTCCTTGACAGATAATATTCTTTCCCGGTCAGACATTATTTTCTTTGGCCATTTAATTTGTTTAACGGTAAATAATATTATTCCCGGACAGATAATATTTTTTTTCCAAGCCAGATAATATTTTTGCGGGGTAGATAAAAATTTTTTGTCCAGATTATTTTATTACGGGGTGAATAATTATTTTCCGTGACAGATAATATTCTTTCCCGGTCAGACATTATTTTCTCTGGCCAGTTAATTTGTTTAAGGGTAAATAATATTATTCCCGGACAAATAATAGTTTTTCCCGGCCTGATAATAATTTTGAGGGGTAGATAATATTTTTTCCGTCCAGATAATTTTATTACGGGGTGAATAATTTTTTTCCCGGCCAGATAATATTTTAACGGGGTAAATAATATTATTCCCGGACGGATAATATTTTTCCCCGGGCGAAGACAATATTTTTTCCGTCAGACAATATTTTTACGGGGTAGATAATATTTTTTTTGTCCAGACAATTTTATTACGGGGTGAATAATTTCTTTCCCGGACAGTTAATATTTTTTCCAGACCAGATAATATTTTTTGCGGACCATATAATATTTTTTCAGGGCGAGTAAATCTTTTTTTCTGGGATATATAATATATTTCCCGGCCAAGACAATTTTTTTCCCCAGCCGTGTAATATATTTCCCCCGGTCAGATGATATTTTTATGCGGTGTAAATATTATTTTTCCGAGCCTGATAATATTTTTTTCTTCGGCTTGATAATATTTTTACGGGGCAGATAATATTATTTCCGAGCCTGAAAATATTATTTCTGAGCCTAAAAATATTATTTCCGAGATTGATAATCTTTTTAACAGCCTGATAATATTTTTCCCCGGCCATGATAATATTTTTTCTCGGTCAGAAAATATTTTCTCCGGCTAGTTACTTTCTTTACGGTTAAATAATATTATTCCCGGCCAAGACAATATTTTTCCCGGCCGTGTGAGATGATATTTTTTTTCCGGGGTAAATAATATTCTTCAGAGCCTGATAATATTTTTCCCAGCCAGATAATATTATTTCTGAGCCTAAAAATATTATTTCAGAGACTGATAATCTTTTTCCCAGCCAGATAATATTTTTTCGAACCTGTTAATATTATTTACGACCCTGAAAATATTATTTACGAGCCTGAAAATATTATTTACGAGCCAGATAATATTTTTTCCGGCTTGATAATATTTTTCCCAGACAGATAATATTTTTCCCAGACAGATAATATTTTTCCCAGACAGATAATATTTTTACCGGGCAGATAATATTATTTTCGAGACCGATAATCTTTTTCACAGCCAGATTAAATTTTTTCCCAGCCAGATAATATTTTTTCGAACCTGTTAATATTATTTACGAGCCTGAAAATATTATTTACGAGCCTGAAAATATTATTTACGAGCCTGAAAATATTATTTACGAGCCAGATAATATTTTTTCCGGCTTGATAATATTTTTCCCAGACAGATAATATTTTTCCCAGCCAGATAATATTTTTTCGAACCTGTTAATATTATTTACGAGCCTGAAAATATTATTTACGACCCTGAAAATATTATTTACGAGCCTGAAAATATTATTTACGAGCCAGATAATATTTTTTCCGGCTTGATAATATTTTTCCCAGACAGATAATATTTTTCCCAGACAGATAATATTTTTTCCAGACAGATAATATTTTTACCGGGCAGATAATATTATTTTCGAGACCGATAATCTTTTTCACAGCCAGATTAAATTTTTTCCCAGCCAGATAATATTTTTTCGAACCTGTTAATATTATTTACGAGCCTGAAAATATTATTTACGAGACAGATAATACTTTTTTCCGGCGTGATAATATTTTTCCCAGACAGATAATATTTTTACCGGGCAGATAATATTATTTCCGAGACCGATAATCTTTTTCACAGCCAGATTAAATTTTTTCCAAGCCTGATAATATTTTTTTAGAAGCTGATAATATTTTTACAATGCAAATAATTTTTATTCCCTTGCCAGATAAATATTTTTCCGGGTCAGGATAGCATTTTTTTCCCGGTCAGGATAATACTTTCAGCCGGCCAGGATAATAATCGACAAGGTTATCAATAACCTGGTATTTTACAAGGAAGGTCACACGAAGCGAGCCGGGATCAGCTGGAGAAGAACGTTGCGGGCTCGCGGCCAAATCTTTGACGGGACTAATGACTTCCAGCACATGAGGAGCGGAACCCTTTGAGGCGAGATTTCACCTTTGATGCGGCTCACACTTTATACTGACATTTATGCACGAGAGAATTTTAATTCTGTGTTGCGCTTGGCAACGGAATATGGGGGACCACACACACACACACACACACACACACACACGAGGTTGAGCCAGCCAATAATATTTCAGATACCCTAAACAAGAGAAGACCCACGGTTTCAATATTACAAATTAAATTAAGTTGACGGTCGATGTTATTGACTCCATAACTCCAAAATCGTAACAATCAACGATTCCCTTTATCAACATCTAAAAAAATAAATTTTCCTTCTGCGTCTTTGTTTGTTTTCCTGTTTGTTTTCCCTTGTCTTAAATTTTGCGATCTAAATGCAAGCATTTCTGCGGGGGCGGGGGGGAAAAGAAAATTTTCCCCTGTCTTATCTTATATTTACGGTTACGATTCTCCAGGGACTCGCGAACTTTTGAGGGAGGTGGGGGAGGGGGGTCGATGAACTTTGGTTAGTCACAGATCATTTTTCTTTTAGGGTACCAGGCTACATGAGGCTAATCCACATGGTGGCAACTCCCCCTTTAATAGCATAGGAAGGGATCTGAAAGGGAGGATGCGGAAGGGTAGAGGAAGGTAGCCAAGGGTTAACTAGGGGGCCCCCGCGGGCTGTAGTTTAAGGATCCTACCCCGGGGGCAATTCGCCTAAAAGTAATGCAGGGAAAACCCTACAAAAACCTGCATCAGGTAGGTCGGGCTCTTGGGGGTACTTGTCCCACGCCGGCTTCCCTGGATTGCGGGAGAATAATTTACTGTGTGGGGACGCAGCATTTCCCTTCTCCGTACCTCGACCCAGTGTAAGGAGGCAGCTGGGCGAGTGTCACAATGGGAACAGCGGACAACTCTTACCGTATGCCCCAAGGGGCTGTGACCCCCCGGAACATTCACACCTCTCAAAGCAGGCCGAAGTGACTCGGCTTGTGGGGAACCTAAGTTCAAAAACGGGGAAAGAAGGAGGCATCCCCCAAGAGTAGCCCCTTCGTGTCTCTCCTACAAGGTTCTGCCTGCGAGGGAATAGCCCTCGCAGACATATCACCTGGTGAGAAACTTTCATTATATATATATATATATATATATCAAGTATAACATCCGTGTGTGGCGGAAAAAAATTGACGAAAAGACTTTTAAAAATTATTTTATTAAATTAATTAATTAATTAATCAAATAACGACACGTTTCGGTCCTCATGTTGGGGGAAAATATAACAGAGTAAATAGCAAATATAGAGATATGGACAATTATAAAGATATTATTATTGTAGGGGAAAAATAGAAGAGTAGCGACAGAGAATAAATAGAAAGTAGACAAACCCGGTGAATTAAATTACACGCTTACAGATTCTTAAAATTATGGGGTGGGTGGGGGGTAAGGGAGGGTTGTAAAACAACAGTTAATGAATCACGTCACATTTAAATTAATTAACCAATTATGAAATATAAATAATAATGAATTAAAAATAATAAAATAAACATATAGTCTTGTAACACCCTCAGGAGAAAAAAGTTATAAAAATATTACCTAATGAGCTAATTAAATTAAATTTAAAAAAAAGGGAGTCCGTCAAATAAAAAATATTAAATTTTACAACGTTTCAGGGTGTAGAAAAATAATTGCAATGGCATCGAACGTGTTATTCACCCTCGTTAAGAAAAAAGGGTAAAAAAAACTAGATAAATTTGCGTCAATTACTGTAGCCAATTACAGTATAATTATGATTATTTTTGGTTAATTTACCAAACATCCCGAAACTGATTAAAGCCGGTTAAATTGAAATGTCATTCGCGCCAAAAACTAATCATTAGTCTATAATTTAATTCCTAGAAGAAGAAAAAAATACTAGGTGCATTCAAAAAAATAACTTGCAGCAGGCACATGGAAATTTAATTAAATGGCCGCGCCAAATAAGGTTGAAGGATATTTTACATGGGGCGGGGGCGGGAGGGGGGGAAACTGATCAGTACAGATGATGACGTCACGTAATCAATTTACAGACCCATCCCGAAGTTGGCCATTTTGTAACAAGGATAGGAATAATTCTAACTGGAAATATATATATATATATATATATATATGGACGTCGTCTAACATTGACACTTAAATAAATAATTTCAAATAACAATTATTCGTTATTTGACAATTAAAAATATTCTTTAAATAATTTGGGGGATTGGGGGGGGTACATAATTTTTCAAAATAATTCTACATTAATAATCTTTCTAATATTTTTAAATTAATAATCTTTCAAAAAGGTTAGATTAATAATATAAATTTTAAATTCTTAATTACCCTTTAGATTATTTTTCATTAATTTCAGACGATAATTTTTTAATTAGTTTTAGAATAATCCAAAAATTATTTGAAAAATTAGTCACGCAAAATAATTTTAAAAATTATTAATTAAGAAAATTTATTAGTCTAAAATTAATTTAAAAATTTTTTATCACTAAATAACAATAATTGTTAAGGAATCTTTCAAATAACTTTAATAATTATACGTTATTTAAAGAAACTTTTAACTATTAATTTAACGATTTCTTTAAAAAAAAAGGTGCGCAAATAATATCGATTTAATAAATTTTCTATTAATTTTTTTGAAATAACTTTTCAAATAATTTTTTGGGAAAAAATTTATATTATAAATTTTTGATAAAAATTTACATTACACAATTTTCAATTAATAATTTGTTAAATAATTTTAAATATTAAACTTTCTTAAAAAAAATTAAATTATTAATTTTTTAAACAAAATTGCATCAATTAATTTTCAAATAATTCAAGATTATTAACTTTTCAAATAATTCTAGATTAATAATTATTCAAATAATTCTAGATTAATAATTATTCAAATAATTCTAGATTAATAATTTTTCAATTAATTCTAGATTTATTATTTTTTTAATTAATTCTAGATTAATAATTTTTCAAATAATTTTGTAATATTATTTTTTTGGTATAATTGTTCATTAATTTACAAAATTTTCCTTTATTTGTAGTTAATATTTATTCATTATTTTTACATAATAATCTTTCATTACTTTTAAATAATTTTTCATCACTATCGACGATTATGTTTTATAGTTTAATATTAGTAATTATTAATTATATTTGGACCAATCATTTTTTAATTACTTTTACCACATTAATATTACAAACCCGAGTCTCCAAAAAATAATTGAATAGACTTTGTATTAATTTCTTTGTAAAATTTTATTTATGAAATTTTACATCATTATTACGTTATTAATTTATTAATTAGCCAGATAATACTCTATATTCAGTACAACTGGACGTTAAATTTTGAATTATTTTTTATGTTAATCGATTCCAGGGTTTCTTTATTATTTTTTTGAGACATCGTTTCGTCCGCTCGATATAACAAGAAGTGCAACGTTCAACTGTTAGTTTTTTTAAAAAAAAATATCCATTGTGGTTATCTGAAGCGTGGTGTCTCATCCTTCGTTATCCTACATGGGTTTTTTTCCCTCCACCCCATGTGTAGTTTTTAACTGCCCCCTGAACCCGTTCCATCGTAAGGGCTCAAGTGAGGGGTTTAACGTTTTAAGTTTCGGCTCAACGCGCCACGATGGACAATGACGACGCCCCCCCTGCGCTTTCTGTTGAAACGTTGGAGATGACAAAATGGTGAGGCTTTATTGTGTGCTATTTGCTTGCCTCGGCCCCAGACTGGTTTCATGTCCGCTGGGTCAAGTCTGCCCCCGTTGTTGTTGCTGTTAAGGAGGATAAACCACTCGATGGCCCGTGCCGCCCCTGGAATCGTTTACTCTCCCATTAATTTACCCTATAACTACTGTAACCCTCCCCCCTGTAATTACAGTCCTCCACTTGCCTCAGTCTTAAAGTCCTCGAGTCGTTCATGAGCGTTTCACCCCGTAATTGGTTACGTAGCGACGTTACGATCCTACTCAGTGAACGTTTAAACGTTGTCGCAATTTGCGCCCATCTTTAAGGTGTGTTCACATGAAATTCCCGGAATATATATATAAATACTCCAGGAGTCTTAAGAGAATCAAAAAGTCCGTCTCATACCTTCAGAGAAGAGAATAAAATTTTTCTTGGCCTTTCAGAGAGACAAAAACACTCCTGGGACCTTAAGAGAATCAAAAAGTCCGTCTCATACCTTCAGAGAAGAGAATAAAATTTTTCTTGGCCTTTCAGAGGGACAAAAACACTCCTGGGACCTTAAGAGAATCAAAAAGTCCATCTCATACCTTAAGAGAAAAGAATAAAATTTCTCTTGGCCTTTCAGAGGGACAAAAACACTCCTGGGACCTTAAGAGAATCAAAAAGTCCATCTCATACCTTAAGAGAAAAGAATAAAATTTCTCTTGGCCTTTCAGAGGGACAAAAACACTCCTGGAACCTTAAGAGAATCAAAAAGTCCATCTCATACCTTCAGAGAAGAGAATAAAATTTTTCTTGGCCTTTCAGAGGGACAAAAACACTCCTGGGACCTTAAGAGAATCAAAAAGTCCATCTCATACCTTAAGAGAAAAGAATAAAATTTTTCTTGGCCTTTCAGAGGGACAAAAACACTCCTGGGACCTTAAGAGAATCAAAAAGTCCGTCTCATACCTTCAGAGAAGAGAATAAAAAATTTTCTTGGCCTTTCATAGGGACAAAAACACTCCTGGGACCTTAAGAGAATCAAAAAGTCCGTCTCATACCTTCAGAGAAGAGAATAAAATTTTTCTTGGCCTTTCAGAGAGACAAAAACACTCCTGGGACCTTAAGAGAATCAAAAAGTCCGTCTCATACCTTCAGAGAAGAGAATAAAATTTTTCTTGGCCTTTCAGAGGGACAAAAACACTCCTGGAACCTTAAGAGAATCAAAAAGTCCATCTCATACCTTCAGAGAAGAGAATAAAATTTTTCTTGGCCTTTCAGAGGGACAAAAACACTCCTGGGACCTTAAGAGAATCAAAAAGTCCATCTCATACCTTAAGAGAAAAGAATAAAATTTTTCTTGGCCTTTCAGAGGGACAAAAACACTCCTGGGACCTTAAGAGAATCAAAAAGTCCGTCTCATACCTTCAGAGAAGAGAATAAAAAATTTTCTTGGCCTTTCATAGAGACAAAAACACTCCTGGGACCTTAAGAGAATCAAAAAGTCCGTCTCATACCTTCAGAGAAGAGAATAAAATTTTTCTTGGCCTTTCAGAGGGACAAAAACACTCCTGGGACCTTAAGAGAATCAAAAAGTCCGTCCCATACCTTCAGAGAAGAGAATAAAATTTTTCTTGGCCTTTCAGAGGGACAAAAACACTCCTAGGACCTTAAGAGAATCAAAAAGTCCGTCTCATACCTTCAGAGAAGAGAATAAAATTTTTCTTGGCCTTTCAGCGGACAAAAACACACCTGGGACCTTAAGAGAATCAAAAAGTCCGTCACATACCTTCAGAGAAGAGAATAAAATTTTTCTTGGCCTTTCAGAGGGACAAAAACACTCCTGGGACCTTAAGAGAATCAAAAAGTCCGTCTCATACCTTCAGAGAAGAGAATGAAAAATTTTATTGGCCTTTCATAGGTACAAAAACACTCCTGGGACCTTAAGAGAATCAAAAAGTCCGTCTCATACCTTCAGAGAAGAGAATAAAATTTTTCTTGGCCTTTCAGCGGACAAAAACACACCTGGGACCTTAAGAGAATCAAAAAGTCCGTCCCATACCTTCAGAGAAGAGAATAAAATTTTTCTTGACCATTCCGAGTGACAAAAACACTCCTGGGACCTTAAGAGAATCAAAAAGTCCGTCCCATACCTTCAGAGAAGAAAATAAAATTTTTCTTGGCCTTTCAGAGGGACAAAAACACTCCTGGGACCTTAAGAGAATCAAAAAGTCCGTCTCATACCTTCAGAGAAGAGAATAAAAAATTTTCTTGGCCTTTCATAGGGACAAAAACACTCCTGGGACCTTAAGAGAATCAAAAAGTCCATCTCATACCTTAAGAGAAAAGAATAAAATTTTTCTTGGCCTTTCAGAGGGACAAAAACACTCCTGGGACCTTAAGAGAATCAAAAAGTCCGTCTCATACCTTCAGAGAAGAGAATAAAATTTTTCTTGGCCTTTCAGCGGACTAAAACACACCTGGGACCTAAAGAGAATCAAAAAGTCCGTCCCATACCTTCAGAGAAGAGAATAAAATTTTTCTTGACCATTCCGAGGGACAAAAACACTCCTGGGACCTTAAGAGAATCAAAAAGTCCGTCTTATACCTTCAGAGAAGAGAATAAAACTTTTCTTGGACCTTCAGAGGGACAAAAACACTCCTGGGACGTTAAGAGAATCAAAAAGTCCGTCTCATACCTTCAGAGAAGAAAATAAAATTTTTCTTGGCCTTTCAGCGGAAAAAAACACACCTGGGACCTTAAGAGAATCAAAAAGTCCGTCCCATACCTTCAGAGAAGAGAATAAAATTTTTCTTGACCATTCCGAGTGACAAAAACACTCCTGGGACCTTAAGAGAATCAAAAAGTCCGTCCCATACCTTCAAAGAAGAGAATAAAATTTTTCTTGGCCTTTCAGAGGGACAAAAACACTCCTGGGACCTTAAGAGAATCAAAAAGTCCGTCTCATACCTTCAGAGAAGAGAATAAAAAATTTTCTTGGCCTTTCATAGGGACAAAAACACTCCTGGGACCTTAAGAGAATCAAAAAGTCCGTCCCATACCTTCAGAGAAGAGAATAAAATTTTTCTTGGCCTTTCAGAGGGACAAAAACACTCCTGGGACCTTAAGAGAATCAAAAAGTCCATCTCATACCTTAAGAGAAAAGAATAAAATTTTTCTTGGCCTTTCAGAGGGACAAAAACACTCCTGGGACCTTAAGAGAATCAAAAAGTCCGTCTCATACCTTCAGAGAAGAGAATAAAATTTTTCTTGGCCTTTCAGCGGACAAAAACACACCTGGGACCTTAAGAGAATCAAAAAGTCCGTCCCATACCTTCAGAGAAGAGAATAAAATTTTTCTTGACCTTTCATAGGGACAAAAACACTCCTGGGACCTTAAGAGAATCAAAAAGTCCGTCCCATACCTTCAGAGAAGAGAATAAAATTTTTCTTGACCTTTCAGAGGGACAAAAACACTCCTGGGACCTTAAGAGAATCAAAAAGTCCGTCCCATACCTTCAGAGAAGAGAATAAAATTTTTCTTGACCTTTCAGAGGGACAAAAACACTCCTGGGACCTTAAGAGAATCAAAAAGTCCATCTCATACCTTAAGAGAAAAGAATAAAATTTTTCTTGGCCTTTCAGAGGGACAAAAACACACCTGGGACCTTAAGAGAATCAAAAAGTCCGTCTCATACCTTCAGAGGAGAGAAAAAAAATTTTCTAGGCCTTTCAGAGGGACAGAAATACTCCTGGGACCTTGAAAGATTAAAAAAGTCGGTCTCATATTTTCAGAGAAGGGAATAAAATTTTTTTCACGTACCGTTACGGAGATAAAAGCATTTCTGGTAACTTAACAGAAACAAAAATACTCTTGTCACCTTAAAGGGATGGAGTGGGCGGGGAGGGTGCCAGAAATACTCACTATTACCTTCACAGAGGCTGCAGAATAATCCCGGGTCTGACATCGTGGTGGATGTACCAGCGTGTCAGAGGACCACTGCACATGGCCGAGACCACCAACACACCCCCACGCGCTCTCTCTCTCTGCATTGCCCAGGGGTCACTGGCAGAGGAGCCATCCATCGTCAGCGACTCTTGAGGCCCTCTTATTACCAGACCAACGATGACGCAATCTCATCTCCGTGGTGTATGTCCTCGTGGACAGACAAACACTCGACTGACCCGAGGCACGGCGACTGCTCACGTGAGCGCGTGGAACTACGCGAGTCAAAATCTCACCCTTACTCTTGTAAATGGCCTCGAGTCAGAAGAAAAAAATATTTATAATATATAAATAATATATCATGGCCAATGGCAGCCCTGGACGTCGTCGGAAGCAACCTGAATTTATTTTTCCTCCCTTAAACTGTTTAATTTAAGTTCAAATCACACGTAGGTTATTATATACACAACTAAATAGGGTCTTTGGACAAATTAAAAATTAACATGCATTTATCATATTTATATATATATTAAAGAACATCTCTGAAAATTGATGATAAAAGCAGACATTTTTTCTATAAAAAAATTATATTATCAATTAATAAAATTACGACATGTTGTTTCGGTCCTCATGTGGGGCCGTCCTCAGACCCCCAAAAAAAATTCACTGAGTACTGAGATATATTTCACTAACCTTTATATATATATAAAAGATTATATCCTATATTTCTCTTTCTCTCTCTCTCTCTCTCTCTCTCTCTCTGAGAATCTTCAGAAAGACAAAACACTCCACTGACGGAGATATTAATTAATTAATTACAGGGGGAAAATAATATGGAATTAAAAAAAAATTGAGCACCCATCAAACCCTTACAAACTCCTAAGGAAAACTTGTCGAGGCGAGGAGGTTGGGTTTCGTTCCAAATGAAGCATCGACGTGACGTCATCGCTACCTGGCCACGTCACACAACATGGCGGCTCCGGAACTAAGATTCCCACAAGCCGAGGCACCTCGGCCTGTTCTGAGAGGTGTATGTTCCGCGGTCGCAGACCTTGGGGCATACGGTAAGAGTTGTCCGCTGTTCCCATTGGAACAGTCGGCCAGCTGCCTCCTAAGCTGGTCGAGGTACGGAGAAGGGAATGCTGCGTCCCCACAGAAAACTCCTCTCCCGCTATCCAGGGAAGGGCTTGGGACAATTACCCAAGAGCCCGACCTACCTGATGCAGGTTTTTCTAGGGTTTTCCCCGCATTACTTTTAGGCGAATGCCGGGTAGGATCCTTAAACCATAGCCCGGGGGCCCCAGTTAGCCCTTGGCTACCTTCCTCTACCTTTCCGCATCCCCCCTTTCACATCCCTTCCTATGCTATTAAAGGGGGAGTTGCCACTATGTGCATCACCCTCATGTAGGCAGTTGCCCTAAAAAAAATTACGGCCGCCATTTTGTGGCAGCGAGAGATAATTCGAGCCAAACTTTTCGAAGCAGGTGTCAGTTAAAATATTAAATTACAGACCCCGCCGCTGACAAGCCATAGTGAAGAATGACGTGGAAGAGTGCGAAAAATTCTCTCAGAGAGAGAGAGAGAGAGAGAGAGAGAGAGAGAAAATTCAATTACCAGAGCCACTACCAAGTTAAGCGGAAAGTCGATCTCGGGACCCACGAGACGCCTCGCCTTCAACGGGGGTGAGGTTGGGGGTGGTGGGGGAGGAAGCCACAGTTAAACTGATGAAGCAATAAACAGCGCGTTTGCTGAAAGGAATTACAGTGGGTGCCAAGTTTTTCGAGATGCTCGAGGGAAGAAAATTGGAGGGCTGCAGGGTTACTGGAATACGAGTCGACGAAAAGAGGGGTCGTTAAACACTCTTGATAAAACAAAAAAAAAGAGTTATGACGTCATATTAAAATCACATGTGTATGAAAGAGATAACTCGTCGACTTTGGTCTTTCTATTCTAATTACGGGGTTGTAAAAAAATCTTTTTTTATCAAATAGGTTCCTTTACTGGTTCACAGATGTCGGGTGAGGCTTTCAAGGACGTTTCGTCCCCCCTCGATTGGTACCTCTTCAGGTTGCATGGATGTTACAATTATATATATATATATATATATATATATATATATATATATATATATATATATATTTAAAAAAATATTATTTAATTTTGATATAAAGGAAGATAAGTCTAAATTATATTTTAAAGGTAAATCCTCCTCTCTCCGTTTTCCAACTAAGGTTCCCACAAGCCGAGGCACCGCGGTCACAGACCTTGGGGGCATACGGTAAAAGTTGTTTCCCCTCCCATTGGAACAGTCGGCCAGCTGCCTTTCTAAACTGGTCGAGGCACGGAGAAGAGAAATGCTGCGGTGGCCCCACAGAAAACAATCCTCTCACTCGTAATCCGGGGAAGGGCATGGGACAAGAAACAAGAGTTGTCCGCTGATCCCATTGCAACAGTCAGCTAGCTGGTCAAGACATGGAGAAGGGGAATGCTACGGTGGCCCCACAGAAAACAATCATCAGTAATCCAGGGAAGGGCGTGGGACAAGTATCAAGAGCCCGGGAAGTGTTGTCCGTTGTTCCCGTTGCAACAGTCAGCCGGCTGACTCGTAAACTGGTCGAGGTACGGTCCTCAACGCAGGGAAGGGCGTGGGACAAGTACCCAAGAGACCGACCTACCTGATGTAGGTTTTTCTAAGGTTTTCCCTGCATCACTATTAGACAAATTAAAACACAGCCCACGTATAACATCACAAACATGGACGTTACGAGTATTTAGATGTTAATTTCTGTTAATGTAAATATATTTTTTAAATTCCCCATTAAAAAAACTAGTAATTTTGGGAATAGGAGAGACTGAAATTTTGAAAAAATAATAATGTAGGAAGATAAACCTATTTGTGACAAATTTCTAATCCTAAACAGTACAATGTAGGAATCTAGGGCTGTTTGTGACAAATTTCTAATCCTAAACAGTGGAATGTAGGAATCTAGGGCTGTTTGTGAAAAAGTTCTATTCCTAAAAAAAGAAAATTTTAGGAATTAAGCCTATTTTGTTTCAATTTCAATTCTTAGAAAATAAAAATGAAGGAACCTAAGGTTACTTTTTGTGTTAAATTTCTATTCTCAAAAATTAAAAAGTCAGGTATTTAAGGTTATTTATGTTAAATTAATACTTCTAAAAAAAATTATGTAGGAATCTAAGGCTAATTTTCTCTTAAATTTCTATTCCTAAAAATTAAAATATAGGAATCTAAGTTTCTTTGTAATAAATATTTATTCTTAAAATATAAAAGACAAAAATGCATTGATAAATTCCTACTCATAAATAATTAATTGCAGGAATCTAAGGCTAATTTTCTATAAAAATTTCTATTCCTAAAATGAAAAAGACAGGAATATTAACCTATTTGTGATAAATTTTAATTATTAAAAAAATAAAAACACAATAATACAAGCCTATTTGTGATAAATTCCTATCCCCAGAAAATGAAATATAGGAATGTAAGTCCATTTGTGATCCAATTTTATTATTAAAGAATTAAATATAGGAATCTAAACCTATTTTTGATAAATTCATGCTCCTAAAAAATAAACTGTAGGAATCTAAGGCTAATATTCTATTAAATTTCTATTCCTAAAAATATAAATGCAGTAATCCAAGCCTATTTATGATAAATTTTTATTCTTAAAAAAAAATTAAAACAATAATACAAGTCTATTTATGATGCATTACTAATCATAAAAAATAAAATGTAGGAATGTAAAGTTAATTTCCTATTTAATTTCTATTCCTAAAAAAAGACAGGATACAAAGACTATTTATGATAAATTTCTATTTCTAAAAATGAAATTTCAGGATTCTAAACCTATTTGTGATAAATTCCTATTTCCCCAAAAATTAAAAATATAGGAATCTAAGTCTATTTGTAATAAATATTAATTCTAAAAATATAAAAAAAACTAAAATCCAAGCCTGTTACTGATAAATTCCTACTCATAAAAATTGAAATGTAGGAATGTAAGGTTACTTTCCTATTAAATTTCTATTCCTAAAAAAAGACAAAAAGACTATTTATGATAAATTTATATTTCAAAAAATGAAAATTCAGGATTCTAAACCTATTTGTGATAAATTCCTATTCCCACAAAAATTAAAAATATAGGAATTTAAGTCTATTTGTAATAAATATTAATTTTAAATATATAAAAAAAACGAAAAGTCCAAGCCTGTCATTGATAAATTCCTACTCATAAAAATTAAAATGTAGGAATGTAAGGTTAATTTCCTATTAATATTCTATTCCTATAAAAAAAAACAGGAATCAAAGACTATTTATGATAAATTTCTAAAAATGAAAATTCAGGATTCTAAACCTATTTGTGATAAATTCCTATTCCCCCAAAAATTAAAAATATAGGAATCTAAGTCTATTTGTAATAAATATTAATTTTAAATATATAAAAAAAAACGAAAAGTCCAAGCCTGTCATTGATAAATTCCTACTCATAAAAATTAAAATGTAGGAATGTAAGGTTACTTTCCTATTAAATTTCTATTCCTAAAAAAAAAACAGGAATCAAAGACTATTTATGATAAATTTCTAAAAATGAAAATTCAGGATTCTAAACCTATTTGTGATAAATTCCTATTCCCCCAAAAATTAAAAATATAGGAATCTAAGTCTATTTGTAATAAATATTAATTTTAAAAATATAAAAGAAACAAAAATCCAAGCCTGTTATTGATAAATTCCTACTCATAAAAATTAAAATGTAGGAATGTTAGGTTAATTTCCTATTAAATTTCTATTCCTAAAAAAAAAGACAGGAATCAAAGACTATTTATGATAAATTTCTAAAAATGAAAATTCAAGATTCTAAACCTATTTGTGATAAATTCCTATTCCCCCAAAAATTAAAAATATAGGATTCTAAGTCTATTTGTAATAAATATTAATTTTAAATATATAAAAAAACCAAAACTCCAAGCCTGTTATTGATAAATTCCTACTCATAAAAATTAAAATGTAGGAATGTAAGGTTAATTTTCTATAAAATTCCCATTCCTAAAATGTAAAAGACAGGGATTAAAGACACTTTTTTAATAAATTTTAATTATTAAAAAATAAAATAGAGGAATCTAAGATTAGCGTCGCAGGAGGGAGGGGGGAGGGTTTCTGTCGGGTTTGGAAACTTAATTCCGCTAATCTTCAAGTCTAGTCTACCTTGGTGTCCTCCACCGCCCTCTAGGGAGATTTGCAACATTGCGACATTCCTCGCGTCAGTAGCTGCGAGAAACGGTCGCTTCCTCTGCCAGAATTATTTCCAGAGACTAACTAACTACTCTCGTTTCCGCTGTGGGCTCGCGAGTTAACCTAGAGGAATTGAACGCCACCCACCCCCTCCCCCCGGGGGGCGAAAATAACTTCACACACGCACTCACATATGGTGAAGAGGAGTTGTGAAGGTTGTAGCAAAAAAAACTGGGGGGGGGGAAATATATATATATATGAGCAATATTTTTCACCCCCCCCCCTGGTCAACTGAAACCCCGTTCTCGTTAACTCCTTATAGACGATCTTTGTAAACTAAAATATACTGTGTGTGTGACGTCACGGTCATTTGACCAATCAGGTAACGAATCGAGCTCCTTTCTTTTTTTTTTGTACGAATATTTTCAGTGTTATATATAATAATAATAATAATAATAATAATAATAAATATTTTCTGCTAAATTAAAAAAACTGAAGATTTCCACCGAGAGAAAAAAGGGGGTAAGAAACGTTTCAGTCCTTTAAATTTTTTAATATTTTGTTAAAACAAATTCTGGCTCATTTTTACACTAGTTATATTATTTAATTATTGTAATTAAACCAATTTACCTTTGACAAAAAAAATATTATTTTTTTCGGTCCTCGTCAGGAGGGTGGGGGGTTGTAAATAAAGATATTAAAATGTAGATATAATTGTACAAAGATACTACTTGATAATTATGTTAATAAAAAAGTCTTAAATAAACAAAGATAAGCAGTAGAAATTTTAAAGGTTGTGCTGGGGAGGGGGGCCGGAACCCCCCCCCCCAATGTATTTAAATGTAGATTAAGGGGCCGAAATACTGGGGGTAAAAAATTCCCATGACATTTTAGGAGGGGGAGGGGGGACTTATAAAGTATTACAGTTGGTCATCATGATTTTTAAAATATCTACGAGTCGAATTATATATGGGAATTATTATAAACCGCTCCGATTATTTTTAAACGGGTTTTTTATTTTCGTGTTTCGCGTAAATATGAAGCGTTACGAATAATTTAGTGTTTTGCTGCCCTGGAATAAATCAAAATTCACTGTATACACGTCACGAACCTTAATAGACGGGGTAATAAAACTGACTGTGCGCCCCTTCAGTGGGCACAGTGTCGTTGTGACGTCATCACGATGTCAAATTAAGGCTTCAGGAGGAGCACACACAAACACAGAGAAGGTTCGTCGTAGTTAGGGGGGTAGCAGCGTACTCACCGCACTCGGAGGAGTCCGCTGTCGGCGGCTGAATGAGCGTCGCGACGCCCTGACAACGCGACCCAGTGGGAGCAGACGGGGGGAACGAGCCCGAGCGCGCGCGCATGCGCACTGCGCCTCGCCGGGGACTTAGCGCGCCTACTACAGGGATTAAAAAGGTCCAACGGACGGAACTGTGAAGACGAGTTTCACCATGAAAATTGGCATCGCAGTTTCAATAATACGGCCAATCACATCCGGATTCTATTTTTTCCCCTCATTTACTCACCCGTTGCCATGGAAACCGAGTTCGTGCTGGCGTGCAACCAAAATTTAGAATGAGCGCGCGCTCATCTCCGTGTTCTGTTATTTGACCGGTCACTGCTTACGCTGCTGCACCAGCACCACCAACTACAACAACGATCAAGATGATGATTCTTTAGTGAAGCGGGGCGGAAGTAGCGAGCGAGCAATGTCAGTCGTAAGTTCAGTGCGGTCCGTGCTCAAGGGCGTGTTGATCCTGTTGGTGACGGTCATCCACATCGTGATGATGAGTGTGAGGACCTCGCATAAAGTCCTTACTCAGGTACGAGTTAATCTTTTAAGTACGTTTCAAAAGTGTGGAATAAATAAACGACGTTTCGTCCCCTTTGTACGTGACATTCAGCCAGAAAAAAAATTTATACAGTTTAATATAAAAATATAAACTAAATACATGACGTTTCGTCCCCTTTGTACGTGACATTCAGCTAGAAAAAAAATTTATACAGTTTAATCCAATAATATAAACTAAATACATGACGTTTCGTCCCCTTTGTACGTGACATTCAGCCAGAAAAAAAATATTATCCAGTTTAGTCCAATTATATAAATTAAATACGTGACGTTTCGTCCCCTTTGTCCATGACATTGAGCCAGAAAAATAATATTAAACAGTTTAATCCAATAATATAAAATAAATACACGACGTTTCGTCCCCTTTGTACGTGACATTCAGCCAGAAAAATATATTATACGGTTTAATCCAAGCATATAAACTAATTACACGACGTTTCGTCCCCTTTGTACGTGACATTGAGCCAGAAAAATAATATTAAACAGTTTAATATAAGAATATAAACTAATTACATGACGTTTCGTCCCCTTTGTACGTGACATTCAGCCAGAAAAAAAAATTATACAGTTTAATATAAAAATATAAACTAAATACATGACGTTTCGTCCCCTTTGTACGTGACATTCAGCCGTAAAAAAAATTTATACAGTTTAATCCAAATATATAAACTGAATACATGACGTTTCGTCCCCTTTGTACATGACATTCAGCCAGAAAAATATATTATACGGTTTAATCCAAGCATATAAACTAATTACACGACGTTTCGTCCCCTTTGTACGTGACATTGAGCCAGAAAAATAATATTAAACAGTTTAATCCAATAATATAAATTAAATACACGACGTTTCGTCCCCTTTGTACGTGACATTCAGCCAGAAAAATATATTATACGGTTTAATCCAATGATATAAATTAAATACACGACGTTTCGTCCTCTTTGTACGTGACATTCAGCCAGAAAAAAAATGTATACAGTTTAATCCAAAAATATAAACTAAATACATGACGTTTCGTCCCCTTTGTACATGACATTCAGCCAGAAAAAAATTTATACTGTTTAATCCAAAAATATAAACTAAATACATGACGTTTCGTCCCCTTTGTACGTGACATTCAGCCAGCAAAAAAAATTTATACAGTTTAATATAAAAATATAAACTAATTACATGACGTTTCGACCCCTTTGAACGTGACATTCAGCCAGAAAAAAAAATTATACAGTTTAATCCAAAAATATAAACTAAATACACGATGTTTCGTCCCCTTTGTACGTGACATTCAGCCAGAAAAAAATTTATACTGTTTAATCCAAAAATATAAACTAAATACATGACGTTTCGTCCCCTTTGTACGTGACATTCAGCCAGAAAAAAATTTATACTGTTTAATCCAAAAATATAAACTAAATACATGACGTTTCGTCCCCTTTGTACATGACATTCAGCCAGCAAAAAAAATATTAAACAGTTTAATCCAATAACATAAATTAAATGCACGACGTTTCGTCCCCTTTGTAAATGTCATTCACCACCCCCCAAAAAAATTGTACAGTTTATTTAAAATATATATATACTTATACACGACGTTTCATGTGTGTGTGTTCGTGTTCCAGCAGATCTTGATCCTCCAGCAGAGGTCGGGCCTCCTCCCCTGCATAACCGTTTCCCACGACGAGACTCGCCAAATTTCCGAAACACCCCCGTAGAAACTTCCTACCAGGGTGGTTGCCGCTTCTTCCTGACGACGGACTGGACAATGACGTCAGAACAAACTAACAACAACGTCACGTGTTGGTGCAGAAAAACAACGCAGTTGGTTGAATTAAAAACATAAAATCAGTATTCACATCCCCACTGCCACCCCCACGACGTTGTATTCTGAATTTTATCCCTGTTGCATGTTTTTACCAGTTAAAAAAATTCCTCCACCGTGTATGTAAATAAAATATTTCTTATCTTCACATCAAGACTTGTCTTATTTATTTTTATTGTCGTCGGGTTGTTGTGGGGTTGTCTGCAGAGCAAGGGAGCAGGTGATTGGTCCGCCGTGTGTGCAGGCTAGGTAGGACGAACGCAGCGATCCAACCTTCCAGACGTATCAGATGGGAATAATAGGAGCAGTCTCCAGGCCTTTGAAGAGCAGAGATATTATAATTTTGAGCCCTACCCCCCTCCCCCATTACGATACGTTTCGTAGACGAACACACACACACACAGAGACGTGAGGTAACTCACCAATCCCAATAACTGTAATTGTATTCCCTTTAGAGTGAGCAATATCCCCCGATAATCTGCTTTGAACCTCCGGTAAAATGTATCAAAGCGGAGGAGGACCAATCAAGGCGGGGACACGCTGACGTCACACGTCACGCACTGTCACGTGATTTAACGTGAAGTCCCCCACAAGTGTGAGTTATAACACCACGTCCTATGAGGTCCAGAGACACTCTGACGTCACACGTCACGCACTGTCACGTGATTCAACGTGAAGTCCTCCACAAGTGTGAGCTATACTACCCGCCAGTGTTGCTTATGGTACCAGAGACACTTGGCGTCACATACTCTCACATGTTTTAATGTGAAGTCCCTACATGAGTGTGCGATACTACCCGCCAGTGTCGTCATATATGGGGCCAGAGACACTCTGACGTCATTGTCACGCACTGTCACGTGTTTTAACGTGAAATCCCCCAGTAGTGTGTGCGATACTACCCGCCAGTGTTGCCATATATGGGGCAAGAGACACTCTGACGTCAATGTCACGTACTGTCACGTGATTCAACGTGAAGTCCCCCACAAGTCTGAGCTATACTACCCGCCAGTGTTGCCTTATGGAGGCCAGAGACACTCTAAGGTCACACGTCACGCACTGTCACGTGATTTAACGAGAAGCCCCTCACAGGTGTGAGCGATACGTCACGCCAGTGTTGCCTTATGGGGGCCCGAGACACTCTGACGTCATTGTCACGCACTGTCACGTGATATAACGTGAAGTCCCCCACAAGTGTGTGCTATAACACCACGTCTTATGAGGGCCAGAGACACTCTGACGTCACACGTCAGGTGATTTAACGTGATGTCCCCCCACAAGCGTCTGCGATACTACCCGCCACTGTTGTCTTATATTGGGCCAGAGACACTCTGACGTCACACGACACGTACTGTCACGTGATGTAACGTGAAGTCCCCCACATGT
This sequence comes from Zhengitettix transpicula, assembly GCA_037074705.1. Classification (NCBI taxonomy): domain Eukaryota; kingdom Metazoa; phylum Arthropoda; class Insecta; order Orthoptera; family Tetrigidae; genus Zhengitettix; species Zhengitettix transpicula. Next base: position 70,606,698 of record CM073596.1, on the reverse strand, counting down.
GTGAGCTATACTACCCGTCAGTGTTGCCTTATGGGGGCCAGAGACACTTCTACGACATCACACGTCACGTACTGTCACGTCATTTACCGTGAAGTCCCACACCTGCGTCTGCGATACTACCCGCAATGTTGTCTTATGTGGGGCCAGAGACACGGTACGTCACACGTCACGTACTGTCACGTGATGTAACGTGAAGTCCCCCACATGTGTGACCGATACTACCCGCCAGTGTTGCCTTATGGGGGCCAGAGACACTTCTATGACATCACACGTCACGTACTGTCACGTCATTTACCGTGAAGTCCCACACCTGCGTCTGCGATACTACCCGCAATGTTGTCTTATGTGGGGCCAGAGACACGGTACGTCACACGTCACGTACTGTCACGTGATGTAACGTGAAATTTCCCACGAGTGTGTGCGATACTACCCGCCAGTGTTGCCTTATGGGGGCCCGAGACACTCTGACGTCATTGTCACGCACTGTCACGTGATTCAACGTGAAGTCCCCCACAAGTGTGAGCTATAACACCACGTCCGATGAGGGCCAGAGACACTCTGACGTCACACGTCACGTGATTTAACGTGAAGTCCCCCCACAAGCGTCTGCGATACTACCCGCCACTGTTGTCTTATATGGGGCCAGAGACACTCTGACGTCACACGACACGTACTGTCGCGTTATGTAACGTGAAGTCCCCCAGTAGTGTGTGCGATACTACCCGCCAGTGTTGCCTTATGGTACCAGAGACACTTGGCGTTACACACTCTCATATGTTTTAATGTGAAGTCCCTACATGAGTGTGCGATAGTACCCGCCAGTGTCGTCATGTATGAAGCCAGAGATACTTGACGTCACGCACTGTCACGTGATTTAACGAGAAGTCCCCCACAAGAGTGTGCGATACTACCCGCCAGTGCCGTCTTATATGGTGCCAGAGACACTCTGACGTCACTGTCACGCACTGTCCCGTGATATAACGTGAAGTCCCTACATGAGTGTGCGATACTACCCGCCAGTGTCGTCAGTGTCGTCAGTGTCGTCACACGTCATGCACTGTCACGTGAAGTCCCCCACAAGCGTCTACGTTACTACCCGCCAGTGTTGCCTTATGGTGCCAGAGACACTCTGACGTCATTGTCACGCACTGTCACGTGATTTAACGTGAAATCCTCCAGTAGTGTGTGCGATACTACTCGCCAGTGTTGCCTTATGGGGGCCAGAGACACTTCTATGACATCACACGGCACGTACTGTAACGTGTTTTAACGTGAACTCCCCCACAAAAGTCTGCAATACTACCCGCCAGTGTTGCCTTATGGGGGGCAGACGCTCTGACGTCACACGTCACGTACTGTCACGTGTTTAAACGTGAAATCCCCCAGTAGTGTGTTCGATACTACCCGCCAGTGTTGCCTTATGTGGGGCCAGAGACACTCAGACGTCACACGTCACGCACTGTCACTTGATTTAACGAGAAGTCCCTCACAGGTGTGAGCGATACGTCACGCCAGTGTTGCCTTATGGAGGCCAGAGACACTCTGACGTCACACCAGTGTTGCCTTATGGTGCCAGAGACACTCTGACGTCAATGTCACGCACTGTCACGTGATTTAACGAGAAGTCCCTCACAGGTGTGAGCGATACGTCACGCCAGTGTTGCCTTATGGAGGCCAGAGACACTCTGACGTCACACGTCACGCAGTGTCACGTGATATAACGTGAAGTCCCCCACAAGTGTGAGTTATACTACCCGTCCTATGAGGGCCAGAGACACTCTGACGTCACACGTCACGCACTGTCACGTGATTTACCATGAAGTCCCCCCAACTAATGATTCGGGATTTTGTTTTTATCACCGTCCATAATAATCAGCCAAGATAGTATTTTTCACCCCCACGTCCGTAAAGAGATACTTCTTTAGCACCCTCAGGGGGTTTCCCGTGGGACTTGTCCACCTGGATAATAATAAATAAATAATAATCACCGTCATCATCGTTTATATTGAAAACATTGTTCATTAAATGGCTGTACAGTTGCAAAACAATTCGATAGATTAAATATGTCCGCCCCCCGCCCCCGCCTTCTCACTCAATAAAACGGACCCCACCAGAATAGCTGAAAGTAATGGGATTATACAGCGCAGCCCCCCCAAATAAAACAACATATTAGTCTGGACCAACGTCGGGTCGGCATCGAAATTTAATTTTAAAGTCACCCTGATAACTAATTTTCCAATATTCATCGCGTAAACAAAGGTTGTAAAGCTTGTTACAGGGGTGGGGGGGGTGGTTTGGGCTGGGGGTGGGGGGGGAAATATTCACTTTAGGTCTTTGTGAATATTTTTAAACCCGATTATATTACTAATATTTAAGTAAAGAAAATTAAATTCTAAGTACGCAAATACTACGTAAGCACTCAAATTATGACTGTACACAATGGACCTAAAATTAAACCCTACAAGGGCAAGTATTAAGTATTTTAGAGTCAGAAATATTTTTTGTATATATATATATATATATATATATATATATATATATATATATATATATATAAAGCTGATATTGACCCTGTCAAGGTCAGGCTCAATAAAGTACCAAAAAATATTACACAAATTCAGAGTCAGAAATAATTTTTTTTAAAAAAAAAACTGCCAAGACCCTCAGGGTCAACTTCTAATAAAGTACCAGTTTTTATAGGTCATTTTAACCTCAATATACGGTTATATATGACTATGACATAATAGAAAGATGGCCACATACAGGCAGAAGAAGTGATGATATAAACACCACACAACAACGTTTCCTTGTTCCTTTCCTCAGGAGCTGAGAAGAACCTATATATATATATATATATATATATATATATATATATAGAGAGAGAGAGAGAGAGAGAGAGAGAGAGAGAGAGAGAGCAGAGAGCGAGGAGAGAGAGATAGAGAGAGCGAGAAGGAGAGAGAGATAGAGAGAGAGCGAGGAGAGAGAGATAGAGAGAGCGAGAAGGAGAGAGATAGAGAGTGATAGAGAGAGATAGAGAGAGAGATAGAGATAGAGAGAGATCGAGAGAGTGAGAAGGAGAGAGATAGAGAGAGAGCGAGGAGAGAGAGATAGAGAGAGGTAGAGAGATAGATAGAGAGAGATATATAGAGAGAGATAGAGAGAGATAGAGAGGGAGAGAGAGGGAGAGATAGAGAGATAGAGAGAGGGAGAGGGAGAGGGAGCGAGATAGAGAGAGATAGAGAGAGATATAGATATATATATAGAGAGAGAGAGAGAGATAGAGAGAGATATACAGAGGTAGAGAGGGAGGAGAGAGAGAGTTAGAGAGAGATAGAGAGAGATAGATATATATAGAGAGAGAGAGATAGAGAGAGATAGACAGAGGGAGAGAGGGAGAGATAGAGAGGGAGAGGGAGAGAGATAGAGAGATAGATAGAGAGAGATAGAGCGGGAGAGATAGAGATAGATATATATATAGAGAGATAGAGAGAGATAGAGAGAGATATATAGAGAGAGATAGACAGCGATATAGAGAGATAGAGAGAGAGAAAGAGAGAGGGAGATAGAGAGAGAGAGAGAGCGTTAGAGAGAGGGAGAGGGAGAGAGGGAGAGAGATAGATAGTGAGAGAGCGTTAGAGAGAGAGAGAGAGAGGGAGAGAGATAGATAGAGAGAGAGAGAGAGAGACAACTGCAATAGCCAGTTGACAAACTTTTTTTTTTTACGTCAACTGACTAGTGCAGTTCTCTCCCTCTCTCTCTCTCTCTCTCTCTCTCTAACCCCCCCCCCCCTCTCTCTCTCTCTCTAGGCTCTTCTTAGCACCTGAAGGAAGGAACAAGGAAACGTCGTTTTGTGTTATTTATATCATCACTTCTCCTGTCTTTATTTATTTATTTATTATTAATTTTAAATCAAACCTAATTTTTTTTTCATTTTACCTAGTACATGTCGTAGTATGAGAGAGGCGGCGGTAGATTTTATATTTGCGCGTTGTATAAGAAGACTGAAGCGCCCCACCCCCGACAGCCTCTCCTCGGTTTCCAGGCAACCAGAAACCTGCGTCACCTGACACCTGTCATTCCGATGCTCATAACTTCGTTTTCAGAGGATGAAGTAGGAAGGGGGGAGGGGGGGGGGGTTGGACACTCGCCCACACACACACACACACACGCTACAGCGTTATTACCTTTGTATGAGAGAGATACTAAAGCTCACAGACGTACATTTCCCCCCTCCCCCCATCCCAATCTGTATATTTTAATTAATTCCCTGGCTGTTGTCAACTTCCTCCTGACATTTCCAACGTTTACTCGGAGTTGTTCCAACGAGCGTTAAATATTTTTTAATACGCACAACCCCCTGTGGATTCCTCATAACTTGTTTTTAAATTGTCACACAGTTTCCATTTCTTTCTGCGAAGCAAAAAAAAAAGAGTAATATTCCTTGGGGGATACCTCCTCCTCTCTCTCCGTCTTCGAACTAAGGTTTCCACAAGCCGACGCCTGGTGTATGTTCCGGGGTTCACAGACCTTGGGGCGTACGGTGATAGTTGTTCTTTGCTCCCATTGGAACAGTCGGCCAGCTGCCCTCGCGATACCCGTGGCGGGCGGCGGGGGGGAGGGCGAGTCATGGAGAAAGTAATGCTGCTTCTCCACATCAAAACCCGTCACCAGTCATCCAGGGAAGGACGTGAGACCAGTACCCAATGGCCGGACTACCTGATGCAGGTTTTCTCATAATAAAGCAATTAGGTGCTGAGAGAATATTATCGAGGAAGGAGGCAGCTGAACCTGACCAGAGAGCTCTGCAGGGGACTAACTTTGGGGATGCCTCCTCCTCTCTCTCAGATGTTTTGAACTAAGGTTCCCACAAGCCGAGGCCTGCTTTGAGAGGTGTTAACATTCCGGGGGTCACAGGCTTTTGGGCATACGGTGAGAGTTGTTTCCTGTTCCCATTGGAAGAGTCGGCTAGCTGCCTCCTAAACCGGTCTAGGGACGGAAAAAAGGGAATGCTGAGTCCCCTCAGCAACCCCCCCCCCCCCAGTGTCTGCCGCCACCCTGGGAAGGGCGTGGGACGAGTACCCAATGCTCACGACCTGCCTGATGCAGGTTTTACTAGGGTTTGTCCTGCATCACTTTTAGGCGAATGCCCCAGGGTAGGATCCTTGGCTACCTTCCTCTACCCTGTGCAAATCCCTTCCTACGCTATTAAAGAGGAGTTGCCACCATGTGTAGCCTGGTAATCTCAAGGGTGGTCATTTACTTACGGTTCAGGCCTGCCAATGTATTTGAAGGACGTTATTGACTGGAGCCTCCAGATGTTACGAAAGTCTGCGACCCCGGAACGAGGTGCCTCAGTTTGTGGGAAGCTTAGTTCAAAAAAACAGAGAGAGGAGGAGGTATCCCCCAAAGGTAGCCTCCTCCAGAGCTATCTGGGAAGGTTCACCTGCGAGAGAACAACCCTTGCATAAAGGATGATTATACATTAAATATGAGAAACTTGTAGATAATATATTTATTCAGTCACATGCACTCACATAAAAAAATACACTCTCACACATGTAAAAATCAGTCTTATTGAAACTTATACTTGTTTAAATAAGTTAAAGTAATCGCGTTGACCAGCGTCACCTGGTGGTCTTGTGGTTGGAGCCTGGCAGCACCGCGAGGAACTGCCGCAGCCCTTGATAGTACTGGACTTGCTGCTGGTGATACTTGTGCAGCTGTTGGTAGTACTGCTCCTGCGGATCGGGATTAAGTTGAGGCGGTGACTCTCTGATAAACGGGAGTGAAGGCGGCAGCATCTGCTGCAACCTGGCGATGGTCTGCTGCTCGTCCTCGTCGGAGCCTTGCTGAGGTCCTCGACCTGGCAGATCCGGCGGCGACGCGCGGAAGTCTTGCCACGGCCGCGATGATTGGCCGTCAGGAGCCGTCGTGAAACCTTGCAGCCAGTTTGCTGGTGCCTGGTTTCCCGCGCCTGATGGCTGTGGCGTCAGCGACTGCAGTTTCCAAACATCCTGGACGGCGTCTTCAAGATCCTTCAGGTGGTTCTTCAACTTCCCTTTACCGTCATGCCAGAGATGTGCTAATGTGGATTGTCCTTGTTCCTTGTTCAACGAGTCTTTGCCACCAGCAGATCCCGTGGTCTTGTCTTGACCATCAACATGATTCTGACGTGTTACACCGACGTGTCCGCCAGCAGCTGTTAAACTGCTCACGAAGACGGCATTCTGCCGGTCAGCTTCTGGTTCCTCTGGCAGTTGGAACTCCAAAGGGTTCTGCAGCTCCATTTCTGCTATTTTCTTCCGTCTCGCCCATTCACCGCCGTCGTCCATTGGCTGGAATCCTGTTTCCATTGTCGAGGGTCTCTTGAAAGTCTCCCGTCCGTCACGATGGACGGTTGTTGCCGGTCCCCATGTTTCTTCTGAACTGGGGTCGTCCAAGCTGGTGGAGTGGTGTTGAGGGAGGCCGACGGGCTCAGCCGTCTTCGTCTTTGATCTAACGGGGAAAAATAACCTAGTTTTTGATAACCTGAACCTTTCGACGCCGTGGTTTGTCCACGTCCCGTTATTCCCAACCTGACCACGTGCTTCTTCCATCTCATTGCCCGAAGGGTCTGAGTGAGGATCATCTGATTTACTGGAATTTTGCTGAATTATTCTGGACGAGTTGTTCGGTGACTCATCGACGGCGCTGATCTTCCCAAACTTTCCTCGTAAGCGTTTCACGACACGAACCCTTTTGCGTCCTCCGGAAGTGACACCAGTCGTGGTGCCTCCTGACGACGATGGACTCTCCAGAAGATCAACATTCTCACTGGTCTCTGAAGTTTCATATCTCACGACTGCAACGGCGTCGACTGAGCTTGTCGGAATCACTCTGTGGACTTTGCATCCGTCGACGACTCGACCTCGCTGAATCCTGGATGCTCGGACGCTCGGGACTGTCCTCAGCGTCTTCCTGGGGTCGACAGTCCTTTCGGTGCTTACAACAAAATTCTCTTTACCTGATGCCTTCGTGGTATTCACGAGACCGTCGTCTGCTTCCACCACGCTGGACGCGTCAGTTACCGTTGACACGTTCTGGACTGAAGTGTCCGTCATCGACAGCTGACCATGTTCCACTTCTGGTTTGCGATTACGGAGGAAATGGCTGTGATTCCTTCTCCGGTCTCTTCCGACCGTCACGGACCGACTGCTATGATTATGATCAATTTTCGACCCCACATTCTGGATTTCTTGTTCGATATTTTCGTCAGCGGACAAAAGTTTCACCGGTTCGACCAACGTGGACGTTTCATGAGACGAATCTTCAGCGTGTGAGACGTTTCGAAGCTCCATTGCGGTTGTATTCCCCTCTGAGGAATCACTTCTGATCGGTTCAGACCTCTCAGACCGAGATTCGTCGACAGTTTTCTCCGTACCGTTACCAGAGTCCGTCACATCTCTCGGAGGCGGCGCCACCACCGAGTCCACGTCTTCTGCGGTCAAATTCTTCGCCGACGACGTTGTTGAATTCGACTTCACGTTACTTGGTTGAAATCTCGAAGCCCTTCCCAACGGCGACTGCCTGGAATATTTGGAAAACAGATGGACCAGCCTGGTTCTGTTTCTCTGGGTCGTGGTGGTGGTTGTGGTCGCATTGGGTAGTTTCTGTGCGGGTTTCTGTCTGATCCTCTGTCCGAAGAGCATCCGGCGCGACTGCAAAATGCTGTTGAGGTCGTCCTGCGTCGCATTTCTTTTCGTCACTGCGTTCGCTTCCTCCGCGCTGGTTAAATTGTTTCTCGTGGTCCCGGGATCGTCCAAATCTGGATCAGTGACGTTGCCTCCAAAGTCTGATTCTGCGTCGGCGTCGATATACTCTTCAAGGTCGCTGATCCTTGACACGTTCTGGGGGTACGAATCGTTTGGTAAGCCTTTCCAGTCGCTGGTTAGAGAAATGCCGTCTTGCGTGACTTCCAACGGGGTTTCAGTTGTATCCGTCTCCGCTGATGGTGTACTAGTAGCGTTTTCAGGATTGTCCTCCAAACTGGCTTCAAAGGTCACTGAAGTGTTCTTGATCACGTCTCCCGGAGGTGCCTGGATTTCTCCATCAGTTTCCTCCCGCATCTGAGCGCAGACGGAATTCATCGGGTACACGATGGACACGTGGTCGTTGGAACGTCCGTGGCCGTTGACCGGATACACGAGGACCACGTCTCCTTCCGTCCTGTTTGCCGGAGGACCTTCTGTGACTTGCCCCAAGGCTTTATGTTTCCACTCGTCCTGCTTCAAGGTCTTGAGGTGTTCGATCAGGTTCTGTATTTCCTCGCAGGTGGCGTTGGCCCCGGGGTAAACAGTTCCGTCGAGCGAGGAATCGTTTCGGTTCGACGTGGACGTGGTGCTGAAGCTGATGCTGATGGACACCGAGAGTCGCTCGGGCGTCGTTGCCGAGTCGTCGCCGGAGGCTGTGACGTTGTTGCCGCCACCAGTCGTACCGTTGATCTCGCCGCTCGAGGCCGCCGGTGTTGCTGAAGGCGTCGTACCGTTGCTGCCGGTGTCAACAACCTCTTCTGATTCGTCTTGATATTCCACGGAACTGTTGTTCCCAGTCCAATCATCCTCGACGGAACCGTCGAATTCATCCCTGACCGTTGAATTCTCCACTGCGGTCCCTTCTTCTTCTTCTTCTTCGACAGTCGTGCCGTTGGTCAGGACAAGGCTGCTGGTCGTCTCTTCCTCAGGTACGTCACCGATGTTGCTCTGCGTGAAGGGGGGTTCACCCTTGACCTTTTCCGAAGCACGCTTCAGCTCCTGAGGATTCCGACGTTCGTCGATGATGTCTCCGGCGCTGCTGTCGTACAGTTCCACGCCATCCAGGCCGCTGTGCAGTTTGATGTGGAGGTCAACCTTAAAACAACGAGAGGTGCCATCAACATTCACTGAGCCATAATCAGCGACGTCCTTTGAAGAAGAAGAAGAAAATGTTAAACAAACTGAATTAGAATCTCTTGAAACTCGAAAAAAAAGACGTTAAACGAGGCTTATGAGGTCTCTGACCATTTCCTTGCTGGTAACAGAATGGTCCAAGGGGAAGGGGGGGGGGAATGACCCTGAGGAAGCGATATTGGCTGAAGAAAAAAGAATTACAGTAGTAGAGGTCCACCTTAAAATAATGCCGCTTACCGTCTTGTGGGACAGCTCATTTGGAATCCTGAGCACCGGAGAGATCTTGACGCTGAAGGAGGATCCGCAACACCTCACGTAGCTGGCGTCCATGCAGACGGGCAGGTGGCCGAAGTGGCGGACGTCGTGAGGAGACAGGCCGAAGGGTCTCGGACACACGGCCACCGGAAGGCAGGGACATCGATCCTCTATGGGACCTCCACCCGGAGTGTGCAGCATCCAGTCTGCAGAGGTCAGGCCAAAGCAGCACCACCACGACGACAGCAACAACACCACACCCACCACGCTCCTCCTGCTCAAACCAGGTGGACGGTATTTACTATGTTCAATTTAAAAATCATGAAACTCTCTGATTGACGAAGACTAATATAATTTAATATTTCTGCATAAAGCGTATTTACGAACATTGATAACCGAGGCGAGTCTCAGAAACCGCAGATGTAGCCGCTGAACCGACATTCTGACAGCGAGAGAGAGAACCATGCGTGACGTCACGCCGTCGGTGACGTCACGCACGCTGCCCGCATGTAATAAGGCCGGGCAGTGTCCGCCACCTTTTAATTTATCATTACTCGAGGATTAAACAAGCATATGTCGGGTTGTAAAAGCACGAAATGATTTTAAGGTTCTGCGATAACATTTAAATAATTTTTTTGTAGCAGACATAGATTCAAAAGATACAGTATTCATAATACTTTGGACTGTCACATAAATACTTTAAAGAAAAAAATCCTTTCCGTTCAACTACCAACATGAACATGTATTACTATATCTTCACAGCACTTAAAGTTAAAGGGTCTTCACCCTGAAGAACAAAGCCTGGACTATTACAGCGCTAACCGTATTTTCTAACGCGTAAGTAATTTGGATAAATAGTGTAGTTGTCATGTTTTAAAATTACTTACAGCTGGTGTGTGACGGAAAAACTACTGCTTTATTTCGAAGAAAAAAAATTAATTCCGGTACCGGGAATCGAACCCGAGCCTCCTGGGTGAGAGCCAGGTATCCTAGCCACTAGACCATACCGGAAATTAAGATACCGGCGTTTAAACGGTCCTTATATCTTAAGACAACCTTTACAACGGACAAACTTGAGCAGGTAACTATAAGAATTTAATTAGTTTTCATTTTCTCTGTGTTTCCTTTGTAGTTTTCTATATGCTCGCACCTCCATGGGTTTTAAATTACAGAACAGATTCACTGCTTGCTTTTTTTTTTTTCATAACTTATAAGATAAAATCTAGTACATTAGTTTTAGCTCTATTATTTTTGTAAACTACTAAATAAAAGAATTTACAATGCAAGAATTAAATATGAGTATTCCACATGTCATACTTTATTTTTATTTTTTTAAAAAAATGTAACATTACAACCAATTCCTCTTAAAGGTCAATCTATTGTATTTCACCCTTAAAAATTTTAATATAGTAATTTTATGCTTCAGAAGAGGTAGATTAACCTTCTTACTTAAAGCCGAATTTACTTCATAAGTTCTTGCGGCAGGGACGGGGGGGTGGTGGGGGAAATATCAAGCTGTGAATCCTGTGTGGATAAGGAAAGAGGGGGGGGGTGATCATTATTCCCTGTAGAAAACACTCCAATGGCAATATAATACAGCAGGAATATTTCTTCTACGAAACAGAGCCATGAATAATAAAGGCTAGGCTTCGGAATAAAAATTAACGAGTCCTTGCAGCACTGTCGAAGGGACATGCTTGCAGTTTACGACGTACCCTGCTAATAAACTACGTGCATCATCCTGTTTAAACGATACGAATGTTTTGGTTGTTGTAGACATTTAGGTAGATTACAGATGTAGAAGAAAAAAAAAAGAAATTTAAAAAAAAAATATCCTCCCCGGCGGGGAATCGAACCCCGGTCTCCCGCGTGACAGGCGGGGATACTGACCACTATACTACCGAGGACTTGTGATACTCGCTCTAAAAATTCCATTTAAAAATTATCTCACCATTAGTAATTATCTTAATATTTTAGAATAATTCCCTCAGTTCCACCCGGAACTAAATGACATTTTCGAAGGGCTAGGAATAAATAAAAGATCACGCTATTGCTACAGGAAGCGGCTTACAGCGAAATCAAGGATATTGATGAGACATAATGAAGGTCCAACAAACTCGTCAACTCCGAACACTCGCAAACTGATTGGCCAAATATAACATTTACTTATAAATTATAGATTGGAAGTACATCGGAAGACTATATATATATATATATATATATATATATATATATATATATATATATATATATATATATATATATATATACATATATATATATAAGGCCGTTTATGGGTCAGAGCGGTCGTAGTTTCCTAGTTTGCTGCTAGAGTGCAGCACCTCACGGAGAGTCTCGTTCATCAGCACAACTTGTCGTGATGACGTCACACTACTCACCCTTGAATCGGAGTCGCGTCATTTATTCCACTATAAATGATTATTTTCCTCCCGCATGTCGACAGATATACTAGTGACAATTGAATCACTATTACAGTGTAGGATAGTTCTGGAAGTGTCACCTAGATGGTTGCAAAACCTTTCCTTTATGATATTCGCTCATCTGGTCTCTGAGCACGTTGGCTCCCTGAGAGAACACCAAATGGAAAAAAAGAATGGCAGGTATACTGAGAATATCCTGCATAATCAAGGCCCAACCTCCTTTGAGTTCGACAACAACTTTTTTGAAAAATAACTAAAAAAAAACATAGCTACTAAAGCAATGTTACTAGTCTACGTTTGAAAGACCGGAACCGTCGTGAAGAAGGACTTTTCTAACCTTTTCGGAGTGTGAAAGGAAACCCTCACCTGATGAGTGCATCCATCACCCTTTCTGCGACAGCACTGAAGGGGAGGGTGAAAACTGTCCACTCTCGTTTCTGCCCGTCAAATATAGATAGATTTCCTCAACCTACTTCCTGCATCCGCATTGCCCAAGAGACTCTCACAAGACCAAGATAATGTTAAAGTAGACTTTCGTTTTTGTCAGAACTCGAGACTTGACGGAAACAGTGAGGGGGTGGGTATGTGAGGAAGGATTCATACAGTCTTTTATTATCTGAATGTAAAGATCAAGTTACAAAACCCTGAAAAGAATTGCCACTGGGAGTGGAACTTGTTAGTAGTCGAAGGGCAACTTTCCTCAGCTTAAAGAATTCGTCAAGTTAAATAATTAATTTCTTCTAGAATCACCACTGGGTTAAGATGTATTTGGACTCCACAGGCACAGGAACAGTTAAACTGAATTAAGCATGTCAATATATGTAATTTAAGAAAATATAATCCTCTCCCATGGCCGTGGCCAACCACGGTTGCCAACTCTCCAGTTTTTATAATTGAACCTTTGAAGAATAAATAAATAAATATATATAAATAAATATATATATATATATATATATATATATATATATATATATATATATATATATTGCAATTATCTTGAAATTGATCCGGGGAAGTATTGCTCTAAATCCAGCAACATTTACGGCAACTCATACGTATGGCCCGCCGCAAATACATAATAAAAGATTCTCATAACCTCTCAAATAAACAACTTATGTGGTGTTCGTTCGATATTATAAAATTATCCTCATGTCGAAAAAAATAATTCGTCCAGTTCTCCCTTTTTTTTAATATATTATATAGTATATATTATAAGATCAATTTAGCACTTTTTATTTATAATCATACTTTTGAGTTATTCCGGAGTTAAAAATGTTATTAAACGACGACCTCCTGCGATGATAATGTTGATAAATTATTCGTTTTTTTGGTTATTAAACATGTAGCAATTAAAAGCTAAGGTGAAAACTCAGAAAAATTATAATTACATTATTAGGGATAACAGCGTCAGTTAAATTTTCAATTCTGTTTTTTTTCCCTTTCTAAATTTAACGGTTTTTTATATCATCTTTAAATTTTTCCAAGCGCCATGTTGGTCACATTTGTTCGTTCAAATAACACGCACTCAGTTTTTTTTAAATTTTAGGGTTCTCTAATCGAGTAGAATAGCAAGAAAGATCATTATAATATTAGATTTTATTTCTGGAAACGTCAGTTGTTACTTTTACTACAAAATTAGGTTGAAATTCGTATTAAGTTTTAAGCAGGCCAACGTTGAAAAACTAAATTTCATGCTCCCAGTTTTATTTGGTTCGGTGGAATATTGTTGCGAAATATCTGATATGGTGGTAGCGAAATTGGTCACGGTTAGATTAATTGAAGATTCAGAACAATCATGTAAGTACGCATCTTGGAAGAGAGTATTTTTTAAAATATTACTAGCTTTATTCAGTTCAATAAATAATAAATAATTAAGTGATTTAAAAGGCAGCCATTAACCTTTTTCTCAATTTCATTTTCAGTTGCCGCAAATTGGTCAAAACTTGGATTTAATTGTAAATTGCGACCATCAAAGATCCTTTGTGACTTTGTTTTTTTCTAATACAAGACAAGCGGACTTAATTTGCACGGCACTTTCACACAAGTTTCAACAATGTTTGAAGGGGCCCGTTGCGTACCTGGCATACCACAGATTTCTCGACCAAGTAGGTGAGTGAGTGTCTATTACAGAAAAATTTACCGGGAAATTCGTTGGTGGGCCACTTTCTCTTCACGCCATTTAGCACACAATTTCAAGAGGAAGCTATTACACTGAGAATTCAAACCCTCCCCATGTGACTCATTTTATTTTTATATTTTTACTATATGTATATAGTCTAATACAGAAAATTCTCCCCCCCCCCCTTAGATTGAGTAGGATATTAAATACTGCTTATACTGTATATATATATATATATATATATGCAATTGAAACTACTTTATTTTGTCATTTAAAAATGCAGTAAAATTATATTAGTTTGAACCACTTTTTTGTTTCTGTTTGGGAAGATAAATGTCTTCAGCAGCCTTTAATTCTGCATCATTCTGAAGTCTGAAAATTTCCTTCACAGGCACAATCTGCAGTAATACATTTAACAATAGTTACAATATGCTTTTGAAACAATACATAAAGAAAAATTTGATCAGTTCATTACATGTTATAAGAAAACAGAGAATGATTTAATGTGTTGGATTAAAAAAAAAACATTTAATGTCAAGACTTAATTTCTAAGTGAAATTTTTAAAAAAATTGGAGACTGAAAGATGTTTTTTTTTTGTCATAAATTAAATCTGTAATTAATATTAGTTTGAAAATCACATATTAAACAGGGAATAATTCAGTTTTGTGAACTTATTTGTTAATTTAATAGCATATGGCAATAATAATTTTAAAATAACTATTTCATATAATTTCTGTATAAATTTAAACTAGCAAGCCAAAGTAATACCTTACAAATTATTATTTATAGCATACATTATTTTCTTAAATTAAAAGATACTTGAGCATTTCTTTATTTCCACGAGTAGCATATTGTAGTAGGTTAAACCCTTTTTAAATATTGAATTCATAGGACTAATTTTATTTTTACATTCTAAATAATAACTGTCCTTATTTCTAGTCTGTTAACAGTGTACATTACTTTTCTTATTCACTATATTGATAAGGTAACATGGTTATTCATCATGTGCTCTAACTTATATACAAATTACATGACATCACAAAATATTTGCTGCCTTATATCCAGCCAATTCAGTTCACTTAGCATATCCGCAGCACTAACACATCTTTTTCTACCTAATATATATCTCATTGCTCTATTAATAATTTTTTGTATATGATCCAGGTCACATCCTACCATTATGTACAATACAGTGCTACAGTACTGCAGATGTGGCATTAGTTAAGTTTTATACACTAATTCTGTGGATTTTCTGATCATCACAGATCTTGATCTTCCTAGGAGGCCTACTTTCTTAGCTAATTCTTAATAAATTCTGTGTGCTCATTCCATTTAAGTTATTGTCTATCATAATCCCAAGAAACTTGAAACGATTTACGCATTCCATCAGAGTGTCATCTATATACACACAAGTTGTACATTAAAGTCGGTTCTGTTACCAACCTTTAACCATTCTGATACAATTCACTATTCAAACAATTTAATGCAGAATTTCATACCACATCCAGATAAGTATCGCCAGCAAAAATATGTATACTACAGTTTCTTATGTACCTCAGGAGATCATTTATGTACAATATAAACAAAAGAGAACCTAACTTGCTACCTTGGACCACACCAAACGTTATATCAGTCTTATTGCAACAACTTTCAGCTATTTTTACTTATTGAGTTCTGTATTTAAAATAATCTCATAACCAACCCCAACAACTTACCTCCAATTCAAAACTTTTCTAGCTTACTTATGAATCTATCTCTTTCTATTATTTCAAATGCTGTTTTTAGATCTAAAAGCACTACTACAGTTACATTTTCATATAACTCTCACTCTCTTCCAATTTTCTACCTCAAACTGAAGCACAGAAAGAGTAGAATGTTTTTCTCTATAACCTGAATGACTATTGCTTAATATACTATTATCAACAACTATATGAGCTAAGGTTTAATCATTAACTTAGAAAAAAAACCTTAAAAATTGGTCAAATTATTATACCTTTTCTTCAATGCCGGCTAAAGTTTCCTCTTGAAATATCTGTTTACTTATGTTCTGCATAGCTGCCACTGACGCTCTGTAATTATGGTTCGCCCATATCACCGTAGAAACACCCATTTCCCTGAATTTACTAGTAGGTGTAGTGTAATATTTGGTAGGAATTATTATTACTGAGTTCTGAAAATTATAGATGTATTATTTAGGTATGTAATTTTAGTTAAAAATGTGGAAACATGTTAGGCACTCTGATGATATGAAAATGAACCAAACAATGCTGGAACATGAGGTAATTAAACCTGAAATAAATATACAAACGTTGTTCAATGAGCAAAGTATTATGTTCTGGCGAGCCATGATCTATACCTCTCTTTGTGACCTTACTATTGTTTTTTTAATGACAGTCTTTCTCTGATTTTAATTTGAAAGGAAACAGTTGCACAATAATTTCATATGGCGTCATACCACATTGAATACAATTTATCAGCTTGCAAAAATTGTTAATTTCATAATGAACTGCTACAGATAACTGATAACAAATCAGAACTGATTTTTACCTTATAAATGACAACAGCTAAGTCAGAAAAAAGGCATTTTTTTATGGAAAATTAAATTATGTTTTGTTGCTAACTTTTGACCTCTTCAGATTGACATTGAACAAAATTTTGATACTCAGGTCATTCTCCCGTGACTGCCACGGATGAAATATTTATTTATTATTTATAAGTTTTCTCAATAGTTGGAATAAATATATATCATTACTGATTTTACCTTGTTTTGCCATTTTGACATGAATGCTTCAATGTCAGATGGATCTGTCTTTTTGCTGTGAACGACAAGAGCATCAGCTCCTGCTTCAGTGTAAGCAGAGGCCCTCCTCAGTGTTTCCTCAAGTCCCCAGCCCGCAATAAATGATTCAATTCGTGCCACTATGCAGAAATCAGGGTCCTTCTGATAATCTTTGCATGCCTGTGTCACAAATACAATATGTTTAAAAGTACAAATTCCTGAATTGATTAGTTTACACGAGGTCCTCTAATATGATAAAAAATTATATTTCTTTGAAGTTCTTATTCCAAAAAAATAACATTCGACTGTAAATGCTCATATTTAGATATTTTCTTTACATAATGTTAATTATATTATTATATTTTCAAGAAATATGTTATATTCAGACTTGGAAATTTATTATATTTCTACCTGATGAGGTTCCTGAAAGGAACAATATGTCACACATTTTTTTTATTATCAAGTTCTAATTTTTTACTTAATTAAAATATAATACTGACAGATTTGACTGGTTTATACATTTATAATTTCCCAAAGCATTAAAAAATTTAAATTTATACAAAAGTAATAAATATGTTACAATTTTTCAGACATTTATTTGTAAACCAATTGTCAAAATTAAATTAAATTATGTGAAATTAATAATTGATTCTCATGTTATGATATACATTTGAATGTATAAATTTTGCACAATAGTTGTCTATACAAATAATTAATTGGAAACTCTTCCATGATCTAAATGGAAAGGAAAGAAAATTTTCTTCTGGAAACTCTGTACAAAAAAGGTTTAAAAAACAGAAATTAAGGTCCCAAGGACCACAGTTAGGATGTGATAGTTTAAGTGAAATGTTGAACACATAAATAAATGATTATTTATATTAACAAAATAAAAATAATTTCTTCTCATTTGAAAATAATGAATAATTCCTTTTTTAAAAAATTATTGGATATAATGTATTAATAATTTACAGTATATACTCCGTATTATTTAGTTAATTTCATTGGTTGACACTTAATCTTTATAAATTAATAGTACTAATAGATGTTTCATGTCTATTTTATATATTAAGTAAATTAATTAAAAATGACCTTTGACGTTCAATAGCTTTTTATTACAGGTTTACGTAAACCGATGTTTCGGTTCCTATTTGAACCCTTCTCAAGGTTAAAAATTATGTGAAGTAAAATAATAAACTACATGAATAGACAACCGTTGACAAAGATACATTTTTAGAAAACATAATGCATTAAACCTGTAATAAAAATCTATTGCCTGTCAAAGTTCGTTTTCATTAATTCACTTAATTTATAGTACTGGTATAACTCAAATAATTAACATAAATTATGAAACTGATAGCTGATTGATTATATTTGTGTTGAAACTAATTATATTATTGTCAACAATGAGAAAATATTATTTATAAACTATTAGTGAAAATTAAGACTACCTTTATTAATGTATAACATAATGATTCTGGAGATCAATTGTAAATTATATATCATGCCTTAATTTTCAGTTGAAACTCCTCAATATCTGCCAGTGGCTGCTGTCTCCCATCCAGTAAAGAATTTGTTTTTGGAAAACATTTGTCCTCGATACAGCAACCTTATAAAGGTACAAAATATATTATCTTATATAGAAGTAGAACAATGACCTGGGAATTTGATTTAATAGATAATGCTTTGCAAACAGAATGTAGTCATTTTCAGAACATCTATTTTTGAAGCATGTAAACAAATGCTAAATAATAGCAGTGTATTCATAAATATAAAGTGTCTCTTTAGTAAAGTTTTTGAATAATTTTTATTCTTGAAACACATAAACAAATCAATTGCGATAGGATTTCCCGGTGTAACTGTTTTATGAAGTGTACTCGGGATTCCAACTGTGTGTCGCTGTTATTTTGCCACAATATTAGTCCAATCAGAATAACCCCTGTTCAGGGACTTCCGAAACAGGCTATATAAATGACCAAACATGACTCCAACGGCACTTCATCTGAAAAAGATGGCGGTAACAGCCAACTTTGTGGCAAAATAACGGCGACACACGGTTGGATTCCCAAGTTAACTTCGTATAAAATCAAATGCTTATTATGTAAATAGTATCATTGTATTATAAAAAAACTTAAAAATGTTTTCAATTGAATTAATGGAGAATTTATTGATAAAATATCAATATTTAGCAAATTTTGAAGTCTTTCCCAGTGAAATGTATGTATGAATTTCTCTAGGGTTTTCAACTGGGTTGTACAAATGATCAGTGATGTTTCTATGACTGGCACCATCTTATTCTTCAGACTGAAGTAGTTGTGGGAAGTTTATATACCTTTAGTTGGTGGGTGTTTGGTGCGAAGGTCTCTGATTGGTCTGGCGCTCTCCTGATTCCATCAGGGCCAACCTTTTGTATTACAGGGTGTCAGGCTTTACTTAGATCGTATCCAGATTCCCTGCTAATAACTTATTACTGGACCTTATATTCATTCCCTCCAGTGTTACACTGTCCCAATATGTTTTAATCCTACCAAGTAGTTAGGTTTCATTGAAATTTATTTTGGGCCCAGTGAACTGTGAATGTTCTGCAACAGCCGACTTAATAGTGTAAGGCATCAAAACGTGACTGATCATATGTACAACCCAGTTGGAAACCCGAGAGAAATTCATACATCCTAATTTAGTTTTGATTTATCGTTAAACATTATTGAAATTCAAGTTTGTATGTATAATTATGTTTATCACTTAATTATCCTGAAAACTTTCATTCAAATATTGACTTGAAGGCATTAGTAAATTCATTTTAAGAGTGTTAAATTTTTGACAAGCAAAACAAAAAAAAATACCTGCAATTCCACGTTCCTCTAATTTCCGAACAAGTCTTCGTGCATTATTGAAATTTCCATAACCCGTGTCTGCATCCAGCAAGATGGGTATCGTAGTTGCATCAGCCATGAATTCCACTGTTTCAAGTACTTGTGTCCATGAGGCCTCGTTACTGTCTCTTACTCCAAGCTTACCCGAGATTGAAAGACCACTCGCCCAGATACCCTTAAAACCTATACACACATTTTGTCACAGCTAGGTTTAGCAGGCAAAAAAAAAATTGTAATGATGCAAGAAAATGACTTAAATGTAGGATTGTTTAAAAACCTTCAATAATTTTTAGCTTAAATAGTGATGGACATAGACTCGACCTTGAAACCATTCAAATTTAATCACAAATAAATTGTATTATAAGTATAACTTCATTAAAGTTGAAGAGAGATAAATATGGCGAATGGAAAAACAAGAAATTTTTGTCCTTCCTGTTCGGTTCTTGGTTTTTTTGAAATTTGTTTCTTTGCCTCAGTCTTTCTTTATTTGCACTTGCGTAATCCGTAAATACTGTACGTAATTATTTTCTGTGTTTATACAACAATGTCTGAATTAATGTTTAGTGTTTAAATTGACATTGTTCTTTATTAACTGAATTATAAAAGTGTAAGCATATTTTTTTTAAAAGTAACATAACTCCTTGGTGAACTGGAGTAATGCATTTATAACACTCAAGCAGCGGCAACTTGTGACTTTTTGAAGTTCCATGCTATATCAGCCCAAGCGCCATTGTAATAATACTACATCAGTTACTAATACTCTGACCCGACATGTAATATGCTACATTTCAAATACTGTGTAGATTATTTCCAATAGCAAATGCGGAATAATTGTGCCACAAGGCAGGTAGTTCAACGTCTTCGACATTGAAGCATAGATTTGCAGTTTTAAAATTCAGTTATTATGATGGCTCTAAAAATTAAGAAAAATTAATTCTTACTAAATTAATTTATGTGCTGTAGCACATGAGCACCAGTTGCCACTGCACTCCAGTGTATTTTCTTATATACTATACCTGTTTCTTCAACAATACGTGCGCTCACACCTGAGTGAGCCTCCATGAGAAATGATAGGTCTTGTGATTTAAGCAGTTTCTTCAACTGTGTAGTTTTCTTAATAGCATTGCACACCCGAGGTGATGTACCTGGAAGTACATGAAACGTTCACTTGACAGCTGCTTATATCACATACTGAAATGATAAACCTTTTTCAGATACTTGATTTGATAATTCATATGAATTCTTTTTTAATATCCTGAAGGTTTTCTTAGTTAATATTCACCAATAATATTATCCCACAAAGATTTGTTGACTTATATCATCATTATCTTCTAGGAGAAAATGTCAATGAAATTGAAGAAAAAGTTTCCTCCCGGGTAAAGCAGCGATTGTAACACAATACTTCAATGACCAAATGCACTGTTGTCATCTTCTAGCCGAAGTGTCGGGACTATCATACTCCTGAACTTGATAGTCCCAACACTTCGCCTAGAAGAGGACGGCAGTGCATTTGGTCGTCAAAACATCATGTTACAATCGCTGTTTTACCTGGGTGGAAACCTGATATCTTTTCCAACAAATACACCAGGAAAGTCTTTGATGTCAATGAAATTTTTTTAAAAAAAACTTATTCTTTAAAGTCGCATCAACTGCTAAGTTCATTAGCGACTTTGTTCTATGTTTGATTTATCTGTTTGGGAACTAATGAATAGGGGCTTCTCAGAATGGGAAAAGAAGCACATAACATTCGTGCCCTCACAGAGATTCGAACCCGAGACCTTTGTGATGCCTCAGGGGATTGGCAATGAAATGTTGTGTTTAAGCAACACCACCAAATTTTAAACAAGAGAACTTTTTCCACACTATTTAATACCTTTATAAAATTCAGTTTAGGTTTTTTTCATATAAAGGATTGTAAAGTCCATTGATGCAATGACACAATCGAGATTTTCTTTGTGCTCCTTTTTTTTTAATTGATTTGTTTACAGTCGCATCAACTTCTTAGGTCATTAGCGACTTATTATGGGTACTCTTATGTCTTTTTGGGGGACTAATTGGTGAGAGTTTCTCTCACGCACACAAACATTCATGCCCCTTGCTGGGATTCAAACCCGGGACCTCTGTGATGCGAGGCAGTCACGCTTACCCCTACACCACTTGAGGTTGGCAAATGTGCTCATTTTGTTAAATAGGAAAGGACACAGTATTAGCATTGCATTGCGACTGAATGATTTGGGAAACTTTGTTAATTGGTTTGGCTTAGATTTTACAACTGAGCCAAGAAATCACAAGTTTCACAGTATCATATAGTAATCCATTTTATAAGAATTCTAAAGCTTACAGTACTTCACCAATGTAATTAATTTTTCCTACAAATTTCTAAATCCAACAAAATGAATAAAACTTACCAAACATTCTGCTGTGCAATAGTTGAATCATCATCAATGACTTGAACAAGAATATACTTTGAATACCATAAACACTGATACGCTTAATCAAGACTTGTGTGGCAGGTCAAGCTGAATTCTGTTGCTGTTATTAAAGAGTGCTGTCAACTTCGGCCCATGTTAAACATACGCTTGTCTGATAACATGACCTCCAGGTCAAAGGTTGCTGATTGTAAGAGTTGTGGTTGCAAAGAAATATACATGTTAATTCTGATCAAGCTTTTACAGTTACTTGGTAACTTGCACAGTCTTCTAAGGTACAAATAAATTTTGTGAATTGTCGAAAACGTTTCTTTTGGCAATAGTAAAGTTGAACGTCAGATAATGACGGTTATACTATATTAAGAGTCTGATTATTTACTACATGCATATTGATGTTAACCATTATCAACAAGTATGTTTATTATTAAATTATCCCAGTATAAGAACACGATTTCTGATTTTATTCCTTTGTGTGTTATTATATTGGAAAAGATTTCTCACAATAATCGTCTTGAATAAAGGGTTAAATTGTACACTACATTATTTGTTTTCTTGGCAATTAAAAGATAGTTTCCAATGGTATTTTTGTTCAATTATGGCAATAGGTGAATTTGAAATTACAGAACATCCCTAGTTAATCGAACTAAAAGGGGGTGAAGCCATTTCAGATAACAATTTTTTCGGTTAAGCCACAAAAATAAAAACATTGACGGTTTTTCTTTTTATTATTTTTATGGTAGTGTCAACTAACAAGTTATTGGCGACTCTCTGCTGGGGATTACATTATTAGGTTGTACAATATGCTAAGTGTCCTTGTATTAAGAATATTTTGTATTCTAATTACAGTATGTATTTTTAAAAGGTTTTGAAGGTCAAATAATTTCAAAAATCTCTTTGTACTACACTTGCCTTCTTTAAAATCACAGTTGTAGCATTTGAATTACTCAGTAAATTTATGTACGGTAGTTATCATTTTTTGCTATTGCAAATTTCAGAGGCGTTTGGGTAAAACCCTGGTTTTGGTTGATCTCAGTTCGGTTAACTAGGGTCGTACTGTATTTAGTGATTTTAAATATAAATGGGGTACAAAAAAATGTTGTGTAAAAGATTACTTCAAATTTTATTTTCCTCTGTTACAATTTTGGCTGAGCAAGCCGCTAGTCACAATGAGTACATTTGAAACATTTATTTTGTCACCATTATGTGGAAACTTTACGAGAATAATTTAAATACAATATCTTTGAACACTTGAGGGTCATTCCACACCCGGTGACCAAATCGCATGGTCATGGCATGGAATGGAATGACCCTTAACTATTCCTTTAACAACTATAAATATACTTTTCCCAACAGATAACATCAGTTTTGGCACTTCTTGTAGGCCTTCTATTTAAAATTGTGGTAGAGAGCACTACACAACGCTTGGAAAATGCACTATTTTCTTTAGTGTCTTATAACTGAACATCTTGAATTAAATTGCCATAAATACATTTAACAATTAGAGTTTCAACAAAGTTCACAATATATTCTGTTTGTTTGACCGTAATCTTGCCAATCCAGACCTTTCCTCCTCTTCATCACTAGTGTAGGACGACATTCCCGTTACAGCTCCCCTGGTTGATGTCGCCTGCATTAATTCTTGGTCAGGTCCAGTACGGTTCTCGTACAGTAAAATATTCAGAGTTTCTTCATAAATACGAGCTTCTGGAAATTCAACCTGCCGACAATAGATAACAATATCTATTAATGTTCCTTGTTTATATTGTAGTACATACAGAATACAATTGAAGCTTCAGTGTATGCCCCCTGCCCCCCTTACTTAACACAATACAGTTAAAATTATTTTTTTATTTCTATTCATAAAGTGCCAGTATATACACAAGGATTAATACCTTCGTATGTTTCTTATCCGTTGCATACACAATTGAAGTGCAGCAAACTTCTGCGACTTTCTTCCCATGTCCATAGAAACTCCAACAACAAATTTCACTAGATCCAATGACATCCTTTATGAATAAAACTCTTCCACTGAACCTCAATGATAACTTGTCAAACAGTTCTATATTTTTGAGAAGATTATCATCTGATGTGCTGAAACAGAAGAACGTGCAAAACATTAATATCGACACTCGATTAACAATAATTATTTTCAAATTAGGCACTTCGTAACACCTTTGCAGGGATGACATTTTTGAAAATAATTGTGATATTGGTATGGAAAGGAATGAGAGATAGCTTGTAGATTACCTGAAGTACAGTGTAGCCATAGGGAACCGAAGGTAGTTCTTCAAATTTTCGGAGGCTCTCAGCCTCCTCCTTCAGGAAGGAGTGTTACACCATTCCGAGCACCAGCCGGCTGTGGATGAATTTGAAGAACTATGTTCGGATCCCTATAGCTACACTGTACTTCACTTTCAGGTACATTCACAAGCTATCTCTCCTTCCTTTCCACATCAATATCACAATGTTCCCACAAAGCTGACTTTAGTTTTGTTTAAAGATTCTAACCGAAACACTGCATTGATAAAACACAGTTACTTTTCTGGATCTATTCCTAGTTAAAGGAAATTGCAAAATGTCAAAACTGGTATGGTTCTAATTCGTCTTCTGGAATAATATCTTAAATAACTAGGTAATGTAATTTTTAGTGGTTTCGTAATTACAAAATAAACTGACCTTGTGTACGAGTACTTGTTGTTATGTCTGTTTATTAATAATTTGACAACAGGCTGAAAAGAAAGGAAAAAAAATAAGTTAACAACTTTAATTCTTTTACATTATTTAAGTCTTAAATGTGTATTTAGCTCAGGACAAAAACCTTTGGTGTCGAGTTTATGAGCAACTGTTCCTCTTTCTGTGAAGTGATGAGGGGAACCCTGCAGATTGGTTCTGCGTCCCGTTCCCTCTTCATTAGGACTTGCTCACAAGATTCTGCCAGCTCGGAAATGCAATAATACTTGGCTTCTGCTAACAGTTCAGCCATTTGCTTGCTACTCTCCGGTAGTGGAACTGTACCGTCCCTCAGAAAATTTAGAATGGTTCCAAAATGTTTACCACATCTATCAATTAAAATCCAACCTGAAAAAGAAATGTGTTGAAAAGCGTGGGATACTAATTTTTATTTGATAAAAAAAAGCTGATATTGATAAACTTGTGACGTGTTAAAATTCTTGAAATCATTTGCAATTTTTATCTTGGTAATTATGAGACAAACTGACAATGAATGAAGCAAATAAATTTGTAAAAACTAAGCAATAAGACAACCTTACACAGCAAGTGTAATGAGGAGGGGGATAATCATGTAATATGGCGGAATATATAACATAGGTCATAAATTTAAAACTATCATAAAAACTGGATTCTACTAAAGTTAAACTACATACTTAGTACAATTAGATACAGTTTCATAGAAATGCAAAATCTATAAAAGGTAGTGACTGAAATTCTGCAGGGGATTATTGAACTTAAAACAAAATATTAGCACGTGACCCTATAATAATTGCCGATACAATCCTTGAAGGTAATTGATAAGAAGTTGCATATTCCAACATAATGTGGGCATTTATTGCAATTTTTTTTCAGAATATGACCTATTAAGTTCAATTGCATTACTGTTATAATGGTAAAACATTTTGTCTGGTGCAAAGCAGCAGGCAGGCGCTTGGCGCAATAACTGCAATAGTCTCCAAGTTTTTAATTGTATTTAGTAATTAGTTGGAAGCTTTCAAATTAGTGTGTATATATATATATATTCAAACTTGGATAGTGAGGAAGGATAGAAATAAATAGGAGAAATAGGAGGATTGCGCTTTATTTGAATTCATATGCTCGGGCGAAGAATTACGCACATAGAAAAGCATATGTTCAAAGCATAGAGAAGGATGGAAGAAGAAGGAAAGACTGATAATATTTGACCCAGGCGGGACTTGAACCCACGTATTCTGCTTAGTACACAGACGCCTTAACCATCTCGGCCACCGGGTCAAGTTCCTGACCAGGCAAATATAGACAGTCTTGTTGTGGACAATTAATAGTTTTAGTGGAGGAATGGATAGAGTAGAGGGAATGAAGTATTAGGAGCTTCCATTAAGGAATAAATACAATATTAGGAGAATCCATTAAGGAACTAATTCACAAACCAAGTTTGAATGTGAATTAGTTCCTTAATGGATTCTCCTAATATTGTATTTATTCCTTAATGGAAGCTCCTAATACTTCATTCCCTCTACTCTATCCATTCCTCCACTAAAACTATTAATTGTCCACAACAAGACTGTCTATATTTGCCTGGTCAGGAACTTGACCCGGTGGCCGAGATGGTTAAGGCGTCTGTGTACTAAGCAGAATACGTGGGTTCATCCTGCCTGGGTCAAATATTATCAGTCTTTCCTTCTTCTTCCATCCTTCTCTCTGCTTTGAACATATGCTTTTCTATGTGCGTAATTCTTCGCCCGAGCATATGAATTCAAATAAAGCGCAATCCTCCTATTTCTCCTATTTATTTCTATCCTTCCTCACTATCCAAGTTTGAATGTGAATTAGTTCCTTAATGGATTCTCCTAATATTGTATATATATATAATATATATATATATATATATATATATATATATAATTGCAATATTGGTATGGAGAGGCTTACCTGAAAGTGAAGTGCGGTGTCACCATAAGGAACCGAAGGTATTTCTTCAAATTTGAGGAGGCTCTCGGCCTCCTTCTTCAGGAAGACCGGTTCACGGGAATGGTGTAACACTCCTTCCTGAAGGAGGCTGAGAGCCTCCGAAATTTGAAGAAATACCTTCAGTTCCTTATGGCGACACCGCACTTCACTTTCAGGTAAGCCACAGCCTATCTCTCTGTCATCTCCATACCAATATTACAATTATTTTTCACACTGTCACATCCTTACTAATATATCAAGTTACTGATACATTGCAAAACCTTCAGCGTAACATACCTTCCTGTCCTATAATTAAAAATCACAATAACTTTAAAAAATATTACTACCCATATGTACTTATTCACAAATATACTTATAGGGGTACTAATATTTTTTAAAGTTATTGCGATTTTAATTATAGGACAGGGAAGGTATGTTACACAGAAGGTTTTGCAATGTATTTGTAACTTTATGGTTTTTGATTATATAAGTAGTAACATTTGAGTGGTCATTCAGGATGATTATAAGAAAAGAGTTGAAAGCTTCCAACTAATTTATTTAATAAAATTAAAAACTTGCGAGACTGTTTCTGGTTTTTTCTGCTAATCAACGTCGAACAGTCCTTTTTACCGTAACACAATAACTGCTTGTATCAGAAAGATTGAGGTAGAATTTTTTAATTTTACGACGACTCATAAAATGTCGTGTTAACAGGTTAAATTAATATATTTTCTTTTTGAAAAAAATTGTAAATAATTTAATGTTAACATTTTGTTGTTAAAGAATACCGATATTCATCCTATTTAAACAAGCAACTTTTTTTAATTTTTGAGTTGGAGAGTCCTGCCATAGTTAAATAATTGCTGTAATTTTCTATCAGAGACTCAATTAAATAATAAATTAGAACTAAGACGATGCATTTAAAGATAAATGTAATGCTCATAAACCTTCATTGCTAATATATATATATATATATATATATATATATATATATATATATATATATGACCAATTTAATTTGCACTGATTAATGCGTACATGTAAAATAATATTAACGTTGTATTAGTTACGAATTAATTGATTCAAACAATTCTGTTTATATCTCATACAATGAAGAAAAAAAACATGGGAGTTGTGAATTCCTTCAGAAATAACACATCCGGCGTAGGTTAAGAGGCACGTCACTTTTTAACAAGAACTTTATGGTATTAGACTTGTAGAAGATTGTTTTTCTTACCCTCGGAGTCAGTTAATACTTCCATACGGCCGCTAAACATAGCCCTGAGCATCGTATCATGTTTAGTTAAAGTACCTATAGTAGTGTAATGGAGAGAACCGCCGATATTTAACTTAACGTATTGGGAAGGGTTTCCTTTAATTACAGTTCTATGATCCCCCGACATTATCCAAGTTAGAAAGAAACAACTAGGCAGTAGAATTTATAATGGAATAAATCAGTAAAAGTACCCTGTAACTGGAAACGTCATCCCACATCTGCAATAGTCTACCTATTTCTTCAAACACACGGGTACCATCATCAGGTGACTCATTGTACACACAATTAGGCCTGTTTATGAGCAAAAGTGAGTTACCCTAAACACCACACAACACTGATGTCGGTCACGTCTGCGAGCGAGACAAATACAAGTAAATGCGGCGGCTTTGCGCTACCATATTATACGCCCCATCATTTTCTTATCGACGATTTACTTAGGCTGGCGTACAATCTCTGGTCTCATTATCTTTGCTCGCGGAGATATGTAACTTCGCTCGTCAAGCATTTGATTTAACTTTATTTATCGTAACAAAAACTTTTTTATATATATAACCGCTGTGAGGGATTAAATTTCTATGTTTTTAATGAATTGTCCATTCTCTCTGCACATTCAAATGTGACGAGTGCCCAGAGTGCATGTGTGATTGTATGTACTTATAATAAATAAACAACAGCCAGTTTGGAGTCAGAAAAAAATATATTATAATAAACACTTTTAATTGTAGTTCAATATAAATATTAGGTTCAGTGCAGCTACGTATATTTAAATAAATATTGCAAGTTTTTCTATCAAGCCCCGTCCGGGCGTGCCGAGCAACGAGCCGAACCTGGCTCGGTTCGGCTCTCTAGTGCCGCCGAAGACTCCCGAGACGAACCGAGCCGAGCCGAGCCGAGCCGAGCACGTACAAGAAGCGCGCATGAAACCAGCCGAGCATCCTAGGAGACATGCTTCTTCACATACAGCGTCGTCAACCAAATGCTTAGAGAAATTGAATATGATATTGAACGATTACGAGACTCACTGCTACAACTAAGCTCTAATCTAGATGTGGCTCATAGGTACAGCAACAGGTGTCATTAACATCTGAATTACTAAAATCCATGGGAGGATTTCCATGGATTTATTCAAGCTTTCGGTCACTTTTGAAGATTCCGAAAACACATACGTCATACTTTTTTTTAAAAAAATAAAAAGGGTTCTTCACAATATCAATGAAAGTTTGTTGAATCTATATATATATATAAATGAATTGCTGTTCGTTAGTCTCACTAAAACTCGAGAACGGCTGAACGGATTTATCTTATCTTAGTCTTGAAATGTTCGTGGAGGTCTAGGGAAGGTTTAAAAGGCTAGAAAAAATCAAATAATTTCCGGGAAAACCCTAAAAACAGCCCTTTTCTATTTCCCATACAAACGTTTTCTAAATAAAATACAAATCTACGCCAGTCGAGCAATTTTCACCAAATTTCGTACACGTGTGTCTTTGCGACCAGGAAACAAACACTGTCGGGGTGAGACGCGTCTTCCACCCCCCAGAAGCGGGGGTGGAAATATTTAAACATACTAAAACAGCCGATATTTGAGTCGGATAAATATTTTTAGGGGTCAAAGATATTGATAGTGTTTCTACCAATGTTATCTGAATACAATTTTCATCCCCTACGCCCTGTGAAAAGGACACCCTTCGGGTTTGGGGTGGAGATGCTTTACAATAAAATAACGTCAATACAACCGAGATAGCCGAAATTGGAGTCATATCCGGGGTTATAGATAAATGACATCTCGGGCAACGCCGGGCACCCAGCTAGTATTCAATAGAAATTTGATTTAACAATTAATAATCAAACTAACCTTGTGTAATATTTCTTGTAATTAGGATGAAAGTCATAAAACTGCCTCATGAAATGAATTTTTTTTAAAAAAAAATTGAGTAATTATGGATTTTATGATTTTAGAATAAGCGCAGTGTTTGTTTTCGAAATATGTTTTATATTATTAATATGGTTCTATTAGTACAGGTGTGGCCTATCTGAAAATTTTCGCACCCTGGCCGATATATATATATATATATAAATATATATATACAGTTTTTGAGAATGGTTTCAAAGTGGCTGAAAGCTTGCTCACGAACTGAAATAATATCCATTAAAAAATAAAACATATAACAGGCTGTCCCTCATTATTTGAATAAATTTAAGAAATCGGCTCGGTCAGCGTCCACGCGCCGAACATTCCTTTGATGTTTCGTCAGAAACACCGACAACAGCCGGAGCTCACGGCGAGCAATCGTGGTCCATATTGCGCATGCGCAGAGCAGGTGGCGCATGCGCACTGACTCATGTCCGGCTCGTTGGTTGCTCGGTAGTCTGCACGGGGCTTCATACATCAAATTATGCGACGACTCGCCAAAGTAAAAAAACAACAAAACAAATCCAAAAATATAAATAATCTTCCTTCTTATTATTATTATCTCGCCTTCTGAATGTAATACATGTATTTCAATATATTTATTTATAGAAAATTACACTAAATTGTCGACGCTAATTTGTGTGAAGTTGAACACTTACAAAACCAAACAAAAATACAGTGACTGAAATAAATAAATATTTGAGAAAAATTTGGGACAAAACAAACGGTAATAAATATATATATAGGTGAACTTCCAAATTTTGATAGTCAGCCCGCCCGCCGTGGCCTAGTGTCATCGCACATTCAATTAAAATGACGTTCCTTCACGCGTATGAAAGTTGTTTATAAGGTATTAAATTAGCCATTATTTTATTTTAACAATTGTTTAAATATTTATTTTTTTGTAAAAAAAAATATATTTTATTAGTCTACAATACACGTTGTATTTTATCACAGTTTTTTTTCTGTATTATCACTTGTACGTCTTACATGTTGTAACGTCAGGCAGGTTCTGAAGAAGAGTAACTTAAGGGGGGCAAAGCGGATCTGATACGTTGTTTTTGGCTCGACATCCTCGGGACAGGGAATAGCAGGTCGTCGTGGAAGAAGAAGTGGACGACTTCCGAGGACCTGCCAGTAGCCCCCAGGCTCAACACAGTCACCATCACGTCACTGTTTCCCTGTCTCGAGGAAAGTCTTTGAATTCCTCCGCGTGAAGAAGAACGGAGCCTCCTCGGTGGGACACAGGAAGCGTTCCATGAGAGGTTTCCAGCCAGTAGTTTTGTTCCCCACAGGCTCCAGCATGTTGTTCCAGAGGGCGTTGGCGACTGCAAGCAGATGAATGTCCAGGTTATAGTGATCGCATTGAATCGTTATTATCTCAGTCTGCGATTTATTTTTAAAAACTTCAGAAAGCCTTCGACAGTTGTATCATAACTGGGGAACAGAGTTGTTGGAATTAATGAATAACGACGTTTCTGGGGTCCTTTTCAGGTGCTAACAAGAGCCTAGAGCGGATTCGTCAGTTGACCAAAACTGTCTGTATTGACATTCTTTCTTATTCATTATTTTCATCCAGACGTAATTTTTTTCATTGTTGGAACTAAGTTAAAACATCTTTAGTTACAGTAAAACACTTGACTTGTTTTGATATAAAAAGACAAGGTCTTCGTTTAACGGTTTAAAGAAGGCTCTTGTAGTTGTTGGGCCGGACGAATGCCTTTAATAGCATAGGAAGGGATTTGAAAGGTTGGAAAAAAGGAATTCTGCGAGGGCTATTCTCTCGCAGGCAGTACCTACGAGGGATGTTCTCTCGCAGGCAGAACCTTGTAGAAGAGATACGGAGGGGCTACCTTTGGGGATGCCTTTTCCTCTCCGTTTTTGAACTAAGGTTCCCACAAGCCGAGGCACCTCGGCCTGTTTTGAGAGGTGCATGTTCCAGGGTCGTAGACCTTGGGCATTCGGTAAGAATTGTTCGCTGTTCCCATTGGAACAGTCGGCCAGCTGCCTCCTTAACTGGTCGAGGCGCGGAGATGGGAATGCTGCGTCCCCACAGAAAACTCCTCTCCCGCTATCGGAAGGGCGTGGGACAAGTACCCAATGCCCGACCTACCTGATACAGGTTTTTCTTGGGTTTTCCCTGCATTACTTTAAGGCGAATGCCGGGTAGGATCCTTAAAATATAGCCCGGGGTCTCCTAGTTAACCATTGGCTACCTTCCTCTACCATTCTGCATCCACCCTTTCAAATCCCTTCCTATGCTATTAAAGGGGAGTTGCCCAACGTGGATTACCCTCATGTAGCCTGTTGCCCTAAAAAATAATTGAAAGGTTGGAAGAAAGTAGCCGAGGGTTAACTAGGGCCACCGGTCCTATGGTTTAAGGATCCTACCCCGCGGCAATTCACCTAAAGTGATGCAGGACAAACCCTAGAGAAAAATCTGCATCAGGTAGGTCGGGCTCTTGGTATTTGTCCCACGCCCCTTCCCTGGAAGGCGGAAGATGGGGCTTGCTGTGGCGGACGGAGCATTTCCCCTTCTCCGTGCCTCGGACGAGTTTAGGAAGGTATTGGCTGACTGTTCCAATGAGAGAAGCGGACATTTCTTACCGTATGCCCCAAGGTCTGGGACCACGGAACATACACCTCTCAAAACAGGCCTCGGCTTCATTCAATAAACCAGAGAGAGGAGGAGGCATCCCCAAAGGTAGACCTCTCCGTCTGTAAACAATGGTGTTGCCTGCAAGAGAACAGCTCTCACAGGCTTGTCACTCCAACTTGTTTGTTTTTTTAAGTTGTAGGCAGGCTATGTACAGGGTAATCCTCATAGTGGCAACTCCCCTCTTAAAGCATAGGAAAGGGAGTGAAAGGGGGGATGCGTAAGAGTAGAGGAAGGTAGGCAAGGGTTAACTAGGGCCCCCAGTCTATGGTTTAAGGATCCTACCCGGCTATTCGCCAAAAATCGATGCAGGGAATTTTTTTTTTTTTTTTTTTTTTTTTTAGGGCAACAGGCTACATGAGGGTGATCCACATTGGGCAACTCCCCTTTAATAGCATAGGAAGGGATTAGAAAGGGGGGATGTGGAAGGGTAGAGGAAGGTAGCCAAGGGTTAACTAGGGGCCCCCGGGCTATGGTTTAAGGATCCTACTCGGCATTTGCCTAAAGAAATGCAGGGAAAACCCTAGAAAAACCTGCATCGGGTAGGTCGGGCATTGGGTACTTGTCCCACGCCCTTCCGATAGCGGGAGAGGAGTTTGCTGTGGGGACGCAGCTTACCCCTCGCCATGCCTTGGCCTGTTTAGGAGGCAGCTGGCCGACTATTCCAATAGGAATAGCGGACAACTCTTGCCGTATGCCCAAGGTCTGCGACCCCGGAACATACACCTCTCAAAACAGACCCAGGTGCCTCGGCATGTGGGAACCTTAGTTCAAAAAAAAAAAACAGAGAGATGTGAGGGCATCCCCATAGGTAGCCCCCGCCAGAGCTCTCTGAAAAGGTTCACCTGCGAGAAATCCTCTCGCAGGCTTACTTTCATATATATCGATGCAGGGAATTGTGATACAGGAAATAAAGCGGCCGAAATCCCTTAAGTTCCTGCGAGAAGATCCGTGAACGGTGACTTACTGAGCGAGTGTCCCTTCTGGCTGAAGTGGAAACAGTCCGGGGCGAAGTAGCTGAGGTCTGGCGCCTCCCCGAACCACGTGTTGACGTTCTCCGGACTCTCCACCCCCAGGAAGAAGGGCTGCAGCACCACGGTGAAATTGTCTCCGTCGAAACGGTCATCGGCCGCCTGGTGACACACACACACATGAGAGACTGCGGTCTGCAGCCTAGTTTACTACATTAGTGTGGGAGGTTAAAATTAGGCCCTTGACGATCTGTCGGCACGTGGTGGAAATTTGTCCTCTGAGGGAGTTTGTTTCTTTGACTTATTTTCTTCCCCAATAAATCTATTCGATTATTCTTCATATATAACTGATTCGATTCCCGGTCCGGTCGACCAATTTTTTTCCTCCCATGAATTTTGCTCAATTTAAAAATATTAGACGAGAGAGAGACAGAGAGAGAGAGAGAGAGAGAGAGAGAGAGAGAGAGAGAGAGAGCGACGTATACCAGTTTCCTCTCAGCGTCCCAGTAGTCTTGCAACCTCCTGGCCACCGACTCGGCTTTGGCTCTTTCGGCTCCACCGAAGAGGCACGAGCACAGGACCAGCTGCTTCATGTAACACACGAATGGGACGTTTTTCATTTCGAGCAGCTGGATCAGGTCTGCGGAAAAAGAAAGCGGGGGAATATTTTATTTAAAACAAGCCATCCTTATTTGCGATCGATCCTTCATCGAACACTACAGATGAACCTGGCCGGGTGAGATTCGTGAAGACAAGGTCTCTGATTGGACTTACTGGGGATGTGAATGATGTTGACCAGAGTCCTCGGCAGGTGCCTCTGCAGGTACGTCAGCGCCAGCTCCAGCTCGTTCCCGTGTCCCGCCGCAGAGTCCTTGGCGCCTCTCACGTGGCAGTACTCGTTGCAGAGGTCGTTGCCTCCGATCAGGATATTCACCAGCTGGAACAAGAGGACAAACGTCTCACTGGAAAAGAGGGTGGGGGAGAAAAATCAATTTTTGTTGAGTTTTGCAACTGAGCTGCGCGGTTGTGTCGCTCCTGGCTCTTCTCAAAAGTTTTTGTCAACTGACGAGTGCAGTTGTGTCGCTCTAGGCTCTTCTCAGCACCTGAGGAAAGGGAACAAGGGTCCCAGAAACGTTGTTGTGTGGTGTTTATATTATCACTGCTTTATCTGATTTGGCTTTTTTGCTTAGAGAGACCTTTACAGTATCAAGACCTCACGGATATGTTTTACGAAGAAATATTCAACCAATGGAAAAGCGAACTGAGTGACCAGGGGAACTCTTTTTTTAGAACACAAAATGGTTTGTTATATAGTCTTATAACTGAGACGAAGAGAGGACGCAGGAAGAAGGAATCTGAAGCCTCGTCATGAGCAAGGTCCTTACTTTCCAGTGCTCCTCCAGCTGGATGAAGGGGTCCCTGCGCACCAGCCTGACCAGCTGGCGCGCCTGCTCCAGGAGGGAGTCGTCCAGGGCGCCGTTCTCTGCGAGGTTGAGGCCCGCCAGGGGAGTCCCCGTGCTCGCGGGTCCCAGCGCGTAGCCCAGGAGGCGCGGGTTGAACTCCCGCAGGATGTTGGGCAGCGTCAGGAAGCGCCGCCAGTTGCCTCGGCCACCTGCAGAGGTCGTTAACAGAGACACACTCAAGTGATAACGCATTACCGAGAATAGGAAGACGAGATATAAATTAACTAAGATTATTTAATAAATACTGCAGACGTGTCTTGTTTTTACATTTAAATAACATTTGTTGGACTTTATACGTTTTTATTAAAATTAATATCCTTAACTACTATGTTTAGGAGGCAGCTGGCCGACTGTTCCCATGGAAACTATCTGTTTCTTAATTCTAGTTAGCAAAGGTCGTTTGGTCCGGCCGATATAACAACTCAATGATATAAATTGACAAAGATTATTTAATAAACCAACCAATAAATAGTGTTTAAATGAGACGTGTCTTTTTTTATCATTTAAATAAAATTTGTTGGACTTGATATGTGGAGCGTTTCTGGGATTATCCTTTTTATTCAAAATTAATATCCTTAACTACTATGTTTAGGAGGCAGCTGGCCGACTGTTCCCATGGAAACTATCTGTTCCTTAATTCTAGTTAGCAAAGTTCGTTTGGTCCGGTCGATATAACTTGACTAAGATTATTTAATAAAACCAACCAATAAATAGTGTTTAAATGAGACGTGTCTTGTTTTTATCGTTTATATAAAATTTGTTGGACTTGATATGTGGAGCGTTTCTGGGATTAAATCTTTTATTAAAATTCCTGATCTAGAACAACAGTATTATCAAAATTCAAAAGAATGATTGAGATACAAACGATGCTTTCTAATAGGAGAATTTTACATTAGCTTCATGTTCTTTAATTCTAGGCAACAAAGGTCGCTTAGTCCGGCCGATGTAACAACCAACAGAGCAATTGAATTGCTATTATAAACAACTTTATAGTATATATATATATATATTATTTATTTAAACAGTGGATCGCGGACAGTCGTCATGGTTTCATGATATTAAAAACTAACTCCTGGTTATAAAATGTAGTTAATTTATAATTAATAGAAGGCGAGGATCGCGGTTCCGAGTTGAGGTATTTCGGACGTTGACCTGGATTTTTTTTCTTTTCCATCAGGGAAGAAAGCGCGTCGCTGCTGACGTAACAACATCTTCATATCCAATTTGCCTAGCACACATTCCACACACACCTCTTTGTCTGATTTACTTAATAGAGCTAGAGGACCCAAATACTCCCGAAACGAATTTCACTGCCGTGAGGCTGCTAGAAAGTTGAGCCTGGTCGTTATAGGAGAGCGTTCTCTCGGGACAGAAGTGTCACATCCTCAAAGTGCAGGACCTGGTCACGGGGTTCTGGTGTCTGTAGTCACTTTTAGGACTCATTTGGATTCAGTAAATATTTCAAGATGATGGAGAGTCCTGGAGAACTGGGTCAAGCCTACACGATGAACGGCAGATGGGAGAATAACGGAAAAGACCATGGACAGATTCATTCTCCTTAATAATTATCCGCCATATTTCAATTTTTCATTGTAAAAAAAACGAAAAACAAATCGGACACAAGTCTAAAAACCATTTTAAATAAAAGTAACTGACGAAAAATACAACTGCACGACGTTTCGTCCTTAATTTAAGACTTCTTCAGGTGTGGATTTGGAGCTTTACACGGAACTTTTATATATTCTATTAATGTTAGCCCATGAATTGATTATATGTAATTAAATTTTGATCCTTTCAGTAACCGGAAAATAATATTATAAAATTGTCAAATAATAGGTATTGAAGGGTTTTTTTTATAGTACCAGGCTACACGAGGGTGATCCACGTGGTGGCAACTCTCCTCTTATAGCATAGGAAAGGGAGTGAAAGGGGGATGCGGAAGGGTAGAGCCAAGGGTTAAATGGGGGGCTCCCGGGGCTGTGGTTTGAAGATCCTACCCGGCAATTCCCCTTAAAGTGAGGCAGGACAAACCCCAGAAAACCTGCATCAGGTAGGCCGGCCATTGGGTACTTGTCCCACGCCCTTCCTGTGGGGACGCAGCATTCCCTTCTCCGTGCCTCGACCAGTTTATGGAGGCAGCTGACCGGCTGTGCCAATGGGAGCAGCGGACAACTCACACCGTACTCCCCTAGGTCTGCGACCCCACCGGAACATACACCTCTCAAAACAAAGGCATCGGATTTGTGGGATGCTTAGTTTAAAAAAGCCAGAGAGAGTAGACGGCATCCCCCAAAGGTTCTGTCTGCGAGAGAGCAGCCCTCACAGGCTTCCTTTGGCGAATTTTATCCCGAATTTATTTATATATCATCAATTTTTGGTTGGTGTTAATAATGGGAAGGTATAAAAATTATTTGTAATGCTTCGTACACGTGAAGAAGGTCCTAAATTAAGGACGAAACGTTGTGTAGTTACAATCGTCAGACTCGAAGCCGATGTATATTTATTACAACACAGAGCTGCGCCACGTAATTACAATTAATATTTTTAGGAGAAGAAGCCCACGTGACGTCACCGAGCACTAATGCTGTTATCGGGAAGGAGATATCGTGTTTCGTTGACCCTCGGCCAGGGGCAAAGAGCCGTTGAGGAATTCCGCAACCGTTTCCCTCGTTCTTTGCGAAACAGCCGATCGGTCCTCGGCGAGAGTTTTCTCTGCGCCAGTAACGGGCGACTTTCACTGTTTACGTTCAGATTTACGCAGAAAGCTCGGAGGATGCTGCTAGGGACGGTTACAGTCGCTTCTTTGATGACGACTAATTGCTTGTCCTTGACTCGCGTGCGTTCACTGGAGGTCCTGGCATCTTGTCTTGAGTCACAGTTACGGTTTAATGACGGTGGAATTCATTAACAGGCTGCTCGAGGGCGACCTCTTCCATGTAACAGCATCAGTCATATATAATTGCTGTGTCTTTATGTTGTGGTTGTTGGGAAGGAATTTTGAGTACTTGAATGTACAATTAAAAAGAATGGAAATTATTAGAAACAACGAGTACTTCAGAAACCCCGCGCTATCATACGCTCTGTACATTTTAAATATTACAATTGGCGCCCAACGTGGGGGTACGATTTGTGAAAGGGTAACGGACATGGAAATATTTTTTATAGGACCTCGTTAAGTTACGAATATTACAGATATAATTTGGAATAAACTTGTTATACATTGACTTAATATTTTTCACCTTTTTTTCAGGTATCTCTTTGATTGGCTGCGCCAAGGCATGTCGTGGTGGTATTTAGAGGTTATGACGCTTGCTGGTTTCATCAAGGTATGTTCAAAGTTCCCAATACTCTTTTTTCTTTTTCCGACAAATATGGCTACTGTTATTTTATTTTTTTTGACTTACAAGACACTAGATAATGTTGTAAAATACTTGAGCACTTTTGTGTGTGGGAAGGGGGAGGTGGTATTTTTAGGTTTATACCCAATTAACAAACAGCGCAAGTTCACTTAAAAAATTAATTTTGATTTCCTTGTAATGACCACGAGATGTTCTTTGGATCAGATGTTAATTGAGAATTGTCAGGTGTGTAATATTTAAACTTTATACTGGGTGTGTGATTGGGCAGGAGGGGTTTCATAAATAAAGAAGGATTCAATTAATTTAATGACAACATTCAAAATTAAATTATTAAAAAAAGAGCAATCATATTTTTAGAAACCCCCCGTGCTCAATCACACACTCCAGTACATTTTAAATTTTACAGTTGGCGCCCAACGTGGGGTACGATTTTTGAAAGGGTAACGGAGATGGAAATAATTTTATAGGACCTCGTTAATAATTAAAAATTAAAATAATATAAAAAAGAGCATTAAAATTATTAGAAACCCCGCGCTCAATCACACACTCAAGTACATTTTAAATTTTACAGTTGGCGCCCAACGTGGGGTACGATTTTTTTTAAAGGGTAACGGAGATGAAATTAATTTTATAGGACCGCGCAAAGTAATGGCATCATTAAAAATTAAATTACTATAAAAAAGAGCAATCGAATCACGCACTCATTTTAAATGTTATAATTGGCGCCCAACGTGGGGTACGATTTTTGAAAGGTTAACGGTGAGGAAATATTTTTATAGGACGTCGCAAAGTAATGAATATTACAGATATAATTTAATTATGATTATGTCGGGCATTGCATCGGATGTAGAAAAAGAAGAAGAAAGAATCAAAGGAGGATAGAAAGGAGATTGAATCCAACGTAGAAGGCTCCCTGGTATGGTTCCTTCTTCTTCTTCCTTTTCCATAAATGACTGAAACGCGATACTGGCCTGCCATGGCGGAGACTCCGCGGTAGTTGAGCCTCGTCTGCTCCTCGCTGTACGCCATGGCGCCGTTGGCTGCAGTGATGCTGTCGCCCAGGGCCGCCACCACCTTGATGTCCCCAGGCCGCAGCTCGTGCACGGACCCCGCGCGCTGCTCACGCCCCCGCACCACCGCGGCCTTGCAGGGGAAGTCCACGAGGCGGGGAATCTCCTCCTGCTCCCTCTGCACAGTGCACATGTGTCACCTCTAAGGCTGCTGGAAGCTCTGATACAAGAAATATGTAGGACAGGAAAACAGCCGAGGTTGGAGTCGCATCCCGGGTTGTGGATGTCGCTGACTTTAATTGTGACATTCAACTTGCCGTTTAATTCCCCAGTGGGCGAGGCTGGAAATGTACAGACATGTTAAACGGTCGATACTGGGCCAATGATATTGATTTCTTTGTATAAATTTCAACCCCTTTCAAAAAGGGAGTGGAGCACATTTAGGGTTGGGGAAAAGCCAATTGTTGACTAGGGGGCTCTTCGGCTGTAGTTTTAAGGATCCTCCCTGCGGCAATTTGCCCTAGATGTGATTCATGGTAAACCATAGGGAAACCTGCAGCACGTACGTCGGGCTCTTGGTACTTGTCCCACGTCACTCCGATGACGCTGATGCTCTCAGAGCTTCGACCAGCTCGGTTTGTCTCCCTTGTCAGGTGACTAGTCCTCAGAGTGTGATTGCATCGCCGCCGTAATAAAGGCAGAGAGGATGGACTCGTCCTTGCATCTACTCACGGAGACCGATCAGAGGGGCGTAAGGAGGTCTGCAGGAGTGGCAGAAGACAAAGGGGAAAGCGGGTGGATAATGGCAGAAGAGTCATGACTCGGCAGGCGACTGGGGAAAGCACGCGTGAGTCTGCAGGAGCCGTCGTGGTCACTCAGAGTGGAGGAAAGTGATAAAGCCACAGATAACTTTGGATCTTTATTATCAATCCCCAGAATTGTCTTTCGTCAGAAGTGATGTTATCAAGACATTCCAATCACTCGTCAAGTGCAGAGCTTCCGCTACTGCGACGCCTTTGCTGAGAACCTGGGCACCTCAACCCATGCAGTGACGGTCCTCCAATCATCCTTCACGTTTTCATTAATATTACAATTATTAATGCAAGTGTCCATCATGCCTCATGGTGAACCTACATCCGGCATTTTTCCAGTCCTTAATAGTTTATTAGCAATGGACGTCACCTTTTGATGATGCCCGACCTACCTGATGCAAGTTTTTCTAGGGTTTGTCCTGCATTTCTTTTAGGCGAATGCCGGGTAGGATCCTTAAATTATAGCCCGTGGGTCCCTAGTTAACCCTTGGCTACCTTCCTCTACCCTTCCGCATCCCCCCTTTCAGATCCCTTCCTACGCTATTAAAGGGGAGTTGCCACCATGTGGATAATCCTCATGTAGCCTGTTAACCTAAAAAAAAC
The DNA here is from genome assembly GCA_037074705.1 of Zhengitettix transpicula. Lineage (NCBI taxonomy): Eukaryota > Metazoa > Arthropoda > Insecta > Orthoptera > Tetrigidae > Zhengitettix > Zhengitettix transpicula. The sequence goes on along the minus strand of CM073596.1, from coordinate 70,566,162 downwards.
AGTCGGCCAGCTGGCTACTAAAGTGGTCAAGGTACAGCGAGGGGAGAGCTGCGTCCCCACAGAAAATCCCTCTCCCGCCATCCCAAGGAAGGGCGTGGGACAAGTACCAAATGTCCGAGCTACCTGATGCAGATTTTTTTTATGGTTTTCGTGCATAAGGTTTAGGCGAATTGCCGGGTAGGATCCTATATATATATATATATATATATATATATATATATATATAATGTATCATACGCTAAGGAACGTTCATTAATTATATATATATATATATATATATTATCTTATTTATGGCAGAGATAATATATTAGATAATGCAATTTTCTGACAAATTACAGACAATATTTTTGTTGAATTAGGACGTTTCGAGACATGTTTGTTCCTTCCTCGGGTCTTTCCTGCGGAGAAAAGTTAAAAAAAAATTGTCGTCATCAAAATCTGAATGAATTTACAAAAGTGGGTTGAACAAACTATATATTACAGTAGTAGCATGATGTCACCTTATCGCAGATGAAATATGGGTGAGAGGGTGAGAAAAAAGTTAATTACAAACTTCATTTTCTCGTAACTAGTCTGAGTAATTATCATCATCGGGGCTTTCTTCTGTCGTTACGACTGTCGACACTGGCTTTAAACGACATAAACAGTATTAGTGTGGCGATTGGCGCCCAACGTTGGGTAGAAGATCCTCGTAGCGTTGCCATATGTATATCTGGCCGTACCTTGAGTCCGGGGTAGTATCCGAATCTGATGGGCAGCAGCAGCAGCTGTCGGGGCAGCTCCAGGATGGCGTCCGCGACTTCCTGCACGGCCGAGGACAGCTTCTGCAGCCTGGCGTCGCCGGCGTCGGCGTCGGCCGCGGCCAGCAGCAGCGCGAGGCAGGTCAGCGCGGCCGTCGCCATGGCACTGCGGCTGCGGAGAGAGCGACTGCACTTTTACTCTCCATCAGCAGCAGCGCCGTGCAACCTCAACTCATGCCCTCCTCACACAGACACACTGTTTCTTTTTTATTTATATTGTGACGACGTTTCGATACCTTTCTCTGTCTTCGTCAGGTATATTTCATATTAATAAAATAAACCCATAATGGAAATTTTTCAAAAGTGTGTCAATTTAATAACTCGTTAATCGTTTATTTGTGCTACTTTATTTTATTAATTTGCAAGATACCCTGAACATGATACAAAAGGGTATCGAAACGTCGTCACGATATAAATAAAAAATAAGTCGTGTATTTGAAAGGTCATAAGTTGTTTTATTAATTCCAAAAAACTCACGTTAAATTAAAACTTTTATTTTCTAATAAATAAAATAGACTATTTATGAGTGTGTGTGTGTGTCGCATAGAAATCCACACACTGTGGGGGGCGTTAAGACAGACCTACCAACAACCTCTAGAGCCACATAACTGAAGTTGATAGCTTTTGAGTGTTGTCAGAACTGATTAGTGCAGTTGTGTTGTTCTAGGCTCTTCTCAGCACCTAGTGCAGTTGTGTCGCTCTAGGCTCTTCTCAGCACCTGCCTAGTGCAGTTGTGTCATTCTACGCTCTTCTGAGCACCTGGCTAGTGCAGTTGTGTCGCTCTAGGCTCTTCTCAGCACCTGCCTAGTGCAGTTGTGTCGCTCTAGGCTCTTATGAGCACCTGACTAGTGCAGTTGTGTCGCTCTAGGCTCTTCTGAGCACCTGGCTAGTGCAGTTGTGTCGCTCTAGGCTCTTCTCAGCACCTGCCTAGTGCAGTTGTGTCGCTCCAGGCTCTTTTCAGCACCAGCCTAGTGCAGTTGTGTCGCTCTAGGCTCTTCTGAGCACCTGACTAGTGTAGTTGTGTCGCTCCAGGCTCTTCTTAGCACCTGCCTAGTGCAGTTGTGTCGCTCTAGGCTCTTCTTAGCAGCCCGAAGGAAAGGGACAAGGATCCCAGAAACGTCATTCTGTGGTTGGTTTTTATATTACCCCTTTTTTTGTCTGTATTTTCCTATCTTTCTTATTCATTATGAGCAATAACTTTGGTCATCTTTGATATATTTTTGGGGTTATTTTCATCGTATTGTATTCACAAAAATGTCATCTTAAAGAAATTATTTAAAAATAAAAATACAAAGAAAAGGCTAAATTAATAATTGAAAATATAATCCAGTACAGGTATGTTAATAAGTAGGTCATTGTAGTGATGACGTACAGTCGCCAAACACCCCAAGTAGTTGAGAGAAAACATCGTGGTCCTCGTGGCTGAAGCAGGCCCAGTCCCAGCACTTGTCTTCGTCCACGTAAGTTATGGAGACGTTTCCTCCTCGGAGGTGTGTTGTAATTACTGTAATGGCCCCGGAGGTTGTGAAATGAGATCAGGGGACACTTTTACAATCCTCAGGCCAATCTTCTTCTGCCGGCCTACCGTAAAGTTGTTTTATGAGGGGCCTCATTGCGTCACAGTTACACAAGCGGCTTCCGCGAAGCAGACGGGACGGGGGTTGTGACGCACCCGGAAGCGGCGCCTCTTAATTACAATTCATAACAGCTCACAGTCCTCGAAGGGAAGGCCGTCTGCTTAAATCCTAAATTAAACAAGTCTTGTAAATATTCCACAAACGGAGACAGACAGCACGAGGGTGGCGACTCCCCTCTTATAGCGTAGGAAAGGGAGTGAGAGCGGGGATGCGGAAGTGTAGAGGAAGGTGGACGAGGGTAACCACCGGAACCCTACCCCGGGGCAATTCGCCTAAAACTGATACAGGACAAACCCTAGGAAACCCTGCAACAGGCAGGTCGGGCATTGGTACTTGTCCCACGTCTTGAAAGGGGGGATGCGATCGGGTAGAGGAACGCAGCCAAGGGTTAACTAGGGACCTCCGCGCTATAGTTTAAGGATCCTACCCCGGGGCATTCGCCCAAAAGTAATGCAGGACGAACCCTAGGAAACCCTGCACGAGGTCGGTCGGGCATTGGGTACTTGTCCCACGCCCTTCCCTGGATGCCTGGAGAGGGGTTTGCTGTGGGGTCGCAGCATTCTCCTCGCCGTGCCTTGACCGGTTTAGGAAGGCAGCTGACTGTTCCAATGGGAGTAGAGGACAACTCTTACCGTATGCCCCGCAATGTCTGCGACCCCGTAACATACACCTCTCAATACAGTGCCTCGGTATGTGGGAACCTTAGTTGAAAAACCAGAGAGAGGAGGAGGCATCCCCAAAGGTAGCCTCCTCCAGAGCGGCTTATATTTTAAAATAATTAGATTAAATTACTCTAATTTTTTTGTGTGTAGAGAGGCTACATGATGGTAATCCACATGGTGGCAACTCCCCTTTAATAGCATAGGAAGGGATTTGAAAGGGGGGATGCGGAAGGGTAGAGGAAGGTGGCCAAGGGTTGAGACGGGCTCCCCGGGCTATAGTTTAAGGATCCTACCCGGCATTCACCCAAAAGTAATGCAGGAGAAACCCTAGAAAATCTGCATCAGGTAGGTCGGGCATTGGGTACTTGTCCCACGCCCTTCCCTGGATAGCGGGAGAAGAGATTGCTGTGGGGTCGCAGCATTCTCCTCGCCGTGCCTTGACCGGTTTAGGAAGGCAGCTGACTGTTCCAATGGGAGTAGAGGACAACTCTTACCGTATGCCCCGCAATGTCTGCGACCCCGTAACATACACCTCTCAATACAGTGCCTCGGTATGTGAGAACCTTAGTTGAAAAAACCAGAGAGAGGAGGAGGTATCCCCATAGGTAGCTTCCGTCAGAACCCACTGGGGTCATTATTGTTTTATGTAATTAAATGAATTAATCAAGCCACCCACCCACCCCCACGCGCACACACGACGACGACGACTGAGAGCGAGAGGTTTTTAAGGTGCCGTCAGTCGTGTCAAGAATCCAGCACGGATTCACAAGGCAGCAGCCGAGCGTTGGAGGTCCTCGGCAAGGTTGGTCATGGAGGAGGGGAGCCTGGGCGGAGCCTCCCTGCACGACCTGCTGCTCTCTTCTACTCCCCGGAGACGCTCTTTGTGAAAGACTGCGTGAAACGTCTCACTCACGAGGCGTTAAAGGTACAAACAAAGCAGACAAGACAAGGAGAGGGAGGGGGAGGGGGAGAGACAACTGTGCGCAGAGGGCGGCAACTATCACACACACACACACACAGAGGAGTGACGTCACTATACTGTAGTCGTATTATTATTATTTTTAATGAGCTCTGATTGTTTCCCCCACGCAGTAACGTACAGTTCATATTCCTCCGCCATCACGTGCGTCTCGCAACCAGGATAAGGACACAAACAGTCAGTCTTCGCTTAGTATCAAGTCGTCAATTAAATTAATTACACCGATTAAAACAAACGGGAACTTCTCAAGGTTTTGTTTTATTTATAGAGGTAGGGGGGGGGGATATTTGATGTGAGAGATGGAACTTTGATCCTTAGTCACCTGCTCGCGCTCTTGTGCTGCATCCTTCACATCCACGTCATAGAGGAGACCAGCAGCAGCGTGCACACACACACACACACACACACACAGACAGTCAGAGAAAATATTATATTCGTAGGGTTCAACTAAACAACTCTGTCTGTGTGTGTGTGTGTGTGTGCAACACCTACAAAAAAATATATTTTTCTCCTTCTATACTTTATTTAGCTTGTCCTTAATTGTTTTTTTTTTACTTTTCTACAATCACACGATAAAAAATTAATCAATTGTAGGATAAAAATAAAACCTGAAGATGCGACAACGGGGTATCGAAACGTCATCATATATATATATATTAAAAAAAATACCTTAAGAGTGCAAAGCGGGTAAAATATATATATATATTTTAAAGTTATTGTATTTTTTTCTACATCTGTTTATATATTAAAAATAAATAAATATATGCAGTTATCAGAGATATTAATTTTTTTATTTAATTAAGACGACGTTTCAGGTACCGTGGTTTCGTACCTTCCTCAGGTCTTTTCCTAAATATGCTCTATCAATAATAATAATAAATAAATGGTTCGTCTGGTGTGTGTTGGTCAGAAAACTGCATTATTTAATTAATGTAATCATTTATTTAATTTGATTTAATTCTTTGCAATTCTGACGTCATATTTAACATGTGTGCGGGGGGGGGGGAGGGAAACTTACGTCTGTTTTGACAAAATTAGTAATAAGGAAAAGAAAATTGGCCCAGTAGAGATAAAAGGAAGTGACGATATGGGATGAACGTTTCAGGTTGGCAAGAAGAGAATAGGGCGACACAACTGCACTAGTCGGATGACAAAACTCATAAAGTGTCCTTGTCCCTTTTCTTAAGGTTGCAAAGGAGAGCCTAGAAAGACACTTTATGAGTTTTGTCAACCGACTAGGGGCAGTTGTGTCGTTCTAGGCTCTTCTTAGCACCTGACTAGTGCAGTTGTGTCGTTCTAGGCTCTTCTGAGCACCTGACTATTGCAGTTGTGTCGCTCTAGGCTCTTCTCAGCACTTGACTAGTGCAGTTGTGTCGCTCCAGGCTCTTCTCAGCACTTGACTAGTGCAGTTGTGTCGCTCTAGGCTCTTCTCAGCACCTGACTAGTGCAGTTGTGTCGCTCCAGGCTCTTCTCAGCACCAGCCTAGTGCAGTTGTGTCGCTCTAGGCTCTTATGAGCACCTGACCAGTGCAGTTGTGTCCCTCCAGGCTCTTCTCAGCAACCAGAAGGATCCCAGAGTCTTTGTCTGTATTTGGTTGTTTTTATTATTAATTTTCATTCAGACGGAAATTTTTGTTTTCATTTTAAATACGACGTAAGATTGTTTTTAGGGGTAAAAAAAATTAAAAGGGAGTTTAAAAAAATGTAACCAAAGAATAATTTTATAATGGAACCTTGTGTACTGTGTAATTTACTATAAGTTTATAGAAAATATTTGATGTGGAATTTAATTGTCAATGAAGAGTTGCAGAAATGTCGCGTTGAAACTTTTTTTTGTTGATATTTTCATTTCAAGAATTAATAAAATTGACTGACTCTTTAAAATATTTATTTTTTTCAGTTTGAAACATTTTTTTTCGAATTAAATATGCATTTCAGATATTCTTCAACATATCTTTCCCGAGCAGATGTTTGGTGTAATAACCACCCCCCCCCCCCTCCCTTATTTTTCGCAGTTGTGTTGTTTGTTCGCCTTGGAGCTGCTGGACTGAACTGACCAGCGAGGTCCTGAGGGGGATTGAACTGCGTCCGCAAGGTCACAATGTCATCCTCTACATGTACTGATCTTTTTTTTAAAAAAAGAAATATAATATTTGTTGTTTTAGTTTAGTTTATTTTAACTGCTAAACAAAACCTCCTGACGTGTTATGCTCTCTTCAGTGCCCGCCCCAAGGGCGAAAAATAGGGGCTGGCTCTTGGCAAAATTCATGGTTTAAATACGAGGACCGCAGCAACGCGGAGGAGGTTGGCCTCTGAGAGGCGGCGACCACCTCCGTCACCTTCCTGCTGGCCCTGGCGCTGACGACCAGCCACGTGAGCTTGCAGGACCAGGACCAGGGCGGCAGCAGAGGGGGAGGAAACCTGCTTGTGTTGCTGCGGGAAATAGAAACAACTCAAACCTGTCCATCTTTTCCTCGTGTTTTATAAATGAAAATATTGAGAACATCTCTCTGTCTGTTCGTCTCTCTCCGACTCTCTGTCTGTCTGTCTCTCACTCCCCGTCTCTCTGTCTGTCAGTCTGTCTCTCTCAATCTCCCCCATCTCTCTGTCTCTCTCTCTCCCCGTCTCTCTCTGTGTCTGTCTCTCTCCGTCTCCCCCATCTCTCTCCCCCTGTCTCTCTCTATCTGACTGTCTCTCTCCCTCCCTCCGTCTCTCTCCCCCATCTCTCTGTCTCTCTCCAACTCTGTCTGTGTCTGTGTCTCTCTCTGTCTGTCAGTCTGTCTCTCTCCGTCTCCCCCATCTCTATCCCCCTGTCTCTATCTCTCTCTGACTCTCTCTCTCTCTCTGTCTCTCACCCCCGTCTCTCTGTCTCTCACCCCCGTCTCTCTGTCTGTCTCTCTCTATCTCTCTGTCTCTCAGTCTGTCTCTCTCAATCTCCCCCATCTCTCTCCCTCTGTCTCTCTCTATCTGTCTGTCTCTCTCTATCTGTCTGTCTCTCCCTCCCTCCCTCCCTCTGTCTCTCTATCTCTCTCCCCCATCTCTCTGTCTCTCTCTGTGTCAGTGTCTCTCTCTGTCTGTCCGTCTCTCTCTGTCTGTCAATCTGTCTCTCTCTGTCTCCCCCATTTCTCTCTCCCTGTCTCTCTGACTCTCTCTATCTCTCTCTGTCTGTCTCTCTCTCCCTCCCTCCGTCTCTCTATCTCTCTCTGTCTGTCTCCCCCCGTCTCTCTCTCTCTGACTCTCTCTGTGTCTGTGTCTCTCTCCCCGTCTCCCCCATCTCTCTCTCTACAACAGTTACAATAATAATGACAGCTGAACAATGTTTCGTAAAGATGTGAGAGTCTTTCTCCATCAGGATATTAACCCGAAAAAAAAATTCTTTTATTTACGTAACAAATACCACTCAACAGCGTTTCTGTGGATCCTTGTTTCTTTTCTCTGGTGGTTAGAAGAGTCTAGAGCGACACAACTGCACTGTTGTTTTTTTAAGTTTTGTCATATGTTATGACGTAATGCACTTGATAAAAGTCATTTACAGTAGACGACAGGTGCAAAAAAAATTCTAATGAAAAGGTATTGTAAATAATAAGTATATGTTGTATGTATAATTATGTATGTAGGAAGGTTTAAGTTTTTTTAAAAAACACCGATGGTTATGGTAAAGCTTCTGTGGTTTAAGTATCAAAGAAAATAAAGTTTTGAAGAGAACAATTATGTGCTTTGATGCATAACAAGTTTGAGAAAGAATTAATAAAAAAAAGGATAGACGAATACACACAAGGAGGACTGATGATGTAAACGCCACACAACAACGTGTCCGGGATCATTGTTCCTCTTCTCAGGTGCAAAGAAGAGCCTGGAAAGACACAACTGCACTAGTCAGTTGACAAAACTCAAAAATGTTTTTATTGTTCCTTTCTTCAGGTGCTAATAATAGCCTAGAGTGACACAACTGCACTTGTCAAGTCGACAAAAACTCAAAAGCGACGAAAACGCTTCAGCGCAACAATAAGGGATCGTAGCAATTATTGAGTTTGCACACTTGTCTGTCTGTTTTAACAGCTGTAATGTTTGATTTAATGTGCAGCATCTCTGACATGAGTCACCCTGGGGCCAGGCTCCATGACTAGAATCTTAGCATTTTTTGACCTAATCAAACGTATGTTTCAAATTCTTTGGAGACTGATCAATTGGAAGTTTGTCCGCCTTTCTTCAGGTACGGAAAATATGTAGGGGGCCTAGAGAGACACAACTGCACTAGTCAGTTGACAAAAAAACTCAAAAAGGCCTTTTTTATTTTCAAGCTTTCAAGTTTGACGAAGGCAGTTGTGTCCCTCTAGGCTCTTCTCTACACCTGAAGAAAGGGAACAAAGATCCCATGAAACGTTATTCTTTTGTGTATTTAAATTTAACGGAAGTTGGCAATCAGATACTCGTGTATGGAGTAGTAAGTGTTTTTCCAATAACCTGATGATTTATGAGGATTGAAGTTTGTCAGAATTGACTTGTTTTAAAGTGTTTGATGGTAGATGCAGTTGTAATGGTGCTTCCAGGTGTTGATAAATTTCTTTCTCAACTTCTGCAGTAGTTTGAGTGTCAAATGGAATGCACTTTCGTTAGGTGTCTTGCAAAGGCAGGAACTTTATGACAGTCGTTTCTATCCCAGGTGTTGTTGTCTTCAAGCTGGGTAGTTGGTGTGTTCTGCTGGGGTTGTTTTAATCTTCTTGTTGCTCACCAGAGTGAATAGTCAGTGGTTTCAGTAGACGTTAAATGCCTAAGATGGTATTGTATAGATATATTTTAAATACTTTGGATGATTTTTTTAAGCTCAGCTGTAAGCTTATTAAGTTTCCTTTTATCTTCAGGGTGTTTAGTTGTTTGCCACTTTCTACATTTTCATCATTTTTCTGCTATCTTATTTTTGACCTCGATCACCGAGGCAGAATTATGTCGCACTGTACTTTTCTGTGGTGTTGAATGCCAAACCATTTGTTGAATTGTTTGATTCTTCCAGTGCTGAAACTAGTTGTTCACTGGACTTGAGAGATACATCAAGTGTTAAAGATTCATCAATTATATAATTTGAAGTGATTCCAATTCGTGTATTTGATACTAAAGCTGGGAGGGAGGGATCTTTTTGAGTAATACTTGGGTACTGATCAAAGATTGAAGTCTTTCCCGGTGTAATTGATTGATAAACTGTTCTCGCCTAGAAGATGACGACAGAGCTTTCAGTCGTCGAAACGTTGCGTTTAAATATATTATACCCGTGTGAGAACCGAGAACTGTTTAACGAATACTTGGGTACTTATTGTGATTATAATTGGGGAGTGATCGGAGGAAAGATGTGGGCAGCATTCTGCTTTGAGTGTAATTTGGATGAATGCCTTTTAAAATACAGAAGTCCAATAGATCTGGCGTCTTGGTCATATCTGAGGGCCAATATGTAGGGTAAGCAGTGAAATCCATTGTTGACGATTGTCTTTAATAGTTCTCTGCCTTTGGTAGTAGTTACTCTTGATCCCGAGTGCTCATGTTTCCTGTTGTAATCACCACCTGATATAAACCTGTTTCCAAGTGTAAGAAAATAATCTTTGAATTTGTTATGTTCCAGGAGGGCAGTAAGCTGAGAGGCCCTTCACGATCCTCTATCATAATTGTGGTAAACTGAAGATGATGAGGATTGTGCTTTTGGATGCTTTTCCCCTACTTTTGACTATAATTACTGAGCCAGCATGAGCCGTACCGTCTGGGTGTCGTGTAGCATAAATATTATAGTTTGGAATTTAATTTTTAAATAGCTCTTGTCTGTATAGTGTGATTCTGATATTAAAATAATATCTATAGAGTGATTTGTGGGAAATGTGGTTAATTCATCCCAATGGTCTGTCAGTCCTTTAGCATTCCATACTGGTAGTTTAAGCTGTAGGAGCCATAGTTTGTTTTCGTGACTAGGTTAGTTTGGTTTAGGTAACATGAATATTGTGGCATGTTTCAATTTGGTTGGGTAGTAGGTGGCATTGAAGATGGAGGTGATTAGTATTATTGTTTTTTTTTGGGAGATGTTTTAGGTGGCAGTTGGTGATGTGGTCATGTCGTGTGGAGGCCTTGTTTTTCAGGGGTTTTTTTTATTGCAGTTTTGATTTGGGGAGGGGGAATGGCTGTAGAGGCTGATGGTGTTTGTTGCTATGGTGTGGTTGTGATTGGTGTAAGAGTAGGAGTCGGGGAGAATTGTTTGGCCAATAGTTGGGCGAATATGTTTGCTTTTTGTGAGGGGGTCTTTTAAGTGGGGGATGTCAGTTTACTTTTTGGTGAGCTATTTAGTTTTGACCCATAGTGATTTGTCAGTTGTGTTGAGTTGTTGAAGGTAGGTGTAACGTTTAGAGTCGCTGGTGTCAATGTATCGGTTATGGGGTTTTTGGAATTGTACCGTTGTTTTCGAAAAGACTTTTTCTCTTAGAGTAGGTTTTAAATTTTATTTTGATGTGGGTTTGCTGGATGGGGTTTGGTGCTTTTTGATAGGAGGTTATGGCAGCAGAAGTGAGGATGATGGATAGTAGGTGATTTAGGGCCAAGTCTATGTCTGAGGGCGTCTTCAATGGGATGTTGAGGATTGTTAGTAGTGGATCCAGTGTTGTTGGGGGAGTTGGGAGGATTTAGTCGTGGTACGACTGGTAAGTGATCGGAACTGAGTTGGTGCAGTATTTGTGGGTTGGAAAGGTTTTGTGGTAGACGAAGAAGTCTAGTATTTGAGACTGTCTGGGTAGTAAGTTTGTCCGGTAGGGTGTATGATTTAGATATGGAGGTTGTCTTCGACAAAGAATAGTATGTTTGTGGTTCTTTGTCAGATATTTGCAAAATTTATGACCTTACGCCCTCGAGTTTGTCCCTCACTTGATTTAAGTCAGCAGTGGGATGCAGGTTTACGAGGACTACTCGTAAAGTTTCTCTCTTGTACGAATGAAACTCGGTACCTTTATTTTGAAGTGCTTTAACAACGGTTCTGATGTTGTCGGTAGGATTTTGACGTCATCTTTATTTAGCGTAGTTGCCTTTAGTTACTGCTTGTAATAGTTTGATTCATGGCTGAATGACCTGGACGCCCTGTGTTTTTGCTCTTGTTCACATCAATTACTTTCCACTCTTTGCCCTTGGACAGGTCAGTTCTACTGTCTTCGTTTTAATATTGAAAGGTTTAAAAAGCATAAAAGTTGTTTTGTCTGTATTCAATTGACGTTTATTTGCTCCCAGTGAAATTAACACTTGAAATTGTCGCACAAAATTTAAATTCCAATTTTTTTTAGGATTGTTCTAATTGTTTTAATGTTAATAAATTTTGTGTACAGTTCCTGATAGTTAATTTAGTAGGTTATTTATCTGGTGCAACATTTATTTTATTTTGTTGTTCCGCCAGGAGAAGCTGACACGAGTCCAGCTGGAAATCAGAGCTTGAGGTCGCGCAATTAGAATCTGCACGTGACCCGCAGCTGGAGTGGGGCGTGTTGTTGTCACGTTCATTTCCTCCTCGGCTCTCGACCTGAAGACCACGAGGTAGGTTCAAAGTTCTGCAGCGCCATGCGACTTAATGTTTCTCGAGCACGTGTTTCATTACTTTTTTTTTATCAACCTCGCATCTTACATGTGTTTAATTGCAAGAACATAACATTTGACATTTTAATTTATTACACAAGCCTCAGGATTTGTATTTTATCAGATGATGGAGAAGTTAACTTGAGCCTTTGTTGTATTTAATTGCTTCACTGTCATAATCTAAACGCGGCTTCCAGTGAAGAATTGTGTTGGTAATTTCGTGGGGTTTTGGCCAGCACAGAGGAGTATTAAAATATCATGAAGGTAACGAGGCTGGTGACAATTTGACGGTCCTCGCGAGTTTGCTAGGATTTTCTTAAAAGGCGCTGGAACCAAATAATACATCATCAGGTAACGTCGCACGTTCGCAAACTCTCCTTTATTATACGTTGGGGAATTCCTTTAAAAATATATTTAATTTAAATTGCGTACACGAGGACTACTGTGTGTGTGTGGGCGGTAAAATGGAGCGCTCTATTTTTATTACCAAATAGTCTCTGGATAATTAATTAAACATCTCAACCAATAATATAGAAATCCTAAAAAAATTTCAAATGTCATGTTCAATGCCTTAATTTTTATGACATGTCCAATGTTGTCCTTGAGCCAATTTCACAAACTTTTCTTAAATTGTCCTGCTGAAGATGTTTAATTATAGTGTTGTAGTTTATTGCACATTGTTAACCCTTTGTGAAATAGTCTCACTTCCTACTTTTATGGACATGGTTTACATGAAAGGAACTTGCTTGCCTGGTCTCGTATCTGCAGATCAGTTTCTCACCATTGAGCATATTAAAACAATTGGTAGTTTCCAGCTTATAACTAAATATCCTAGTTCTTTCAACATCTTACTTACTTGCTCATTAAGTCTTTAATTTAATACAACTTTCATCCCTGTATTGAAATTCATTTGTAACTTACCTTAATATTTTTCCACCTATCATTAGCATAGTGGAAGCATTCACCAACCAGAATTAATTTGTCATTCAATTTCATTATAATTTCCATTGATATATACGTGCATCATTCACAAACTTGAAGTTTACTGTTTCAGGTAGTTGATTAATGTAGATTATAAACAGTAGAGGTTCCAGTTTACTTCCTTGTGGTACCCCACGTTCACCTTCCCTCACATCCGATTTAAACCCATTAGTGAAGTAATTCTCCAACCACACACACGTCAACGATTAAATATAAGTTTTAACTTTTTAAATAAGGTTCCTCTGTTCACTGTTTCAAATGCTTTTCTATAATCTATGAATATGGCTGCTAGAACTACTATTGTTTGATTCCAATCTACAGTAACCATTTGTAATGTCGTCACTAAACCTAGACAAGGCGTTCAGTTAGTAAAGTTTTATTTTCTATATATTTCATTAACGTATCATTAACCACAGTTTCAGTCATTTTTCAATCACTGGGAGATTATTAATAGGCCCGAGATCCTGACACTAAACCTTGGGAAACCACAATAGACGTCTCCATTATCTGTCGCAAGAATCTTTGTTTTGCAGATTCCCGACACTGAGATTAGCCTTGCTTACAATAATAATTATGAACTTCACTGCAAACACCGTCTGACTGTAAAACACATTATAAACGTTGAACAATTGTTTCCAGTTCATGGTCACTTACATCTTTTGTGTTTTAAAGATTTATAGAATTGGTGGGTAACAGTTTTATTTTGTACATTTTCCTTACAGGGTGTGAGGGAGCTTAAATGCAATTCCACATAGAAAAAATAGTTCTTAGAATGAGTGCAGGTTCTTGGTGACGTAAGCACTGGATATTTCTATCTTTTTACCATTGTGAGCTAATAGATAATTTGAAGACTGTTAAAAGAAATGTTTTAAGGTGAAACATTCATAATTGGAGAGATGATAAAGATTTGTGACATCACAACCTGCATCACGGTTGCCAACATTAATTTATTTCTAATCATATTTAAATTTCGTTTACAAAAAATTTATTTCCTATTGTGATAAAGTGGTCACAATTGACTTCAGACTGGTCTGATTTCTGCTAACTTATTAAGATGGAAAAGGAACAGAGGACCTGGGGTAATTTGGTTCCATAACCCTGTTACGTTATCTTGATTAAATGTGAAGTTTCTTATTGCTTTATTTCCTTTTCCCCATCACCTGCTGTATTTAGTTTTCATCTGTAGATTCTTGATAACTTTTTCCTTGCCATGCACTGGGATTAGTAACACATATTAATATGCTGAGGTTGCTTCACTCACACCAAAACAGTTCTGCTTGTTAATTTTTAAAGTTGTTTCATATTTTGATTTTTCTTTTCAGCTGAAATGTGGATTGAGAAGACAAAGCGTAGACGGAGCCTATTTAATCAGCTGCTCAGGATTGAAACCTTGCATGCAGAGTCCCTCTAGAGAAGAATGAAGCAACCTCCATCATATGTGAACAGTGTAAGTGGCAACTCTTCCCTAAAACTTTGACCAACTAAAAAATAATAATAATAAAGATTGCCAATAGAGACAAAAGAAGTGATAATATAAATAGCACACAATGTTTCTGGGATCCTTGACCCTTTCTTGAGGTGCTGAGGAGAACCTAGAGAGAGACAACTGCACTAATCAGTAAAGTCTTATCATGCATTCGTTTGGATGTGTTTCATGAGAGGAATGGATTGAGATTTGTTGCTGGATGTGGAGGGTAAACTAAATTTGTTTCCCAGGGATAACTTCCTCAGGAGTGCTGTGGTTGCCGACGTCTTTGTAGTTGTGTGTGGAGTATTTGGGAAAATTTAGTTAAATAGGAAATGAAACTTGTATTTTTGGCTGCCCTTAAGTGAATGATATCTAATTAAAGGAGAGGATTGACGAAAGAAAAATCATTTTAGATGTGCACGAAACAAGTTTAGTTAAGGATTGAATGTGTGAATTTATGTCCGTGATCTCCCAGTTTCTTATTTTGTCTGTATTTGTCTGTCTTTATTATTATTAATGTTGAAATTATATAAATACAGGGGATGACTTGAGATACATTATTAAATTACAATGGAAATTCCTCCTCCTGTTTGATATTTGAAATCTTTTGCTAATGATTCAGATAATTTACTGGAACGACATTCCGTCGCACATCTTTGATGCTTTTGATATTTCTAATTGAGGAGGCAAGTGGATTGATCTGCACACTGCAAGCTAATGTAGTTGAGCAAGGTTGGTGAAGTATTATTTTCCACTTACCACGGCAGTGAAGAGGCGTCGCTCCCTCTGTATCAGACGTTACAACAGTTCCTCAGTCTATTAATTCAGTCCATTTTTATAAAAAATATTTATTCAGGAAACTTTACAATCTAATGATTTTACAGTTGTGATATTTGTACGTGTTATATTATGCTATGTGCATCCTGTGGAGCATTTTGTCTCACCTCCTACATTCGTTTTTTATTTGTTATTAATTTGGTCACTCGGTCTCTTTCTTTTTAAACGGTTATGTTGGAGGAGAGGCAGCTGTATGGGATATTAACGGGTTGGGGTGAATTGTCTTTTTGTTATATTGAAGTATGTATTTGATTATTGTTTGGTGGACACATGAAATATTGAGATCACTGTGTATGTGGGAATTGGAGAAGTAC
The DNA here is from genome assembly GCA_037074705.1 of Zhengitettix transpicula. NCBI lineage: Eukaryota > Metazoa > Arthropoda > Insecta > Orthoptera > Tetrigidae > Zhengitettix > Zhengitettix transpicula. Next base: position 70,550,898 of record CM073596.1, on the reverse strand, counting down.
CAGGGACCGTTTCTGATTTAAGGAAGGATTTTATTTTGGGAAGTTTGTGTCTTGTGTGTTTTGGCTGTGGAACCCCCAAATGTTCCATGAGGGATAAACAAACTAACTTTTTCATTGAAAGGGGTAAAGGAGAATTAGGATTAATGAATGGTTTTAGTAGTTTAAAGTGGTAGCTGATTTTTTTTTGATGTGGCTGGTTTTGTTTGTTTGGAATGGGTGTGTTGTTAATGCAGGTAATGTTAGTCCTTTTTTTTAGGCAATAAGGAACTGTGATGGATGTTGGGGTTTATGGTTATTCTCCAAATCTTAGCATAAATGGTTACATGGTTAATTGCAGTTTGTAGCCAATTCACAGTGACGGGTCTGGCAAAGTACGGCAGTTCTTGTTGCTGTTGTTTGGGGGATATCCTGGGTATAGATGGAATATAGGAGTGGGTCAAGGACACTTTCTGTTAAGAGCGGTTGGTAAGATGGTTGGATGGGAGGTTAAAGTAGGGGTGGATAGGTGAGGGATGGTGAACCCTGTGCAAAGCTTTTTCATAATCCAATCCAAAGGATTATTTAGTATGTTAAGAAGTTGAGTGCACGAGTGGTTGTTTTGGAATCCAAATTGTTGGTTAGGGATTAAGTGGGATTCATTTTTTTAGTTGTGGTAAAAGTAGTTCTTCAAAGAAATTGGTGGGATTGGATTTTTGTTTATTAGGATTATGGTTGCACTTTTCCAGTTAATGGGGATTTTGGAGGTTTTAAGTTTGTGTTAGTAGGATTAGGGCTATTAAGTGATTTGTGTTTATTTGGTCAATGGCTGGAGACGTTTTATTTTTTAATTTGGATATGGTTGTGACAATGTTTTTGTAGGTAAAGAAAGTTTCTGATTTAGTATAATTATTTGCTGGGAAAGAGCTAATGTAATGTGAGTTGAGAGCAGGGCTGGTGGGCGTAAATTGATAGGAGAGGATTTTTGTGAGATGATGTACTTTTTCTTGGGGGATGTCTGTGGTTCTTCTCCAGATGGAATTATCAGTGGTGTTAAGGACGGTGAGATTTTGATGGTTGACCTGGTTGTTAATTTCCCTAATTTTGAGATGTAATTTTTTAGAGATTTGATTGAATTGAGGTTTTACATTTTTGCACTTTGTATCTACGTAGATTTATAATTTCTTCCTGCAGGCTGTGATGGTTGGTTGTTTGATTGCTCTTCTGATTATAGGCTGCATGTGTTCCTTGTGCACATGTTTAAAGTTTCTGCATTTTGTTGATTATTTTGTATTGGGTTTTGAAGTATTGAAGTGGTTTAATTAAGTACTCACCTTTGTGTTTATTTATAAAGAGGGGGGGGGGAGAAGTTGGCTTACCTGAAATGAAGAGTAGGTCAGAGTCCCCTTGGTCAGGAAGGAAGGTGCGAAGTGTGTCGGCCACGCAGAGGCACAATTTTAGCGTCTTGACTCGCTCATTGTCCCCAAGTAACGTGATTGCTTCATTTTCACTTACTCAAAGTACATGTTATTTTTGTAAAGACTTGAGTGATTGAGGCTCGTGGGTCTGCAGTGATGTTCTCTTAGCAGTTTTCATAGGTTTGGGCCAATATTGTGATATAAGACCACAGTGACTGGTTTCTTTGAGCATATTTGTGCTGTTAAATGTGGTTAGTGTTTTGTTTGTCAGTGGTAACTTCAGAGTCTGCCACTTGTTGGTGCTGTGTCATGATGAGTGGGGAAAACATATTAAAATTGTCAAAAAAAATAGTTATTTGTTAGAATAGGATATTAATTAGTTGTGATGTTTGGTTGGTGCTTGCAATAAGTAAATGAGTGGTTTAGTGATTTCTCTATTTGTGAATAATTGAGGCTGATGTTTTAAATTATTGAATGCAGTTAGTTTAATTTTTTAATTGTTTAAGTTTATCCAGTTGTATATTAATTGATGGGTGTAAATGTATGAAGATGAAAGTGTTTGATTATCCCACAGTAGGTTAACACTAGCTGTGGATGCAGGCGTGGTCAAGCACCTAAGTAGGACCTGGGTTCATGAATAAGGAAGTGCAAGTTAAATGTAGAATATATGTGTTAATAAAGCAATGTTTATAATAGTGAGGGAGAGTTTCCCTGATGAGGGGCAGTATCTAAATACATGAAGGGTGAGTTTTATTTTATAGATTGAAAGTTAACGTTTAACACAGTAATGGAGTTTGTTGATTTGAATGTTGGTACATGTCTTTAATAATGATAGAGGGGTCTTAATTGCCACGCCTGTAAGTTAGGAGAGGAGGAGGTGACGACGAAGACTGTGGATGAAAATGGCAGCAATGTTAATGTCACTATGGGGGGTCGCCCTTGTAGCACTGCATCTCAAGTGTTGGCTCTTTGAATAAGTAGGAGATGGATGGATGGATGTATGTTGTTGAGAAGGTGTAAATGTATTTTCCATTGTTTCCAGCACCAGACAAGGGCAAGGGGTCCTGGAAAGTGAGTCGCCAGGGACCGCCAGATGAGCGTCGCTGCAGAAGGGAAGATGAAGCAATGAAGATGAATGTTTCACAGTTGACATGTACGCCCCAGTGTTATGTTTTAATAAAAGTATATAGTGAGCACTTTTGTTGATTTGTCTGTTGGAAAGTTGAAAAGGATGCAATTGTTTAAATGGACAAAGATGGTTTAGTAAATGAGGGCTGAATGTTTGATGCTGTGCCTGCAGCAGGTTGTCACTGACTGGTGTTATTTTGATTGTGGTTAAATTGTAGATTTAATGAAGATTTGTTTAAATGTTGCCCAGGGTCTTATATGGGTGTGTGACTAATTAGTCAATTACTTTGAATATACTCTAAATATGAGAGGATTTCTCATGGGGAGGGGGGGTGTTTATAGTTTTCTCTCTGGGTAATTGAACATCCTTCTCCAGTGCCATGTGATTGACAAAGTGAAAATTCCAGTATAAATTAAGTTAAATTTTTGCTGACTGCTAATGTGCAACCTTTGTTTGAAATGCAGGCTGTAATTGGGGTTTAAAAATTTTTGATGGTTTGATATTGATTGTTGGCTGTGAAAGTGTATTGTGGTTTGCTTGTTAGTGTAGAATTTTATGAATTAATTACTTGTTTGCAAAATACTAATGTTTGTTTCTTTTTGCAGGTGGGTTCCTCAGTGCTGCAGGTGACTGGGGTTTTTACAGTTTGTTGGTGAGTTTTCTTGAATGATTGAAATTTTTATTTTTGCTTTATTTCCAGTGTAGTAATTATATTTTTCTTTTGTTGCAGGATTTGGTCCATTATTGTGAGGTTTGAAGAATATATTTCTTATGTTACATATGGTAGAATTAAATTTATTAAATGGTTGAAATGATGTGGTTAATTTATTTCTTGCCTCTTTGCATACTAAGTAGTGAAGTTTTAGGAAATAAAGGTCAACTAGTAAATAAAAATGACAATTGTAAATAATTGATGTGAATTTAATTCTTTGCTTTAATTTTTCAACTGCTTCTCTTTCCTTGCTTTCATCCCTTCCTTGCATACATGATGGATGAGCTAGCTACATGTGCTGTGGTGTGTGGTTGGGGCAGCATGAGCTGTGGGTGGGCCTGGGGGTAGCAGTAGGAGCAGCTGTAAAAATCACCCTAAGTCCAACTCAAAAAAACAGCTTTTCTGTCCAGCGTTTAAACTTTTCAGCTTCCACAGCTTCCCGGTCCAGCGTTTTGAGAAGTGAGTGGACCGAAGGCTAAAAAGCCCCCAGCCTACACACTCCTCAAAAAAATTCCTGCAAATACACAACACAGAAAAATAAATAATTACTAAAATTCCCATTACAGTAATACAATACTTGGAGATACGTTATTTCAGGGCGGCTCAAAAAGCAAGGTACTGGCATCATTTGGAGATAGGTTATTTCAGGACGGCTAAGACGGCAAGGTGCTAGCGATGCTTGGAGATAGGTTATTTCTAGACGGCTAAGACTGCAAGCTGCTAGTCGTACTTGGAGATAGGTTAATTGAGGGTGGCTAAGAAGGCAAGGTGCTAGCATTGCTTGGAGATAGGTTATTTCTGGACAGCAAAAATGGCAAGGTACTAGCATTGCTTGGAGATAGGTTATTTCTGGTTGGCTAAGACGGCAAGGTAATGGCATCGTTTGGAGATAGGTTATTTGAGGGCGGCAAGGTACTGGCACTGCTTGGAGATAGGTTATTTAAGGGCGGCTCAGACGGCAAGGTGCTAGTATTGCTTGGAGATAGGTTATTTCAGGGTGGCTAAGACGGCAAGGTGCTAGTGGCGCTTGGAGATAGGTTATTTCTGGGTGCTAAGACTGCAAGGTACTGGCGCTGCTTGGAGATAGGTTATTTCTGGACGGCTAATAAGGCAAGGTGCTAGTGGTACTTGGAGATAGGTTATTTGAGGGTGGCTAAGAAGGCAAGGTGCTAGTGGTACTTGGAGATAGGTTATTTCTGGACGGCTAATAAGGCAAGGTGCTAGTGGTACTTGGAGATAGGTTATTTCAGGGCAGCTAAGGTGGCAAGGTACTAGTGGTACTTGGAGATAGGTTATTTCTAGACGGCTAAGACTGCAAGGTGCTAGTGGTGCTTGGAGATAGGTTATTTCTGGGTGGCTATGACGGCAATGTGCTAGTGGTTCTTCTAGATAGGTTATGGCAAGGTAATTGCATTGCTTGGAGATAGGTTATTTTTGGATGGCTTAAAAGGTAAGGTACTGGCGATACTTGGACATTGCATTAATAATATAAACTTAATATGGAATGAGACTATTTTCAAATACATTACTGTGATTTTACTATAGTTTGAACAAAGACAGAAAAATGGGCAACTTCACACATTGTTGGTGAGGAATATGTTTAATGTTTGGGATTCTCATAACAGATCTATTCATGCCATCATCTCAAGGATAGAACAGAATCTTAAGTGATACAAGAGATGTTTTTAGATTGAAAGTATAATTGACATTAATTGATAAAACTTGTGTTTTTGAAGTGAAGCATTCACATGAAATTGACAGAATAAGGAATTGCTACTCTAGACATAACTTTTAACCATTCGTAAAATAAAAGTGATTGAACACTATACATTTACTAGTTATGGGTCGTGAAGTAATCAAGGATCCAGGCACTAACTAGACACTGTGCACTCTGGGCGTCCTCATGACAACTGCTCTGGAGAAATTAGTATCTAGGAACACAATGGAATAGTCACCTAAGTTGGAGCAGTGACTGCAATTCAACCTCCAGTTATAAAGGAGCCTTCTTCATCAAATCTATTTGATAAAACCACTTGGATGTTTAATTGAATGCTTATTCTACAAAAGTTAGAACCTGAAGGTTATCATGCAGCAATAAATTCAGAGAATGCCCGTGACTGGCAGCTGCAATCAATGATGAGGATGAAACCAGGTACTTGACTGATTTGCCAGAAGGCCAGTTAAAAGGTTGTAAGGTTAAACATCCTGCAAACAGTAGCGTTGATTATTTCAAAGCTTGCTTACGAGTAAAAGGATTTTTACAAAAGGAAGGTGTGGATTATTATGAAACTTTTACGCCAGTTGTACATTTTGACACTATTCACATCATATGATAAGTGTTGCAGCTAACGAAGGGCTAGTTTCTAATACAGTTTGATGTCTAGACTGCATTTATGTACAGAACATCGAACGAAGAAACTTAAATCGAAGGGCTGGAAGGCTACGATGATGGATCCCTCCGAGTATGTAGGTGAGTTAAAAGTATTTATGGACTTCAGCAATCTACCAGGTGCTGGAACATTATTATCAAAGAGTTCCTCGAGCAGTCTGACCTGGAGGATGATCAGAAAACCTATGCAGAGAAGTTACTAGAAAACATGAAGGAAGCCAATGCTGTATCCACACTATGGGGAAAGATCAGATAGTAGGAGGTGATACTGCAAAAGTTGACAGCTTAATGCACATGGCTGTGGCTACACATTCACACTTTATGTTCACTGTATCATTTTGTTCTCAGTTTCTAGATAAAGCTGATTAAAAGTGTTCGTCAGACGTTAAGCGAGTCCTCGGACGATATCAAAGGCACAACAATGTTTGCAATATTGTACAGACGTGGTTTCCAATGTGAGGCAACTAAGGAAATAGTTTGGTTTAACAGGCTTGAGCTCCAGAGTTCCATCAATGATACATGAGACACTGAGCATTGCTGGTAGGAAGCAAGTTGTACATAGATTAACCAAAGCTCTTGATGTGTTAGGAAATGAAGAATTGAAAGTTTAAGGGCAAGTGTTGATACAGTGAACTTTAAATTCATTTACAGAAAGACTTGTTCCAGTTTCCCCTGCTCTTTGTTCTCTCAGTGTTTCATCTCCTTCATTTGTAAAAACTCTTGTTTGTGTTTTCTTGATTTAAGAAATGGAGCCATAATTTTATAGCAAGGGACGTGGTACTGCAGTGAGCCAGACAGTCTGTGCTGTTTCCACAGGATCTACGGACAGAGGTTCTGGAAAGCAGGCTCCAGATTCTGTGCATTTGAAGTAAGGAAACAACCCTGAACTCGTTACGATATGTAGATGGAAATGATTAGTTGGAGGACCTGAAAATGGAGACTAATTGAATAGTTTCAAATAAGAAGAGACTCATTGATAATACCTTCACAGGAAGAGCTAGATACAGACGAGGATGAGGTAGGTGACAATTAAGGATGTCGTATGTAGCAAGCACGGGGCATTAAGAGCAATACTAAAAAGGAAATATTCCACAATAAGAGCTCATTCTGTTTGCATCCAGACACGAGCGTAGTTAATTGATTTAAATGTGGTCAAATGAGTTATTGTGAAGTTGCCAAAGATGATCAGGAACTAACCAGTTAAAACACAACATGTCCCATTACAAACTACAGAGGAACCACAAACACCACCTAGTAAAGTTATAACCCAGCTTTTGTCCATTTACTACTGATAATTATGTGTCAAAATAAAAAATGCATATACTCTTAAAAACTGTAATTAATATAAAAAATTAATGTAGGGAGATCCACCACTTTGTGAGTGATAACTGATCTGAAAATGTTGAAATCATGTAAATTTTCAATAAAATATCGTGAAAGAAAAGCTTCTAAATCAATTGTTAAATGGACAAAAGCCACTTTACTTTCACCATAAACAAGAGCGAGACAAACTCACCCGAACTGGAGGCTGTTTCACAGTTGGCCACTCTGCAGCTGCGTCCCTGCCCAATAACTGGAGTCCTGCAAGAATACAAAAACATTTAATAACACGTATCCAACCTATTCAATCACATAGTAATTTTCATAAGTGGACCAAATCACACACAAAAAAAGTGTAAACTAAAATACTGTAATGAGGCAAACTTTTGAATGCTTAAAACACTGAATTATAAATTAAACAAAATTATCAACGACTTGGAGCATCTTGTGAAAAGACAAAGTCTTGGGGGGGGGGGGGGTTGCAGGGGTGTCGGTGACAGTGCTGAGAAGGTTCGGCTCTGATAATTTAGGACGGTCTCTTTCACACAGCTGTTTGAAGCTGTTAACTTTAATGTGTATAAAAATTGTAAAAGAAATATGTTCACAAATTTTGTCAAGCATTTTCTCCCAACAAAAATTAATCGTGACGAAAATGGTCGGTGATACACGTTTTCAGAAATTCGTAAAATTTAATTGGTCTTATATTAATTAATTAATCAAAAACTTGAATTATTTAAAATAAATAAAACCTAATTAAAAATCATTCATTACAACAAGTTCTTCTGGAGAGTAGGAAATAGAAAAATAGGCAGAATGGATTTTTCCAAAGTGATGAATTAAACGTACTAATATAAACTTTTATGCTTTTTATTCCAACATATTTAAATGAGTGGAGCATGTAATGGGGTAAGTAATTTTCGGACACTATCAGTGTGGCTGACCAAAGAGCGCTCGATGCTTGGATTCCGAACAGCACAACAAACAGGGAAACTGCCACGATCCTGCGACGGCCGTACTCTGACAGATAGATGGGCACACTGTAAGGAGGGGAGTATATTGAATGTTGGCGATTCTTCATACCATCAAGTCAAAGATAGTGCAAATGAAGAATTAACAAGGATAAAACTGTGTGTTTGAACTGATGCATTCAACTTAAAACTGACAGAATGAGAAATTGCTCTGTAAGATGTAACTTTCATCAAATAAAAGTGATTAAACACTATACTTTTCCAAGTTACGGGTCATGTAGTGATCACGTTTTGTATCACAGTCAAGGATTCTCTAAACAATTGTCTTTATAACGTTGTGTGTGGAGTAATTGGGAAAAGTTGTTTTTAAAATAGGAAATCAAACTTCTTAATTTTAAGAATTGCCCTTAGACAAAAATGTCTCATTAAACGAAAGAAAAATTCAATACAGATGTTGGTGGCCCTGCGACCATTCTAGTTATGAAATGCTCATGAAAACAAGTTGTTTAGTTAAGAAGTGAATGTATGTGTTGGGTTTACAATATTTGGTTATTGCACTTATATGAACATTTCAAATTAAAGAAAGAAATACTGTTAAATTTAACTATTAAATGTTGTAAAATCACATTTTCTGCAATTAAGTAAAAATGTCACACCGGATCCTCGCAATGACTAATTTGTTCAAAACTTTCAACAAAGTTTTAAAACTAGAATAAATACTTGGGCCGAAATTGAGCAAAATATAATCGGGAAAAGACATAATATATACGTTAAAGTAATAGAAGACGCTAATGAAACGGCAAAGAGTCAAATGTTGACATTGAAAATTACAAATAAGAACGACAGCCAAATACAGACAAAAGAAGTGGTGATGAATACCACACAACAACGTTTACAGAAGCCTTGTCCCTTTCTTCAGGTACTAAGGAGAGCCTAGAGAGAGACAACTGCACTGGCCAGTTGACAAAACTCAAAAAAGCCTTTTCTCTAAACAGACTATCCAGGCAATAACAATAAAATTTTAAACACTATTCGCTCTGGGCTTCCTCGTGACAACTGCTCTAGAGAAATTGGTATCTAGGAACACAATGAAATAGTCATGCAAGTTTACAAGTTGACGAATATTTTGGAAGAGGAACGAGATGGTTCTATTCCAATCTTCTCATTAGACGAGGCCCTGTTCACAAGGGAGAGAAGAAATAATGTTAGCTAAAGACAAACAACAGCTGCCCAATCAAATCTCCAAACACACCCACCCACTCTGGAAAAAAACAAAAAAAGTAGTCCACCCCTCCTCCCTCACAACAACAGACTTCCCTGGACTACAAAAAATCAATTCTATTCTCCGCCTAGCATACACTGGACTGCAATCCAACCCTGAACTAAAAACCATCCTTCCCACTATAGACTCCACCTGCCCAAGGTTGGTCTTCAGATGCCCACTCAACCTCCACAATTTACTTGTCCACCCCTGCAAAACTCAACTCCCCCACCCACCCAACAATAGGGGTTGCAAACCATGCGGTAAGAACAGATGCCATGTCTGCCCTATCTTACAGCTCACCACAACCTTTCAGAACCACACAAAAACAATTTTGACCAATGCTTAACACTCACCATCCTTACAGCTCTACCTCCCAATTCAGAATCCTTACAAACAATCTTACCAACTGCTCCTTCTCTGTCAAATTTAACAATACCCTTTCAAATTCCTTTCCTATTTCCTCTGGCGCCCCACAAGGCTCAATTTTCACGTCATACCTCGAAACCAATCTACTAAAACAACTGCTGCTAAAAGTGGTTTTGAAATGGGACAGAATAGTTATAATATAATTCTAAGTGGAATGGGTAAGAAGTGATTCTTTTATATAAGCCTTGTAGAGATATTTTTTTCTGGAAGGAGAGAAAACAAGTGACATTGGAATTATGCAAAAAAAGAAGACGGGAATGGAGTGTCTATTAATTTCCATTATAATCCCTCACTTTCAGTAATTGAATATTTCACCATTCTCCTGTACGGCATGATTCCTATGACACACTTTCACTTCCTCTGTTGTCTACTAGACAGTTTTACACACAGACAACGGAATACTTTTAAAGTCTTTCTACAATTTCTACTATGCCATTGTCAACAAATTTCAAATCCAAATATAAAGTAAAAGACTAGAGAGGAAATAATGGCAGAATAGGTTGAACAGCAAAATAATTACTCATCTTCAAGGGAAAAGATGTCACTGTGAGGCCTCGCAGAGCCGAGTTCCCGAGAGTACTTTCATTAAAAAAATACCATTGCCATTCAAAATTCTTGTATATAGTCACAATCTCAGAACAAAATTGCATAACATTGGTCTCCCCTCAGGAAAAGGAGACTTTTGTCCTGAAAGTGTGTCTATATACAAGAATTTCTCACGCAATTGTCTGCAGACATTGTCGAGATACAAAATCGCTCTACTTTGCGTACAGGGCCCAACGCTAACCACAAGGCTGGTTCTGTCAAGTGAACGTTGATATGTAAGGTAAATTCAAATGTGACAATATAGAGGTCAGTAGGCTGTCTTGATCGTTGAGGAAAGCGAAATGGTTCCTAAAGATAATCACAGGCTAAATATTAACTATGGTCAGGTTAAGTTGTAGAAACAGTGGCAGAAGTGTCCAGACAGCCAACACAATGATAGAGTAAGGGACTGTACTGGGTGTGACCCTGAAACTTGGAAGGAGGAGCTGATTCAGGAAAAGAAAAACTAGAAAATAGCGTTGATGCGTCACGAAAGTTTCTTCTCACAACAGACATTTAACGGAGCAATCCTGAATTACGGTTGTTGAACTTTGAAGACTGCAGGATGAAGACTGTAGTGGATTCAGATCCACAGAATCTCAAGAACTTTCAATTTATGATCTACGGACAGAGTTTATACAGTGACTCAGGGGAGTCAAATGTAGTCCGTGAACTGTTTGATAATGACGTAATATTACTGGCATGAAACAGCTACCGACGTATTAAAACTAAAGAAATAAACCAAATTGACACATCTACAATAAATGCACATTCTGCTTGCATCCAGACAGGAACGTAAACACCCCCCTTAGTTAATTGTTTTAAATAATGTCAAATGAATTATTTGAAAATTTCAAAAAAAACAACTAAATATGACAGAAAGGGGCTTTTAAATGTTTACGGGAAAATCTACATGAATTCCACCAGTAAAAAAATAATTAGTTGCTGACATATTTTATTTATGCACGTGGATTTTCTATTTATGAATGTATTTGCGAGTACAAAATGATGTTTTTTTACAATTTTATTATTACTACCGTTCATTTTGGCGGGCATTTTGTTTATAAGGGTCAGTCGTTTCTGGCGTTTCCAGCAATAGGTTAAGTAGCTGTTTTGTATATTCAGATATCAACTTCAAATAAAAAAAATTTCATTAAATGAATCCTCTAGTTTTCTTGCGAGATTTCCTCAGCCACAAAAATAATGAGGTTCTCACTACGCAAAAATAAAATTTTTATAAAGGAGGAAAAAAAATTCTGAATTAAAAATTAACTGATGTTCCTCTTCCTTCCAGCAGGGACTGTACTGGGTACGACAAATTAGTACACAAACTGGAAGAAAAAAATTGCCTCAATAGTAAAGAAGGAAAAGGCAAAATAATTAGTTTGCTACCTGACCCTTTTCAGTCTTTAAAAACTTGAAAATATTGTGTGTTATTTTTTTAAAAAAAAGACTACATTATGGAAACAAAAAATGTACAAATAAATAACCCAAAATGTATTTTTTAAAGTTTATTAATTTTAAGCAATAAATTCAAGTACAAGAGTCTATTCAGTTTTTTATTAATCTTTACCCGGATTTTGCTTGTGTTTTAACACTAAGGCGTCTTAGTCAATTTGTGTAGTAGTGTGTTCTTTTGATTCCTTCGTTAATTAAAAAAAAATACTTCAGATTTCAACACAATGATGAAATGAATTATGTGAAAATTTCAGATTTTTTGATTAAGTCCTTTATGAGATAAACCAGTTTGCAACTTGGCAAATTTTGGAGAAATTACGATATTTGAAGGTCTGTAAAACCTGAAGGAGGGATTTTAAAAGGTGTCAAATTGAAGACCAGGGACTAATCAGTACAAACTCAACATATGCAATTACAAACAACAGACCACACCTAGTAAACTGATAACCTAGCTTTTGTCCACTTACTACCCATGTTATGTTAAAATAAAAATAAAAATTGTATACTCTTAAAATTTGTAATTAAAATAGAGAAATTCAACTCATGGTCTTCAGAGAATAACTGAATTCATGTAATGCTAAGAACACTAATCCATTTTTAAATGGACAAAAGCCATATTAATTTTGACCAGAAAGAGGAGTGAGGAAAAATTACCTCTTTCAGAGTTGGCCAGTCGGCTGTCTTGGTATCCCCGCAACAGCTGCTTCCCTGCCCAATCACTGAAGGCGTACTCGAGTCCTGCAAGAACGTGAAAACGTGTAATACACATGCCTATATTTCCACCAACTAAATTTCAATTGCGAGTGAAGCTTCAAAGAGAGCGGATATGTGTATACAAACATGTCAAAATAATGTGTTAAGAAACATTGTGAATGCCCCCCTGGTATATCCGAAATGCAATATCTCCTTAGGGATCTCCAATTCCAACTATAAAAAGGTATACTGGGAAACATGAAGCTAGGCTTCACCTCCACATCAACCCAGCGGTCTGGCAACTTCTGGAAAATCAACACTGTCCCATAAGATTGAAAAGAAGAAAACCAGTTGATCTTGTGTAAAGTGCAGTGTATAAAAGCAGAGCACAGTGCGTCAGTTAATTGTACTAATAATAGTAAAATATAGAAGAGAACATTGGATAGACTCTAGAATGGCAGGCACACATTTGCTGATACCAAAAAAAACACACCCTAACTTCTATATAGTAGTTTTCACAAGTTGTCCCAGCCAGAAAAGTGTAAACTAAAATAAATTCTTCTGGACAGTAGGCAAATAGACTATGACGACAAGAGGAGCCCTCGAAAGCAACTTTAGCCTATTTATGTATGTACATATATATTTTATTTATGAAGTATATTTAATTCCATCTCATTTAAATTAATGTATCTTGACTTACCTGAATATAATTGCAGAAAAAATGGTTCTTCCATCGATGAAGTAGAAAATCTAATTCAATGCTTGGCAGCTGGCAACTAGAAAAAAAAAATACACATGTGAATAAATTAACTCTTCATTTTTCATTGTTGACACATTCTTAGGAGATTATGAAAATTAATGAACTTGAATTTTAAAAGAAAAGATTTTCTATATTGTAGAATTTTGTTCAATGTAGTAAAAACTTTAACACTTAAAATCATATTTCTTTCGGATAATAAAATAATAATTGATTAACAAACATTAGATGAAACATTTTGAGTTAACACCTGGACTTTAAGGAAAATGAACAACTGTCACTGAAAGTTATATTGGTCTATCACCCATACAATATTTTTTTTAGGTTTAAATGATTTGTGTTTTCTTACTAATATATGATTAATCTTTAGGCATTGCACTAAATAAAATAAAAGTGAATTTCACAAAGATATGTACAATGTTATAGGTTAGGAAGAATAAGGTACAACTAGGGTGAGGTTAGATTTAAAACTTAAACTACTTTTATCAAAGGAATAAAATAATTTAATCAGTTGCCGGTGCAAATTACGCATTGCGAATCTATTAATAAACTTGAGAATAGTTTATAGAAATACCTCAGTTGGCTAAATGTAGATTTAAACAGCACGTTTGGCTCACGAACATCATTGTTTACATCCCGACAATGGTACCAACTTGAACATTTTTTGTTACGAAACGAGTTTATTTATTTCCGATTGCAATCTCGAAACAATGAAATAATCGATAATAATACACAAATAAGTGAAACTATTAAAACGGCTGTGTTTTATTTATATTTTACTCTTAAATAGTCAGGTATACATAAATTAATACGTACTTTAATGTAGTTATGTTGATGATACTCGGAGATGGACGTAAGAGGCAATCCAGGGTTCGAGACGCCAGGCAGGAATCGAAATTTAAGTACGACGTCAGCATATCTTGTTGTTTCTTCTTCTTCTTCTCACGTTTTAAATGGAACTTTTGCACTGGAAATCATTAATTTAAATTTAAACGAAAACGTGTCGAGGTTAAATGGTCCTTAACCTGGATATCCTTATTCTCAGACTTTGGAATCGATACAATATCGACAGAGACTATGCTACTCACGACCTCAATCGATAATTCTCGTGCGACATAAAATATGAAAAATTAAAAAAAAATGGCGAGTTTAATGCGAATGAGAAATTTCTGTCTCAGGATATATATATATTATTGTGAACTACTCGCGATTTAACGACGATTAATATTTATTATACATTTATTTAGCGATATTTTAACAGTGCGTACACATGCCGCAAGAATCCGACTTATATCACAAGAAATCAAAATTAAGAGATTCAGAAAATAATAAAAATTAGAATAAAAATACTCTCCCTACTTCATAAACAGTTTTTTTTTCTTCCCTGGTAAACGAAACTTCCGTTTTGCTTAAATAACGTTTGTATGTCTGTTCAGCAGTAATTCGTTAGTTGTTACCTTCATCATGTTGAGACATTGAACTGTTCTGAACATCTTGACATGACCTCCTTATAGGAACGCCAACTCAAACTGAAATGTCCATTTAATTATAATATATATCATCCAATTTTTTTTACATTTGTTGAAGGAAAAAAAAAAAGGTTGTGACAAACAACCTTCTGAAGGTACAAAGAAAACTACTGAAATGTAGTTGATTTTTTGAACAAGATTTCCCTTTAATAAATGCCTGTTATTGGTTTGAAAACACTTGTTTTTATGTATTTAAAAAACACTTACAAAAAAACAAAATAGTTATATTATAATGAGATGGCCAACACTTGATTAAAATAGTTGCTTAACGTTTCTACTCGAGGCTTTTTCAGCACCTGACGAGGTCTGCAATTGTAGAACATTACGTGACTAATTTTCCTAAGTATTGGTATCTCATTTTTAATAATATTGGCATTTTCTTATTATTGGAACGTGTACATTATAGAGATACAAAGATTGACGGGACTTTATTCAAATATCAACTTTCATCTTTAATCACAACTATATTTCTATTAAAGCCTGCCAGCTTCAGACGTGCACCTTACAAATTCCTAGTTGCTTTTAATTGCCTCCATGTATTGTGGTTTTTGATTTCAACTCTTAAGCTACTAAAATAGGACAATTATACAAATACTCATATGTGTGTGTACTAAAATACAGTATTCTATTTAGGAAAAAAAATACTGACCATCACTTGACGTCGTAATTGTACCGGCTGGCAATTGAAGACTTATTTCTTCTATAAACGCTTCAACCTTTGAATGTGTGTTGAATTTTTCTGAAAAGAAAGAATGCCGAACCATGTATCTGAAGTGACTTCACCCGGCGCAGAAGTTCACCGTACTCTCGATGCTCCTACATAGGTCTGAACGGTGTAATTCTGGGCTTGAAATGGATTATTTTGGAATACCATGTTAATTTCTGTTGCTGTCGATATAAAACAGGTTTATCCGTGTCTTTTTGCAACTATTAAATAATAAATATAGCAAATATTATGAATATATAACATACAGAGCCCATCATATAGGTTTACAAATTTTAGTAACACGTGAGCTGGGTGAGAATTTATTGATTACAATTGTAAAATTTTAATCATTCAGTCAGGTCTGAATGACATCAATGTAAATAAAATAGTTACGCAAGTAATAAATCACAGTTATAGTCTTCCAGAATAATGAAATCCCTGCATGATTAATGTCTTCTGATATAATGCAGTCTTTCTCGGTGTAATGAATTAATAAAATCTTCTCGGGCTTCTAATTGAGTGAAAAGATATATCTGCAATGTTTCCGTGACAACTAGCAAATAAGGCGATGACGGTGAATGTCATCAAAACATAGTAGAAGTCACGTTTTCGCTCATTTAGAAGTCTGAGAAGATTTTATTCATCTTCATATATATATAGTAATATATATAATATATTGTAATAGTAAGAATGTGACATTGTCAAAAATAATTGCAAAATTGGTATGGAGATGACAGAGAGATAGGTTGTGGCTTACCTGAAAGTGAAGTGCAGTGTCGCCATGAGGAACTGAAGGTTGTTCTTCAAATTTTTGGAGGCTCTCAGCCTCCTTCTTCAGGAAGGAGTGTTACACCATTACGTGCACCGGCCGGCTGCGGAGTTTTGGCCGCCACACGGCTGGTAGCCCATAAACAATTAACACCCCACCAGGCCACTAAATTTCTCTCTAAAGGGAAGGTTGTGGCATAGGAAAGGTTCAAATAGTGATCATTCATACAAAGCACCCCATGTATACATGTATGCTTGAACATACAAATACACATAAGCATGCACAGACACACACACATGTATGCATACACATACATACATGAGCATGCTCACATGGTCTTGTGAAAGTGGGGATGGCACATAGGAAGGGCACTATTTACAGGATGTTGAGTCCAGGGCTTTGCCAGGACTGCAAGACACGTTGGAAAGAGAGTTCCCACAGATGGAGTTCTGCCTCTGATGAATCGGGAGGTAGAGCTTTAAGGATGGCGAGTGTGAAGCATTGGTCGACATTGTTTATGTTGTGGTTTTGGGCGTGAGCAGTTAACTGGGAATTGAATTTGAGATAGTTTGACAGTGCTGTGGTGGTTGGCTATACGTTCAGGGAGGGGTCTTTTGGTTTGGCCTATATAGAAGGTAGGGCAGGGTCTGCAGTTAATTTAGATGGTGTGGTTATGGGCTACCAGCCGTGCGGCGGTCAAAACTCCGCAGCCGGACAGTGCACGGAATGGTGTAACACTCCTTCCTGAAGAAGGAGGCTGAGAGACTCCAAAAATTTGAAGAATTACCTTCAGTTCCTTATGGCGACACCACATTTCACTCTTTCAGGTAAGTCACAACCTACCTCTCTGTCCTCTCCATACCAATATTGCAATTATATATATATATGACAGCTTCAAAATTGCCAATTTAACATCAGCTTGGACGTTTCTACTTGGCGAGACTAGTCATGAAACAGAATCTCAAGAAAAATTGAGAATTGTGGAAACGTATTCACAAATACCATACTGAAGTCTATGTGGCACCGTCTGATGTCGATACAAAATGAAACAAATTGTACAATTTTCAAATAATTGGTTTTCTTTCTTTTTTTTTTAAATACAGCATTTAAGCATTTTATATAACAACACCTCAGCTTAGTGAATAAATCAATTTTGAACATAATAATTTTTTTTTACATTGAAATAGCAATTTACAGTATTTTATTTCTTCTCTTGTATAAAAACAAGTTGCTTTCAGTTCACTCTTTGCACACAACGTACCACATAACATAAAACTTAATTTCATTCTTCTTTCTCCTTAACAAAGCCAATTTTAACATCAAATCACATTCCATATCACAATCAACAAAATATAATTCCCCCTTTATTTATAGGAAACTTCTGTACAGTTTATAAAATGGGAAAACCAGAGCCAGTTCTCCCACATATTTACAAACACTGTAACAGGTTTTTTTTTATTTTACAAAAATCAAAAGTTATTACACATGTGTGATCAAATGCTCAAAATAAAAATAAAAATTATGAACAGCATCAGTAGAAAAGTATAAAATGCTTATTTTAAAGTGTGGTCAAATGTGGACAGAACAAGAAGTGTATTTAGGTTAAGAGCAGTACTCTGAACATATGCTTGTATTTGAATTAGTTAGGCCTCAAGGTCACAAACAGCAAAATACCAATATTTTTTTTTTCAGGAATAAAAAAGTCACTTCGCCACATGTGCAACATGCCGTTCTAACGAGTGGCTCTGGTTTGGCATAACTTTGGACAAAATAATTATTTATTTTTCCTTGTACATATAAGACGGACAGCTTTGACACAAGAGAATGTTCACAACATACCCCATAATGTGATGCTAATGCTTCTCTAATTGGAAGACGTCGTATATTCAGAAATGATTCAACACAATGTTATGACACTACTACAAGGCGCCAACAAAAATCGAGAGCGAGACAAATCTTCCTATATATTTTTTTTCACTGCACTGTCTACAAATTCAGAGGTAATAATTCTTATATTTTGTGTAGCTGTTTTTCAAGTCAGATGGGGAAATGTACATTACTTTTAGGACAGAGTAACAAACACCTTTCTTAAAAAAAAAAAATTTGTCAGTTTTAAGAGATTAGCTTATTGCTTTGAAAATTGATATTCAATAATTCTATGATATACAAATGCTTTCCTACTAATTATAATAAACAGGAAAAAACTTACATGCTGAACAACCAAAATGTTTCCTGAGAACACAGATTATGGAAAACTACTACGTACACTTATATTCTAATTTTCATACCACTTAAACTAAAACTATTTCAAACATTTTAAAAATTACAAAAGTACTTGAAAAGGGCGTTATTCTCCAGCTGACCGTGGAAGTTAATTATTCTAATGACAATTATTTTCATGGAATAAAACTGTAAAAGGGATGCTCAAAGAATTCAGTTCATGTAAGTTTAAATTTTTCTAATATCAAAATTTTACATCTAATACCTCTGAAAAAAAATGTTTCTCTAGTTCGATAACCAAACCAACGTCCAATTTTTTTTTTGTGCAAATCAACTACCATAAACAACCTACTTTAATGGGCCACACATCGACTCCAGCTTCGTAAACAACGTGAGGCACAAAAGATCAGGGATAGAGGAATGTAAAAAAAGCCAAGACACTATTCAACAAATAAACATCTATAGTGGGGCATGAAGTAAAACTCTTTATACAACTCAGTACTGTTTGACGGTAAATAAATTCATATGACACGGTGTGTCGACGTACTATGGAAATTTAACCCTACACTTTCATAGAAAATTCTAAATTTATTACGTGGTAAAGCTTCTCTGCATAAAGTAAACTGGATACAAGAGTCAGCTACTTGTAAAGAGTAATTAAAATGATTAATATTTCCTTAATATATTAGAATTAATTGATGCAAAAATTAAGTATTTCTACTAACAGTAGTTTCATTTTTTTTTTTGGCAGCACAATTAATTGTTTTTATAAATTATTTACATGTAAAAACTTTCAGACAATTTAACTAATTTTACTGAGCAAATAATAATTAATTTATAATGTGTCCTAAATTATTTAAATACTCACAATATATATATTCAAAATTTGAAATTAATTCACTTAGCATTTGAAGAGTTGCATAATTATTTACATGGCAAAAAAAGTATTTATTTATATATTAACCATATTTGTTAAAAATATAAGACCAGCCACAATTATCAAGGCTGTATACTTTTTTTTTCTTGGTTGTTTGACACATCTGCAACAAGGTTCATCCGACGCTGCAAACCCAGGAAAGCCAATTTAAATTGTCTAGGATTCAATTGCAATTTTTTTTATACACAATTTTGAATATTTAGCATGAAGTCTAACTTCTTTTCGTCAGCAATATGTGCCAAAATGCACTACTGAGTTCATAAACCCACTTCTTTAAGAAATGGCTGCTTTGTTACACATATTTACAGAGATATTATTTTTTTTTTCTTGCACACAAATCTGCTCTAGTAATATGAAAGTAATCAATATTTTAAGAGGTGATTCATTTATTTACATTAAAAAGAACACTTGTGTAGCTCAAAGCAAGTTCATAGCTGTTTGTCGTTGCATCACACTCTTGCATTATCACAATCACAAGTGCACTAAACACAGGCAGCTCCAGGCTGACAATGGCCCCCCAGCTGTTTTTTTCACCTAGACTTTGCAATTGTCATGGCCTGTGAAACCTGGAAAACAAAAAAAAGGAAGATGCTCGAAACATGTCACAAAACACTCAATCAAAATGTGTTCAACACTCAACTTAAAACTATAGAGAAAAACAAACACTTAATGATGAAATATGAACATAGTAACTTTTTAAATGTAATCAGTTGTTGGGTCACTTAAGTAAGCCAAAGGAGTATTTTATGATATGCAGGGAGAAAAAAAAAACTTTTGAAGTAAAACACTTCATATTTCACGAACAGAAGCGGCAGAATTTAAATTTTTATCTCTCACCTTGTCAAATGCCTGCTATCTTCATGCACTTCCATTTCAGAACTTTTAAATTCATTCAACTCTTTGCGAATGGCGGCTTTATCTTTAGGAGTGAGGCGAGTCCATGGCTTATCTGCTCGCCTGTCGTATTCATGAGCCTGAGTTACTTCAATGTAATCGTTGAACCTAATAATCTGTAGAAGGGGAAAGTGGTATAAATACTATGGTTCAAAATATCTTCAATTCTTGAAGCAAATACAGCAGTACATATAAAGGATCAAATACAAAAATATGTAACTTTGAATTAAAAATATAAATGAAAATAATTTACAGTTGAAGTTTTCTCGGGATTCCAACCGGGTAGCGTAGTTAAATAAACACAACATTTCGATGGCTTGCACCGCCATCTTCTTCACCTAAAGAAACGGCTGAAGAAGATGGCAGTGCAAGCCATCGAAACGGCTGAAGAAGATGGCGGTGCAAGCCATCGAAACGTTGTGTTTACTTAACTACGCTATCTGGTTGGAATCCCGAGAAAACTTCATCCAGCAACTACACCGGGGAAACCTACGTTCCTTATTAAAATAATTTATGTCTGATAGAAAATAATGCATAAGAAAGATAGCCAATACAGACAAAAATAGGTAATATAAATACCACACAACAACGTTTCTGGGAGCCTTTTGAGTGTTGCCAACTGACCAGTGCAGTTGTGTCACTCTAGGCTCTTCTTAGCACCTGACGAAAGGGACAAGGATCCCAGAAATGTTGTGTGGTATTTATATTACCTATTTTTGTCTGTATTGGCTATCTTTCTTATTCGTTAAAAATTATAAATACCTGAATGACCAATAAAATAAACCTGAAATAATAAAATTTACTTAAAAAAGAGTGTTAAAACTGTAAAAAAATTCACATATATAATGAAACTAATTTAATAAATACGAAAGACAGCCAAATACAAAGAAGTGACAAAAATAAATTCCATACAACGTTTCTGGGATCCTTGTACCCTTTCAGTTGAGTAATTTTGAGTTTTGTCAACTGACTAGTGCAGTTGTGTTTCTCTAGGCTCTTCTAAGTGCATGAAGAAAGGGAAACGTTGTGTGGTATTTATACTGTCACTTATTTTGTCTGTATTTGGCTATCTTCCTTGTTATTAATTTTCAATCAGACGTAAATTTTTTATTCCATCCTTTCACTTAAAAACATTTTTTATATATAACGTTTGATCCTATTTGTGTAAGTAATAAAGTGAGGAGCACAGCTCGTGGTTGCTTGTCCTGAGAAAAAAGTGAAGCAACTTTCTTATTTACTTTGCCATGTTTTCTCACTTCGAACCGAAAGAGAAAAAAAAAATTGGCACAATATGCAGATGACGACTGATTTAACAGGTTTGAAACTTTCACCATGCTTCTTCAGCTTTCACAACATAATCCTACCCAAGATTTATGCAATGCTATTGGTAAATTGCTAAGGAAAATTAAAAGATTAAGCTGATAAAAATATATTTATTTTAAACTTCCATACCTTCTTTTCCTTGAGTTCTTCCACCGTTGGCCTAAAACTAAGCTTCCTTAGAAGCATCCGTTTCTTTTCTTCCTTCATTTTCTTTTCTTCTGCTGCACTTTGTTCTGCAAAATGAATTATAACGAAAATTAAATATACTTGTAACAGATGCTACTGAAAAATGAAAATGCAGCAGAATAAGAATCAAAAAGTATATAAACGATTAATATCCAAGATTTGATTCTATAGTTCCACATCCCTGCCTTCTCAAATAGTTTTCTGATACAAAAAAAATGAGTATTATAAATAAAAATTAATTCTGCATTCAATCCCTTTATACTGTTGTGATAAATGTCAACATTAATTCCGTTCTTTTTTATGAACTGTATGGAAAAATCATCTTTGTCAATTTCCATTCAATTAGGAAATATTTTTATTTATCTGAATTTTGAGAATCTGAGTAACTCCATTCCATTAAATTTTCTGCTGGCTCTATCCTTTTGGATTGATGTTACGCGGCTTTATTTACAACATTAAGAAACAAGCAAATTTCACAGAAAGTTAAGTTGAGCATTTACAAAACTATAGTTCGACCAGGTGGTTACATGGAGCAGAGACATGGATATTAAATAAATCCGAAGAAAAATGTTAATGTCATGGGAAAGAAAGGTATTGAGGAAGAAAACAGAGCTGGTATGGTTGCATTAGAACAAACCAGGAGCTTAGAGACCTGTATAATGAGCAGGATGTAATATCTGTGATAAAAACTGCTAGAGTGTGTTGGCTAGGGACACGTACATTGGATGGAGAATACAAGAGAACCAAAGAAAGGTCTGGAGGGGCAATCCAGGTGGCAGAAGATACAGAGGTAGACCAAGAAAGCGTTGGAGGAAGGAGTCAGGAGATGGTGAACCAAGGCAATCGAAAGAGAGCTCTGGAAGAAGATAGTTGCGGAGCCCAAGGTTCTACAAGGACCGTAGCATCAAAGAGTCAGTCTCCTTTTGGATGAACGATCAAAGACAACAGCCGATAGCTGTTTCTCAAGTTACAATTTTAACCTCATATTAAATAAAGCTAATTTAAAAATTAGCAATTATGTAATTGGTACCATTCTTTTGTAGAGGGACAAGATTCCCTTGTAGGGTATACATAAAAAGTAAAATATTACCAGCCATAATTTTTTTTTTTGGCATTAATTTAGGTAAAAATTTTGAAAGAGGTATTAACTTACTTTTCAAGATGTTTCTTTCTTCCAATTCTTCTTGGGTTGGTCTCATACTTAATCTCCTAAAATGATATGAATTTTAATTTTATTTGGCCACTTCTTTATCCATTTGTTAATTTAATTTTATAAACTTCATATATAATGTAAAACTAGAAATTATTATTATTAAACAATCTTCTTGCACATCAGAAATTAACAAATATTCATATGAAGTTTAGCAGTAGGATTTGTATAAGTAGATACAGGAAATGAAGAAAAAAAAAGTGTTGTTACGTGAGAATTAGTTTCATTTGGAGTGTAAGCATTTTATTAGAAGCTTGTGAAAAATGAAAATTAATGCTTGGACAGGAGTTAAAATAAATATGCTGAATATACAATTTCTTAATACTTTCCATAAAAGTATCTAAAATTACAAAAAGGTTTAATTAATTGATTCTATGGTTTTAACATTGTTTTTATTTTCTATTTGTCAAGAGTTGGAGAAACAGACCGAGTATTATTGTGTTATAAATGAAAGAAAAAATAATAACATCCGGAAGAATTTGTTCAAATATTCACACAACGCGTTGAAAATATTCATAAATAATAGCTATGTTACTTTAACATTGTTCATTAATCAATAAAGAAGTTTATTTAATGACAGACTTGAAGAATGGTGTTAGTAATAATGCAAAGTTTCAATGGGTTTCAGCCTGGGTAACGTCCTGTGTGAACCACAACATTTTGACAGCTAGCTCCGCCAATGTCGTCAGGTGATTTATCACGACTATGACAGAGCTTGATATCGAAACGTTTCACACAGGACATAACCCGAGAAATGTACATTCAACAAATTAACTGGGAAAAATCTACATTCCCCAAAGTTTCAATGGTTCCGTATTATTACCGTTTAGTACATTTTCACCTATTCTCTACAAACTATCCATTACAGTTATTTAAATAAATAAATAAATTGGCCATATGCTATCAAAAATTTTAACAAGCAATCGGAACACTTTGGTTAAAACAGTGCTACCTGATAAAGTCCCAAATTGAGGATGAAATGTGTAATTATATTTTTATTTATTGCTTTAACAATTATTTTACGATTTATGGCCAATTTATTGCAAAGTTAAAACGTCAGATAATAACAACCATTACACCTATTATTTCAACAACCAACTAAAATAACAGTATGTCAGACAGGTTTATTTTTCCGTACCTTATTAGTCTTGCCCCGATAGCCTCCTTCGTTTCCATGCGTTCATTTTCACTTTCCTCATGGATAATATTACGAGCAATCAGTTCCTGCCTGTTTGGTCGTAGAGCAAGCTTCAGAGCCAGACTGTCTTTCCGAGCAATTTTTGCTGCTAGTCGACCTGAAAAAGTTTTTAACTATATTAAGCCACATGTAAGAGAAGGTGAATTTTGTGCTATAAATTCAATTCAAGATTGCAATACTATAACTAAAACTAAACGTCTACCTGCTGCTGCTGCTAGAATGAATAAAAGAAAATGTAAGTAAAGAAATATGTATATCAAACTAAGCTAATATTCCATATATTCAAAGAACAAAAGTTTGAAACATAATTAATTGCCTCTTAGTTTATAAAAGCATGCATGTTCTGAACATGATCTCAAATCCACTATTATTGACTCTAGAACGTTTGTGAAGTGAAAAAGTTTAAACAGTAATTTAACTTCCACCTTAAAACATTTAAGATGATGCACATTCAAATCTTGTAAAAATCTCTACAATAATTAAAAATACATTTTGATTGAGTTAAATCATCCTTCTCCAAAGAGTACATTTTACGTTAATACAATTAAAATGATTTCACAAGACACATACTTTCCTCATCAACATCCCCGTCATCTCTGTACAGCACAGGACTGTCAGTGTCATCTCGGATTATATATGGCCTTGTGTTTTCCTTGTTTTCCATGGTACAAGGCAGGGCAATGCCGAATCTAACTGGTCGAGTACTGTAAGGATTAGGAACATTGTGTTAATTTCTGGTAAATAATGATAAAATTAATAAGCAAGTTACACAAACATAACCTCTTCATGTTATTCTTTATTCTGTAAAGCTGATGTCTTAAGAAAATGTCACGAGTTCAGCAATGTTATATCACAGGGGGGGGGGGGAGTTTTGTAAGAATAATAATCCCCAGACGTGAGTTGAAGTACCGGAAGTAAAAATGAGTTATAATTCCAGGAAGATACTATTTATAGACAAACTTCTTTGTTTCATGTAATTCTTAGTAGAATAAATTTTAATAAAAAAAAAACAAGTTCAATAAGGAAATTCCCCAATGCATTTAATTAAGGTATGCTACATAACTCAAGCAAAATTATATGAATTGTACTAAAAAATTACAAGTCTTTCATGGATGCTAAATATGCACATATTCTTGTTTATTTAACCTGTATAACCGTTACCATATTTGTAATTACCCCGTAAGTATTGTGGGATACATATATTAAAATAAACAACAGGGCAAGGGTGACGTGAGAACTAATCGCCGATACATCATGACACAAGTTAATCTAATTTTTTTCTCGTGAACTTGACAGCATGTTGGGTTTACATAAAAGGTACAGAATTGCTATACATTGCTAAACCATGAATAAATACTGTACTTTGTTTGACAACATGACTATTTTCTATATACTTTGAAATGTCACATACATTTCTTCTGTGAGTAAAGGACCAGATCGTGGTTATGATTTTTCAATTATTCAATTTTAGTAAACACACATCATTGCAGTCAACTTCTAGCAAATAAAATGTTTAAGTTTTATCCATTACTTCAAAAAGAAAATTGTTAAATGAAAGTAATTATGCCTTACTGTAGTTTAACATATTTACCTTATCCTTACTCGAGGTCTAGAAGAAGGCCTTCTAAGCAAGCACAACAAAAATACACACAAGAAATTACAACTTCATAGCAGTTTTTCTTTTTTTTACCAAGATAAGAAAAAGATCTGGTTAGTAACATCAGCAATTATGAATTTATTAATGCATGCAATGAAAATGTTATTTAGTAGTCATCAAAAATATTTAGTATCGTAAAGGAATAATATTCAACAGATTGGTTTTGTGCATAAAAAGATATATGAAATGAAACCAAGCAGATGTAAATAAATTAATGACATTAAATAGAATATGCTGTTCTGTATATTAAAAAAAAGTACGCAGAATGAAAAGAATTATTCTAAATATTACTTAAGAATGTATTCGACCATGATTTCTTAATTATTACATGCTTAGAAACAGGCGATATTTCAGAAATAAATCATTAGCTGATATTTGGCAAGTAGGAATCTTATTAGGATGAAATGCTTGGTCTCAATCACCATGCCTGCTGGCCGCTAACATTAAAAGCATAATTAGGTTATAGCAAAGTTAATACTTTACATTTTATAGACTAATAGAGAAGGAGATCTATTACCAAAATTTTATTTGTTATACCTTTTAAATTAAAACATAAAAAACTTATTATTCAAACTAAGAGGGAGTTATTTGTGGGGATGAGAAGCCTGAAAAGAATGTTTAATTCCACGATTCTAAAAAGTAACAATTAAGAAAGTTATTGTAAGACAACCCGTAAGTTATATGCATTCAAAAGTAATGTGCCAAAATAAATTAAACATGAGTGTATATAGATAATATTCATTATTCATAATCTTTTTAAAAAAAATTGACATTGTCCACAGATTACTTACTTGAAAGAGGCGTGGTCTTGGCGCATTGTAAGAGGCCGGTTCTCCTGGGTTGGTGTGTTCTGAGGAGTGCCTGGGCCACTGCCACTACCTTTCTTCTTCAGAGCAGATTTCAAAGGCATTGCGTGAAACTTGGGCTCTTTGGCTGGTATTTCTTCTACTCTTGATGTGTCAATGCTGGGATCAGGCTGTGGAACTCTGAACGAGTAGCGAGGATCATCGATATCTGGATCCTCGTCTTCGTCTTCTTCGTACTCATCTTCATCTGGATCTGAAGGTGCATAAGTGCCTTATTAAAATTGAACACACAGAAACGTTACATTTAAATGTGGGGACTAGGGAAACTAAGGTGACTGCAAAGGTGTGCCACTACTATAAAAATAGTACTAATTAGTACAAAAAATGTTTCAGGCATGAACTAATTACACGCCAAACATAACACAGAAATCTTCTTGGATGGAATATTTTGGATAGTAAAGTGAGACCTGGAACTTTTAGTCATACAACTTTGATTGTTAACCTGGTAATTATCAAAGATGGAAGTCTTTCCAGGTGTAATTGTTTGATTAACAGTTCTCGGTTTAGCCTAGAAGATGACGACAGAGATTTTAGTCGTCAAAATGTCACGTTTAAATATGCTACACCCCTGTGAAAACCGAGAACTGTTTATCGAACCTGGTAATTGTTTTCCAAAATTTCTCATCTAGTAAGGATGCAGAAATGCCCAGGAAAAGTAGCATTTTAGATTGTCTGTGATATTTAGTACTTCAATCTCCAACTGTAATAATAGATATCAGAGATTATCTCTACAATAAATTTTAATAGATAAACAAATTTACTTGATAATTGAACGTAATTAATACAAAAAAAATGTAGCAAGTGACCATTAAATTTTGAATGCCACTATCCAACAAAAAACTGATCTCTAATTAAGAAATCTCTCTGTTAGTGAATACGAAGTCAGTACATACCTACTAAACTTTTTACAGCATTTTCATAAGAAATTTATGCACATAAATGTTCAATTTAATTATTGAATATTATATTAAGATTACTGGAAATTTGCTGTTGGGAACTACTAAGGAAATTTGTCACTACGCCCGTATTTACCTTCATAGATAAAAGTTGGCAATTCCATAGGCGGTTGTGGAGAAGAGCTGAACATAGGTGGAGGAGGAATGGGCCCAATTTCAGATACAGGAATTGGAGGCTCTGGTAATTCTGACAGAAGGGGCACTGGCCGTTGCTCTGACATGTTTGATTGCACGGGGGATCCCTCGGTGGGTGCATTTTCTGAAGTTACTGAAACAATTCATTTTGACATTTCAGATTATAGGTAATTGTCATTGTCACAACATTAAATATCACTACTACTTCCTAGACATGCAAAGTGAGCATCTGGCACTTTGAATCGTGCATTAAACAAATATTCGGCCTAATGACACAATGATAGAAATATTAAAATAATAATCACATGAAGATTTGGTCTAGATTACAGCAAAAGAGTATATAATAAGAAGTACCTGACACATATTAAAAAAAAACAATAACATAAAGAACTAAACAGTTTCCATATTTTATATATATTATTTGCCATGAGAGGATTTCATTGAAAATTATCAGTATTAGGAAGTTTAATCAAGAAAACTTGTAATTAGCTTCCACTTTGGAAAGGACTGTTAAAGTATGATATGTAAAATTGTCTTTATTTTTAATGGCCAAATAAACAGTCCCATTCAACCTCGTCATTATCCTAAACCACAAATTGATGCAGGATACTTATTACTTGAGATGTTAAAATGAAAATATATTGTGCACGAGAGACTTACTTGAAACATAATCTAAAATTTTATCTCCAAGTAAACATAAAAGTAAATATTTTTCCGACACAGTCAATGGCACTGAAGCGAACTTACAACATCTAATCCTATACTGAAGATGGTAAATTAGTAAATATAGCACTGTAAAGTTTATTGTGAGCTGCCTGTATATAGGTCCATATTATGGACAGTGACGATGGTAATGGATGTAACTTACTGGCTGGAGGAATGGCTGAAGAGCGTGGCGGGGAGCTGTGGGACATGCAGTGCTCGCTGTGATAGCAGAGCAGTCGCCTCGTCAGCTTCCCTGGCCCGAGTGTGTTGGGCCTCTCGGGCCTTGGGGGGTCCTGTTGGGGGACAGAGGGCGGAGTTTCCCCTGCTGGGGAAGCCACTGACCCATTTGCTTGATCAGTCTTGTCCTTTTTGGGCTCTGAAATAAAACAATGAGATTATTGTATAACATATGGAAGAAAGAGAGACTAAATTTGTAAACAAAATCCGTATCCTAAAATGTAACAGACAAGGAAAATTGCAGTTTCAGAAAATATATTTTACTTCAAACAGTGTCAATTAACAGCCCATGTACTTGAGTCTGACAAGTGAGCACTTCAAATATGCACAACATTTGTATAAATATTGTTATTTTCATCTATGTGCAGGAGAATATATAGTTTTTTTAAAATAGTGATGGAATCACCTAGGAACCATTTATATCACCTTTTAATGCAGAAAGTAGAATAAATATTGTACACAGTATATTTTTTAAATGAAGGAAAATAAAATTGTGTGTCCTGAATATGTAAGAAGCATTAAAGCGACAGATAAACGCAACAAATTTAAAAATTTGCTAATAAATATAATGGAACACATTTGTTCCCACGACATGCACATCAATACAGAGAAACGTTTGATAAAACACATCAAGAACTTCCCTAGAGATTAATTAATTTTACATCACTGGATCCAATACACTTGGCCACAGAACGAAAACTCAACCGGATAATCAAGTGATGATATCAATTTCACAGGCATTGACTGTTGATGGTAAAAATATTAGTTTACAATCCTCCGCCACTGTTTTTAAAATAAATACCTAACACACTCATTGTCCTATCAGAGGATCAGAAAGTGTAAAATGAATTACAAAAAAAATCCTACTGTAATAATACTTTTTTACCAACAAAATGAAGCAAATGTCATCTCCAACGATTCACCGATTTGCCTAGAAAATTTAATCAGTCTAAATTATTTATCAAACTTTCCACATTCAGGATCTGTCCACTTGGACAGACATGAGGGCGTGCTCTGCATCATTCAATTAATTTATTTATTATGGTAATATTCTTCACCATATCATAAATTAGATATACGTGCAGCCCCACTATTGATGGGTCCATGTTCTATAAAATGTAAAGACGAGACTATCTAAAAATGAGAGGGTATAATGTAATAAACTTATTACATTTATACAAAGTTAATAATAATAAGAAGAAGTAGTATAGGCTACATTTTTGGGTGTTTTTTGTCTTTGATTTTGTTTGGCTGTCATGGAGAGTAATAAATAAATTAATTGAATGATATTGAGTTTATTTTTCTTATTATAGAGCACGCCCTGCTGTCTATTCAAGTGAACGGATCCTGAATGTGGAAAGTTTGATCAATATTTTAGAGTTTATTATAGGTATCAGTATAAATCAAAACTTCAGCCAATGGGAAGTATGGAAATTTCACAGTAAAACATTAACAAGGTCTTCGAGATCTTTAAATTCAAATATTTTACACAATTTTTACTTTTGGTAAATGTGTATGTCAGTCTAAAAGAAAAATTAATGGTTCATTGAGATATAAACAAAAATCCCCAATGAATATTGAAAGAGATTCTTTATGAAATGTAAATGAAAGGGAAATGTGTACTGTGAGAAGACCTCGAGAGGACTGCGAGGATTTAACAAACGAGGCCTTTCGCAGTGAGAACTGTTAAGCGACTGACACCTTAGCATTCTGGATCTGAATATTAGTGACAGACGTTATTGTTTGCATGTCTAATTGTCTGATTTGTCATGCAGACACAGAAAAACCTTGACAAGTGTCAGCCCTGGAGGGGTGGGGGGTTGCAGACTCTGGTGGTTCTGTTCTCAACCATCGCACCTTTCCGCCCCTGAAGGTGAGTTGTATATCAGTCATTACTTTGGATTAATTTTACATATTTCCTTTCTACATGACAGGCAGTGAGGGGGGGGGGGGACACTTGAACTGGATTGGAAATGACTCAACCATCGCTTCTTGCCGCCCCTGAAGGTGAGTTGTATATCAGTCATTACTTTGGATTAATTTTACATATTTCCTTTCTACATGAGAGACAGTGGGGGCAGGGGGGAAAACACGTGAACTGGAAATGACTCAACCAACGCTCCTTGCCGTTCCTGAAGGCGAGTTGTATATCAGTTATTACTTTGGATTAATTTTACATATTTCCTTTCTACATGAGAGACAGTGGGGGCAGGGGGGAAAACACGTGAACTGGAAATGACTCAACCAACGCTCCTTGCCGTTCCTGAAGGCGAGTTGTATATCAGTTATTACTTTGGATTAATTTTACATATTTCCTTTCTACATGAGAGACAGTGGGGGCAGGGAGGAAAACACGTGAACTGGAAATGACTCAACCAACGCTCCTTGCCGTTCCTGAAGGCGAGTTGTATATCAGTTATTACTTTGGATTAATTTTACATATTTCCTTTCTACATGAGAGACAGTGGGGGCAGGGGGGAAAACACGTGAACTGGAAATGACTCAACCAACGCTCCTTGCCGTTCCTGAAGGCGAGTTGTATATCAGTTATTACTTTGGATTAATTTTACATATTTCCTTTCTACATGAGAGACAGTGGGGGCAGGGAGGAAAACACGTGAACTGGAAATGACTCAACCAACGCTCCTTGCCGTTCCTGAAGGCGAGTTGTATATCAGTTATTACTTTGGATTAATTTTACATATTTCCTTTCTACATGAGAGACAGTGGGGGCAGGGAGGAAAACACGTGAACTGGAAATGACTCAACCAACGCTCCTTGCCGTTCCTGAAGGCGAGTTGTATATCAGTTATTACTTTGGATTAATTTTACATATTTCCTTTCTACATGAGAGACAGTGGGGGCAGGGAGGAAAACACGTGAACTGGAAATGACTCAACCAACGCTCCTTGCCGTTCCTGAAGGCGAGTTGTATATCAGTTATTACTTTGGATTAATTTTACATATTTCCTTTCTACATGAGAGACAGTGGGGGCAGGGGGGAAAACACGTGAACTGGAAATGACTCAACCAACGCTCCTTGCCGTTCCTGAAGGCGAGTTGTATATCAGTTATTACTTTGGATTAATTTTACATATTTCCTTTCTACATGAGAGACAGTGGGGGCAGGGAGGAAAACACGTGAACTGGAAATGACTCAAAAACGCTCCTTGCCGTTCCTGAAGGCGAGTTGTATATCAGTTATTACTTTGGATTAATTTTACATATTTCCTTTCTACATGAGAGACAGTGGGGGCAGGGGGGGAAACACGTGAACAGGAAATGACAAAACCAACGCTCCTTGCCGTTCCTGAAGGCGAGTTGTATATCAGTTATTACTTTGGATTAATTTTACATATTTCCTTTCTACATGAGAGACACTGGGGGGGGGGGGGCACTTGAACTGGATTGGAAATGACTCTGCCGGAAGCTACAGAGGATTAAAAATAGCAGGGGTATGACATGTAACATGAGGTATGTAGGGGGGATGGGGGGGTTGATTTTATCTCTAAAACAGAAGCTACCTGAACCGCCATTGTGAGTGGTTTCACAGCGTCTGGAGTGACGAATTTGGTTCCCAATTGCGAACGGTCTTGGTGTCTCACCTCATTAACTGCGGGATCACCACTGGGGCGAGCTTGTCGCAACCTGCCTTGGCAAAAACAACCTGCCAAGAGCGCGTTGTGCAAGAACAGCTGACAATTGTTCGCGAACACCGCGGACCAGAGGTATTCCGTCGTTGCCAGAGCAGCTCTCCGTTACCACGACCAGGCATGGACGGCTAACATGTGGAAGAGCTGACGTGGTCTTGACCATACGAGGCTGGTTTCAACTCAAAACCCTTAAAGTTCCCCAAGGTCGAAGATATCAAACTTTTCAACCCCAGTTCGACCTCAACGAACACTCTGCCAAGTCCACAACACCAGTGGCCCCCCTTTTTTAGATTCAAATCTAAATCTGGAGGTGCGAGTCGCTGCGCAGTTCACCACCGGCCAAGGTTTTCAAATAAATTCGTTCCTGGAAAACGTGTAGACCTGGCTGGATACGCCGCAGGCTGCCAACTTTTACGTAAGAGGCTCTTCCTGCCTCCCTGCCGTGACCAACCGCCGACACCTACACCACGATGACGTGGACACGAATTTTCCGGCACACAGAAAAAAGAGGTTGATGATGCTTGTTTTGACGTCCAAGCACTTGATAAAATGCACGGGGTTTAATTCACACACTCAGATTATAATTGATCCAACGGTCTTCCTTAAAATGGCGTCAAGTTAGAAATCAATATCAATTAAAATTAACCAAGGACTAAAAAAAAAACCCATTGGCATCCGAAATAATCGGTCATGATTATGATGAATTATCCCTTAAAGGCGAATGGGCGTCACCAGATGAAACTTGATGACTCGTCAGTTGCTGGATGACTGAGTCCGCTAAACCGTTGACCAACTCCGTGGAAAAGAAAAGTTGGTCTCGGTAAAGAGATTATTCATTGACCTTTCGCCGCCTCACACTTCCCGGGCACCATCAAGCCCCACCCAACACTCGAAACCTTCACATTAATAACCAACCAACTCCCCCCCCCCTCAAACCTCCCCTCAGTGACCCTCAAAAGGGCTGGGAAAGTCGCTGGACTGGACCCTCCACCAACCACAAGCCAGCATTGACCATATTAATAGTAAATACTTGTAAATTTATGAACCAAAGTGAAAGATGTTGATCAACCGGGGGGTCAATATTTCAACGGGTGATTTTTTTTTAACGTGAGCCTGCAGATATTTTGAACTCTGCAGAGGTTGGATCTGAAACTGATTGACGAAAACTGGTGGCGGGCACGACGGATCTCAAGAACCACCGAACAGTTTGCCTCCAAAAAGTGATCAAGGACCCCCAATTATCAGAGTGGAGCCGCGAGTCTAGAACGAGTGAGTTATTTGTGGCGGCAGTTGTTCTCTGTCAAGAGCCACAAGACACGACGTCGCTATCAATTCAGCCATCACCACTTGCCCTTCCTTGCAAGATGGACACACACACCCCCGCCCCGCCCTCCCCCCCAAGACAAATTAAGCAGCGACTACTCCAAAAGAACCCCCAATCAGTCTCGCCGTCCTGTCCAACTTAATTGTCCCCTCGACGGCGATCAATAAGAGGACAAATGCTCTCTCATGTATGGTTGGACGCTCAAGGATGTGTGGATGTGCTGATCACATTATTAGTGATCAATTTCACTCTGCAGGTGAACAGCGATACTTACAAGCTGTCCCTACGGATGCTTCCTCCCTTCCCCGGGGGGCGGGCAGGACCACTGTGTGACGTCACGCTGACCACAGCAGGTCTTGCGACCTCAACTTTGACAGTTTCTTCAATATGGGAGGTTGGTTTAATATCGACACTTGTGAGGAAGGGGGAATGCGTTAGTCAGACATTCCCTGGCCCGACGCCTGTTCGCTATAAATACGACGTCCTCCCACAAAAAGGCTCCTCCGGCCTGACTCCCGCGTCCGTCATTGAGCAATTGTCCTCAGGGAAGAGGGTGGGAGTGGGGGGGGGGGGGGTGAATAATCGCCTCCTTAACTTCTATCCTACCCTCGCTCGCCTTGACACTGACAGTTCTTGAGAAATTCCAATTACTCGAATACGGTGCAACTACAGATATTCCTAGCTGCGACCAGGTGCGGGGCCGCCAGAGATAAGGCAAGGGGAACTTCCTCCAGGAAACACGAGATAGTCGCGGTTTCCGGAGAGACTCTTGCCACATCCACAGATGTCAAATCTCTCTCTCTCTCTCTCTCTCTCTCTCGCTTATACATACATACACGCGTTATAAAACATTGTAGGAGACACAGAAAGTGGCTACTTTGGGGATGCCTCCTCCTCTCTCCGTTTTTGAACTAAGGTTCCCACAAGCCGAGGCACTGTTTTGAGAGGTAAAATGTTCTGGGGTCGCAGACCTTGGGGCGTACGGTTAGATTTGTTCGCTGTTCCCATTGCAAGAGTCGGGCCCAGCTGCCTCCTAAATGGGTCGAGGCACGGAGAAAGGGGAATGCTGCGTCCCCACAGCAACCTCCTCTCCCGCTATCCTAAGGGAAGGGCGTGGGACAAGTACGCAAGAGCCCGACCTACCTGATGCAGGTTTTTCTAGGGGTTTCCCTGCATTACTTTTAGGCGAATGCCCCGGGGGTAGGATCCTTAAACTATAGCCCGGGGGCCCCGTAGTTAACCCTTGGCTACCTTCCTCTACCCTTCCGCATCCCCCCTTTCAGATCCCTTCCTATGCTATTAAAGGGGAGTTGCCACCATGTGGATTACCCTCATGTAGCCTGCTACCCTAAAAAAACCTATTAATTTTTTTTCTGACCCTTAAAAGACCCCTGTGTTTATTTATAGTATATCTTAAATAGTTATATATAAATATATATATATATATATATATAATTAAATAGGTGTCTTGTTTCACCTTTAAATTTTTTTAAACCATAAATAAAATTATTAACTCAAATAATTTTTTCTTTAAGTTTATTTTTTTAAAAAATATTTTAGAAGCCTAATAAATAAACTCAGCTGATTGAAAAGTAACACACAACAACAACGTCGCTGGGGATCCTCGACGCTGTCTTCAGAGGTGCTGAGAAGAGCCTAGAGCGACACAACTGCACTGTTTTCGAGGCTTGTCAACTGAACAGTGCAGCTGTGTCTCTCTAGGCTCCTTCTCGTGTTACTAAGAAGAGCATAGAGCGACACAAGTGCACTGTAGAGCTCTTTCTCCTGTTACTAAGAAGAGCTTAGAGCGACACAACTGCATTGTTTTGAGGTTTGACAATTGACCAATGGAGTTGTGTTATTCTATGCTCTTTCTTCTGTTCGTAAGGAGAGCCAAGAGTGACACAACGGCACTGTTTAGAGGTTTGTCAACTGACCAGTCCAGTTATCCCTCTGTAGGCTTTTCCTCCTGTTACTAAGAAGAGCATAGAACGACACAAGTGCATTGTTTTGAGGTTTGACAATTGACCAGTGGAGTTGTGTTATTCTAGGCTCTTTCTTCTGTTCGTAAGGGGAGCCTAGAGTGGCACAACGGCACTGTTTCGAGGCTTGTCAACTGACCAGTCCAGTTATCCCTCTGTAGGCTTTTCCTCCTGTTACTAAGAAGAGCATAGAGCGACACAAGTGCATTGTTTTGAGGTTTGACAGCTGACTAGTGCAGTTGTGTCTCTCTATGCTCCTTCTCCTGTTACTAAGAAGAGCACAGAGCGACACAAGTGCTCTGTAGAGCTCTTTCTCTTGTTACTAAGAAGAGCATAGAGCGACACAAGTGCATTGTTTTGAGGTTTGACAGCTGACTAGTGCAGTTGTGTCTCTCTATGCTCCTTCTCCTGTTACTAAGAAGAGCATAGAGCGACACAAGTGCTCTGTAGAGCTCTTTCTCCTGTTACTAAGAAGAGCATAGAGCGACACAAGTGCATTGTTTTGAGGTTTGACAATTGACCAGTGCAGTTGTCTCTCTCGAGGCTGTTTCTTCTGTTTGTAAGAAGAGCACAGAACGACACAACTGCACTGTTTTCGAGGCTTGTCAACTGAACAGTGCAGTTGTGCCTCTCTAGGCTCCTTCTCCTGTTATTAAGAAGAGCATAGAGCGACACAACTCCACTGTTTTGAGGTTTGACAAGTGACCAGTGCAGTTGCGTCTCTCTAGGGCTCTTCTCAGCACCTCTGAAGGAAAAGGGAACAAGGATCCCAGCGACGTCGTTGTTGTGTGTTACTTTACATCATCCCTTTCTTTGTGCCTGTATTTGGCTCTCTTCCTCATCATCATCATCATCATCACATCTTCTATGCTGACACTATACGCGAAATCTCTTTTCCCTTTTCCCTAATCACTTCAACGGTAAAGAGAGACCTGAATTGAAGGGAAGGAGGGGGGGCGAGACTCCACATCATTTTGCAGCTCGCAAACGCGGATAATTCGCAGGTTTACGGGATATATATACATATATATATATATATATATATGTATATATATATTTAAAAACATTCTCTACAACATTCAGAAAAGGAGTCAAGTTACAAGGAAGCACAAGCTAAAGACGCAAGAGTCACTACACAGCCGCTACACTGCGGCGGAGAGACGAGAGGAATGACAATACCAACCTTACACAGCAAAAAAAACCAACCGAATAAAGTCGGGTGGAAAAAAAAAAATTCTCCAGTTCTCGTCGCCTCAGATTATCATAAAAATGATCAATAATAAAAGGTAGACATATTCAAGACATAAAGCGTCAGAACGTCACATTTCCTGAAGAGTGGGGAAAACATAGAAGATGTCGCAAATTAGCGACGAAACGTTGTATCAATCCTAATCAAAAAAAAAAAATTTACCGTTAAAAGGCCCCTGTGTTTATTTATAATACATCTGAAATAGTTATATATATACAAGTTTTTTTATTTAACGTCTGCTCTGAATTGATAATAAAATAATTAGCGACCTCATACAGACACATATTTTTTTTAATGACGACGTTTCGACACCCCCTTAGCCTTTCCTTCACAGCTGTTAGCGTTGACCTGCCACCCCCGCCCCCCCCCCTTCCCCCGCAAAAATACCGTTCTGTGTGAATTTAATAACTTGTTACGTTTAGTTTTACTGCTGTTAAACACCTGAAGATGATACGAAACGTTATCGAAACGTCGTCGTCGTCATCATCATCATAAAAAAAGAGGTTTCTGTACAAGGGTCATCAATTACTTTATTATTAATTTTTTATTTTAAAAGGTAAACCAAGACGACAACGTCTCACTACAACAGTATTATCTTTGATAGCGCACATCTACGGGTTTGGTGTTCTTTGTAGTGGTTTGTCTCACCATCTCCTGGTGTTGACGAGGATCACAACGGTCGAAACGTCAAATAGCTTTTGTTATAACTTCAAAATTAATTTCCAGTCATACAGAAAGACCTGCAGCTGCTGCCACCGCGCCCTGAAGATGTCACAAATTAGTGACGAAACGTTGTATAAATCCTATTTTAAAAATAAAATCATTTTCTGACCGTTAAAAGCCCCCTGTGTTTATTTAGAATATGTCTCAAACAGTCATATATATATCATTATTAAATAGGTACAGAGGCTGAGGCAGAGCGAGCAGGGAATCTGGACTGGGACGGGGGGGGGGGCGGCCGGGGCCGGGGGCAGGAGGGGGCGGGGAGGCTGAGAGCGAGCGAGAGATTGGTTTGGTGCAGAGGTGGAGGCGCAAAGACCTTGACCCCATTGCAGATGCGGAAGGAACAAAGTCAGGTGCGCCACTCGTCTCGCAAGTGACGCCAGTGCAGGAAACTTTACAAAAAAAAAAATTCCGCCCCTAAACGGCCACAGATAAACAACAACAATAATTTTTCTGACGGAAGGAAAGGTGAAATTCCTATTGATCTCAGCCCCCAACCCCACCCCCGGGGGTGCAGACGTAGCTACGAGCTCACCATAAAACAGGGGCACGTCAACAGGTTTAATCTCGGTTAGTTTAAAAGTGGCAACGTCAACCGTAAACGCCCAACCCTTTTTTTATGATCCCTCCATTAAAAGGTGCTTCCACCAGGACGGGTTGAAAAGCCGTGAGTCGAGGCACGGGGGCGAAGGGGGGGGGGCTGATGATAAAACAGGGAAGGCGACAGGGTGATGAATATAAAAGCGAAACGGACCGGGCAAGGACACACGGGCAGAGGTGGCGTGGAGCCGTCCAGCCAGGTGGAAGATTCGCACTGCGGGAAGGTGGGAGGGGGGGGGGCGGAGAGGCCCCGGGGCCCAAATAAAGTAAGGTGATGCGGTTGTCCCAGGTCTGGATCAATAACTCGCTACGCCCACGCGCTGGACCGCCGCCGCCGCCGCCGCTGCGGAGGCCCACCTTCGAGCACCTGTTGCTGGTTACCTCTGGCCCTGCGGTGGCCCGGGGGCAGGAAGGCTGCCGGGGGCGTGAGGGGCGGCGCGCCGGCGTCCCACGCAGGCACCACGTCCGGGGGCGGCGCGCCGGGCAGCGTGAGCTTGCGGCGCCGCGGCGTCAGCGTCTTGACGAGGAACCCGACGCCGCTCATGGCCCGCGCTACACTGCCGCCGCCGCTGCACCAGCTCCGACGCGCCCGGATCGTTACCCGTGACGTCACGGGCGTCCCGCGCGCCATCGCGCGGCGCTCAATGGAAGCGCGGCTCAATCAATCTCCGCTTAATTGCCGCCATTCAGCACGCAGCCGCATAGTACGCGCGAGGGGCAGCGAACATATGACGGACGCGCGGCGCAACGCCAGTGTGAAGGGGATTTTTACTTCATTTTTATCTCTAGCAGCCTGCATGAGGGTGGCAACTCCCCTTTAATAGCATAGGAAGGGGTTTGAAAGGGAGGATGCGGAAGGGTAGAGGAAGGTAGCCAAGGGTTAACTAGGGCCCTCCCGGGGTATAGTTTAAGGATCCTACCCCGGGGCATTCGCCTAAAAGTAATGCAGGGAAAACCCTAGAAAAATCTGCATCAGGTAGGTCGGGCTCTTGGATACTTGTCCCGCTCCCTTCCTTAGGATGACGGGTGAGGGGTGTTTGCTGTGGGGACGCAGCATTCCCCTTATCCGTGCCTCGACCAGTTTAGGAGGCAGCTGGCCGACTGTTCCAATGGGAACAGAGGACAACTCTTACCGTATGCCCACCAAGGTCTGCGACCCCGGAACAGTCACCTCTCAAAACAGTGCCTCGGTTTGTGGGGAACCTTAGTTCAAAAACGGAGAGAGAAGGAGGCATCGTCAAAGGTAGCCCCTTCCGTCTCTCCTAGAAGGGTTCTGCCTGCGAGAGAATAACCCTCGCATATAGCTTTTTCGATCGTGGTTCTTTTTTTTAGGATACCAGGCTAAATGAGGGTAATCCAATATGGTGGCAACTCCCCTTTAATAGCACGGGAAGGGATTTGAAAGGGGGGCGGAATGGTAGAGGAAGGTAGCCAACTAGGGGGCCCCCGGGCTATTGTTTAAGGACCCTTTTCCGGGGCATTCGCCTAAAAGTGATGTAGGGAAAACCGTAGAAAAACCTGCATCAGGTAGGTCGGACTCTTTGGCACTTGTCCCACACACTTCTTTAGGATAGCGGGAGAAGAGTTTCTTTTTAGGATAACAGGCTACATGAGGGTAATCCACTCCCCTTTAATAGCACGGGAAGGGATCTGAAAGGGGGGATGTGGAAGGGTAGAGGTCCACTTGCAATATTTTCCCTCCTTTATTTCAGTCGCGGGTCGTCTCGTGAGATTTTTTTTTAAATTTTGTAAAATCCCCCCCCCCCCTTTCCGCCCCCGTGGCGCCGTATAATGGGGGGGTTTCGGACGGATGCCGCCTCCCCTCCCACGGGGACGCTGAGCGGCATGGTGGACGCCTTGACCTTGAGGGGCGGCGCATGCGTCTTCGTATCGATTGGCTCCAATACGCAACTCTGGTCTTGAACTCCTCGTCTTTGTCTGCTGCATCGACGAGGAGGCGGCGGTGGTGGGGCGGCGGCGGCGGCGGCGAGGGCGTCCACATCAAAACAAACAAAAACAGCCCCTTGCGACGACGACGGCGACGTCGAGAGCTCTACAAATTAACAGCGACGGTGGAAGGAAACGTATCATCAGGTGAGTGACGTCACGACGCAATCAACATCTTTGCAATCTTCCAGAGATGCCAATACTCTATATGAAGAAGCTCTCTGAGTCTTTCACCTCTCACTATCGAGACTTTATAATCATTTATTTTTAATAAAAGTGAAACGTTTACGTCTGATAATGAAGGATGTATGTTTATATGTTATCAGTTCTTTTGTCCAGTATATAATTTTCTGCATAATTTATATGTTACGCCCCTCCACCCTCACCCTTAAGCGTACTGCCTTCCCATGCCGAAAAAGGGGCTCAAATTGTACACAAACAACATCGGGAGAAATACTGTCAGTCTCTTTGACCACTGAGAAATATTTATTCGACGCAAATATCGACCGAGTTTCCATGTTTAAAAATTTCCACCCCCGTCCCTGAGGGTTAAATGGCAAGTTTCATGTCATAATTAAACTCAGCGACATCCATAACCCCAGATTTGCCTCCAATCTCGGTTTTACTCGCGTTATTTTCCTGGCAACGTCTTTCCACCCCTACCACCGCTAATCGAGCTCGTTTCTCATGCCATAAAGGGGGTTGAAATTACACACCGATAAATCGATAGAAATACTGCCATCTAATTGACCATGAGAAATATTTTATTCAAAGCAAATATCTGCCGTTTATGAATGCTGGAAAAAATTCCATCCCCGTCCACCCTCGCCCCTAGGGGTTAATAAATGTCATAATTAAACTCAGCGACATCAATAGCCCGGGATTTGACTCCAATCTCTGTTCCATTCGCGTTATTTTCCTAGCAACGTCCTTCCAACCCCAACCACCCCGCACCCCTAAGCGCAAACCTTTCTCATGCCATAAAGAGGGGTGGAAATTATAGACAAACAACATCGGTAGAAATACTGCCATCTAATTGACCCTGAGAAATATTTTCTTCAAAGCAAATATCGGCCGAGTTTCCATGTTTCAAACATTTTAACCCCCTTCCTGAGGGTTAAATGGCAAGATAAATGTCATAATTAAAGTCAGCGACATCCATAACCCCGGATTCGCCTCAAATCTCAGTTTCATTCGCGTTATTTTCCTGGCAAACTCTTTCGACTCCCTCCATCCAGCACCCCTAAGCGCGCTCCTTTCTCACGCCATAAAAGGGTTGAAATTACACACCCATAACATCGGTAGAATCAGTATCAATCTCTTTGACCCCGAAAAATATTTACCCGACTCAAATATCGGCCGTTTTACCACGTTTGAAAATAACTACCCCGCCTCCTGAGGAGTGTTAGGCGTGTCTCACCCCTCGATACAGTTTCTTGTGTTTTTGAAGTGTTTGTCTACCGGTTTTTGTTGCAATCTGTCCACGCGTCTAGATTTGTACAGAGATTAACGTCAATACACACAAACATACATCATCTTTCTCTGAGAAGATAATTGGTCGTCTTGAGGTGAAGCTGCGCCGCGTCCGTGAGCCTTGAAACTGAGGAATTTCTGTCGTCATAACCTCAGAAGTAAAAGTTGTGAGTCTCCGAGGCGCCGGCGAGATCCTTGCCAAGTCATTTGCATGCCTCAGTCCCCCACCTCTCTGTCGTTGGAAGGAAGCCTTCGTGGTGGTGGTGCCTATCCACTGCGCAATAGTCAGGTGTGCTAAGGAGAGCCTAGAACGACACAAGTGCACTAGTCAGGTGCTAAGAAGAGCGTAGAGCGACACGACTGCACTAGTCAGGTGCTGAGAAGAGCGTAGAGCGACACAACTGCACTAGCGAGGTGCTGAGAAGAGCCTAGAGCGACACAACACAAGGTGCTAGGAAGAGCGTAGAGCGACACAACTGCACTAGTCAGGTGCTAGGAAGAGCCTAGAGCGACATAACTGCACTAGTCAGTTGACATAACTCAAACTGTCTTTTGACTAGTGCAGTTGTGTCGCTCTAGGCTCTTCTCAGCACCTGACTAGTGCAGTTGTGTCGCTCTAGGCTCTTCTCAGCACCGCACTAGTGCAGTTGTGTCGCTCTAGGCTCTTCTCAGCACCTGACTAGTGCAGTTTTGTCTCTCTAGGCTCGTGTCAGCTCCTGACTAGTGCAGTTGTGTCCCTCTAGGCTCTTCTCAGCACCTGACTAGTGCAGTTGTGTCGCTCTAGGCTCTTCTCAGCACCGCACTAGTGCAGTTTTGTCTCTCTAGGCTCGTGTCAGCTCCTGACTAGTGCAGTTGTGTCTCTCTAGGCTCTTCTCAACACCTGACTAGTGCAGTTGTGTGTCTCTAGGCTGTTCTCAACACCAGACTAGTGCAGTTGTGTCGCTCTAGGCACTTCTCAGCTCCTGACTAGTGCAGTTGATAGATACGGGGAGGATTACCGACGTAATGCAAGTGTTGCAACTTCCCAGAGGTAGTTCTTACGGGATTCGTTCCCTTGAACATCGTAATCGCTCCGCTGTAGGAAAGTTTGTGTTTGCGATCCACTCTGCAGGTTTCCCTCCCTCCCTCCCGAGTCTGTGGGGCTGGGAGAAGAAATATGGATTCCTCGAATCACACGAGACGCGGAGCTTATGTGCAACATCTCTGCCCCACCGCGCCAGGGATTCATCATATAGTTAGTTTAGACAGCCGTTCTTCATGGAGGGCGACTTGGAAACTCCTTTGTTTCTTCAAAACGATAGAGAAAGCCTTCGGTGACTCTTGAGGAAAATAGTTAAACTACTTCTCATTCCGTGAGAATCTGATGACTAGAAAGGTTGCAGGCCTGCCAACATCTGTATCGAAATTTTTGTTTCCTCAATCCTCTCCATTTTAAATAGAAATAAAAAAATTAGGGGGCTGCGGAGAAGAAGAAGCTGTAGCCAGGCTGCATGAGGGTGATCCA
This sequence comes from Zhengitettix transpicula, assembly GCA_037074705.1. Classification (NCBI taxonomy): domain Eukaryota; kingdom Metazoa; phylum Arthropoda; class Insecta; order Orthoptera; family Tetrigidae; genus Zhengitettix; species Zhengitettix transpicula. Next base: position 70,507,820 of record CM073596.1, on the reverse strand, counting down.
ACATGGTAGCAACTCCCCCCCTTTAATAGCATAGGAAGGGGTTTGAAAGGGGGGATGCGGAGGGATGGAGGAAGGTAGCCAAGGGTTAACTAGGGGCCCCCCGGACTATGATTGAAGGATCTTACCCCTTTAGGGAAATTCGCCTAAAAGTGATGCAGGGACAACCCCCTCAGGTACGTCGAGCTCTTGGGTACTTGTCCCACGCCCTTCCCTGGATAGCGGGAGAAGAGTTTGCTGTGGGGTCGCAGCGTTCCCCCTTCTATGTGCCTCGACCAGTTTAGAAGGCAGCTGGGCCGACTGTTCCAATGGGAACAGCGGACAACCCTTACAGTATGCCCCAAGGTCTGGTACACCGGAATATTCTTCTCCTTCGGTAGCGCTTCAGCTCCGGTTGAGATCCTCTTTACGTCATCAATCCATCTTCTTCTGGGTCTCCCTTCTTCGCCTGGAAGAGTGGATCACTCCGTTCATCATTTCCTTTGTAATTCTATCCTGTGTCATTCTCTCCACATCGTGTTCGCTGTGACTTCACTATGTCCCTGCCTTCTTGTCACTACGATGCTACATTGCATTCTCCAGCCTTCTTCCTCCTTCATTGGACCATCCATTCTACGTTCCTCTGTAAAGGTTCTTAGTGCATTATTGTGATAATCCGTCAAGTCCACACATCCGACCCGTATATGTGGTAACTGCGCGGACTATTCTTTTGAACAGTCCTGTGTTTGCAAAATACGAAGGCCCTGTTTCCTGCTTGTGTGTTCTTTCTCTTGTGGTCTTCTCCTATATTGTTATCAGGACTCCCAAATAACTCCTTTGAAGTGCTGACCACCTCGCCTCGGCTTGTAAGAAACCTTAGTTCAAAAATAAAAACCCAGAGAGAGGAGGAGGCATCCCTCCTCCACGGCCCTCTGGGAAGGTTCATCTGCACGTCGTATAAGAGTGAAGCACCCAGACAAGAGCGAGCACCGCTCCAGATGCGACGTGTTGTTCTCTTCGCCCAAGGTAACCGTCCGTGTCCCATTGTATAAATAGTCCTCGGTCTCGTTTCCCGGCTCCTCCTCGTCTCTTCACCTCGTAATTAGCGCACTTCCACTCTGGACGCTCCACGTCAACGCTGGACAGCTACGAGCCCCCCCTAGTTAACCCTTGGCTACCTTCCTCTACCCTTCCGCATCCCCCCGCCTTTCAAATCCCTTCCTATGCTATTAAAGGGGAGTTGCCACCACGTGGATTACCCTCATGTAGCCTGGTACCCTAAAAAAATGAACAATGGTTGCCACAAGCCGAGGCCTGTTCTGAGAGGTGTCAATGTTCCGGGGTCACAGACCTTGGGGGCATACGGTAAGAGTTGTCCGCTGTTCCCATTGGAACAGTCGGCCAGGTGCCCTCCGTCAACTGGTCGAGGCACGGAGAAGGAGGAATGCTGCGACGCCACAGCAAACTCTTCTCCCGGTATCCAGGGAATGGCGTGGGACAAGTACCGAAGAGCCCGACCTACCTGATGCAGCTTTTTCTAGGGTTTGTCCTGCATTACTTTTAGGCGAATTCGCGGGTAGGATCCTTAAACTATAGCCCTGGGCCCCTAGTTAACCCTTGGCTACCTTCCTCTACCCTTCAGCATCCCCCCGCCTTTCAAATCGCTTCCTATGCTATTAAAGGGGAGTTGCCACCACGTGGATTACCCTCGTGCAGCCTGTTACCCTAAAAAAATATATATGCAAAAAAAAGGTAGGAACATACTTAAGACGGAAGCTACAGAAATCTGTAAAAAAAAATATGTCCAGAGATATTGCTGATACTTTATGAGACACGCGTGTGCCACACAGTGCAGGAATGATGATATGGGGGGGTCCATCACGGAGCCCTGAGGCACACCTCATCAGAAACAAACTCCTGAACTTCGCCCTCGTCTTCAAACCAAGATACATCAAGCGGTTACGACCGAAACGTCTTTCAGGATGACGTCAATCACAATCGGGAAAGGCTCCAATGGTTGTCCGCTTCCTTGAATGAACGTTTCGATCCCCCTCCGTGCGTCGCAGTAAGTCCGCGTTACATGCAAGCACAATTGCGAGGCATGAATGGCTGTGTGTGTGTTAGGGATCTGGGCCTGCGCAGGTCTTCATATTGATTTGGGGCGGCTGTCCGGGTAAACACAGCGCAAGGTCACGCCCTGGCGGCCGGGTCGCACCAACTTCACGGCGAACTATCAAGCCCTCCAACCCTCCAGGGGTGCAAACGTGGACCTCCGTCATGCTGTGAGCCCCAGGGGTTGACCGTAACTCCCCGACTTGGGTTATTCTAATCTGATGCCACTCCACCCCCACCCCGAGAGGGGTTGAAACACTATCAATCTCATTAACCCTGAAATAATAAAATCAACGCAATTATCGGCCGTGTCTGCATGTTTCAAAATTTCCACCCCCTATCCCTGGGGTGGTTAAACGGTCAAGTGGATGTCGTAATTAAAATCAGCGACATCCATAACCCTGAATTTGACTCCAATCTCGGTTGTTTTCGCGTTTTTTTTCCCGTAACGCCCCTCCACCACCACCCCCTAATAGTGCTCCTTTCCACACACTTTAAGGGTGTTGAAATTATACGCAGATACCATCGGTATAAACACTACCAATCGAATTAACCCTGATAAAAAATTCAACGGCAAATATCGGCCGTGTCTGCATGTTTCAAAATTTCCATCCCCTATCCCTGGGGCCAATTGAACGTCAGAATTAAAATCAGCGACATCCATAACCATGGATTTGACTCCAATCTCGGTTGTATTCGCGTTATTTTTCCCGTAACGCCCCTCAACCACCACCACCCCCCCCAGTAATACTGCTCCTTTCCCACGCTGTAAGGGCGTTGAAATTACACACAGATAACATCGCTAGAAACACTATCAATTTCTTTCACCCCGAAAAATATTTATCCGACTCAAATATCGGCAGTTTTACCACGGTTTCAAATTTTTCACCCCCATCCGTGGGGAGGGGGAGGGGTTAAACGGCCAATTGAACGTCATATTTAAACTGAGCGACATCCATAAACCTGGATTTGACTCCAATCTCGGTTGTTTTTCTCCTCGTTACGCCCCTCAACCCCCACCTCCTAAGGGTGCTTCTGTAAGGGGGTTAAATTTATACACAGATAACATCGGTAGAAACACTATATATTTATTTGACCCCGAAAAATATTTATCCGACTCAAATATCGGCCTTTTTAGCACGTTTGAAATTTTTCACCCCCGCCCCTGCCTAAATTCAGCTTTTTTTGGAACTGTTAAGATTAGTAAGTCATAAATCTGTATTTTAGGGGTTAGTTTTCTTTTTAGAGAAACAGGAAAGTGGCCAGCAGAACCACGAAAATAAAGTGAGAAAAAAAAGGGAGGGCGCGGGGCCTGATATCACCTCACAAAGGAACACAGGCGTTAGTAAAGCAAACCCTGAGGTCAGGCTGGCCAACCCGTTATTTTCAAGGCCTGCCATTTTGTCACAGACAACCACGCACGAGCTTCACGGAGAGATTGAGTAACACCGTTGGTTCCAAAGAAAGTAACACGTCGTCCGGACTGGATCGATCGAAACGTTCTCTTTAATGACTTATGCGGGGGAAACATGCGATATTCTGCGAGTCAACGACCTCGACACTTCATACACACGCTTGTGGCTAGGATCATGAGGAGAGTCGAGACTCAGCCATGGAGCACAAACTTAAAATAGACGTAAAAAGAATATTAAAATTTAATTACAGACTGATTTAATAAGGGGGAAACCAGAGATATTAAACGAATACTCAAAGATCTGTGTAAATTAAATTAAATAATAAAAATAACTGACTATGATTCAGAAAATAAATGTTTAATTAATGAATTGAAAAGGTTTTCATATTTAACTATATTCAGTTATTTATTTAATACATAATATGAAAACCACGACCTCTGAATCCCGATTAGGGACTTTCAACATGTATACACCTGAAGATGTCTCCAATCGGGGGTCGAAACGTCGTTGTTTTAATATTTTACTATGTTTACGTACTCATTTTTTTTAAAAAAAATATATGAAACACCACGACGTTTCGTCCCCATTCATTGGGGACTTTCAACATCTATACACCTGAAGATGTCCCCAATCGGGGTTCGAAACGTAGTGGATTTCATATTTTACTATGTTTAATTACTCAATTTAAAACACAATATTAAACCCACTACGTTTCGCCTCAATTTATTGGGGAATTTTAACATCCGTAACCTGAAGATGTTTCCAATCGGGGTCGAAACGTCGTGGATTTCATATTTTACTATGTTTAATTACTCAATTTTTAAAAAAAAATAATATGAAAACCACGATGTTTCGTCCCCATTGATTGCGGACTTTTAACATCTATAACCTGATGATGTTCCCAATCGGGGTCGAAACGTCGTGGTTCTAATAATTTGCTATGTTTAAGTCCTCAATTATTTTAAAAAAAATAATATGAAAACCACGACGTTTCGTCCCCATTGATTGCGGACTTTTAACATCTATACACCTGAAGAAGTCCCTAATCGGGGTCGAACCGTCGTTTTTTTCATATTTATTATGATTTTAAATTAAACAACCAATTTTTTTCTCTCTGACTAAACTCCTTTTATTTAACTGACGTCTTGGACGGCCATTTTGATGCTATTAAATCCATTTCTCTGTCGAAATTAAATATCAACGGTACCAAACTATGAAAAAAAAAAACTTTTATCCCCTCCCCCCGGCGGAAATGACGTCACTGTGGCAACAGCAATAAATAAATGGATGCTGATCGATTATTTTAAGACACTTGGACCTTCTTTGGCGTGGAGATTTTTAAATGCGTCAGGGAAGAATCCCCGGTAGATGGCGTCGGGTCCTCAAGATAAACAGGACACTGCTCCTTATCGCGTTCTTGCCTTCTGAGTGTGTGTGTGTGACTGTGTGTGTGTGTGAGCGTCCCGGAAACTATGGAGAAAGGAAGCGTTGGAAATTGGGTCCGCAGCGTCTCCAGGCAATCTTTTTATCTTTGGCGAACAAGGTCGGAAATTGGAACATCCGATCGAGACGTGCCACGGAACCCGCATGAACAGTTACGGCGACGACGTCGACGGGAGAAACGCGAAATAAGCACGTCGGGGGGGAATGAAACAACAGTCAGGAGTTCATTAAAATTGAGTCAATATTCCAGTAAAAAAAAAAGATGACCTGATTCAGATTATTAGTTTATGTGGGGAAGAGATAAAAAATAACAATCGCTGGATAATGACGTTGTCACATAGATTAATCAATATGCTTTATTATTTCGGTCTATGCCACACATTATTCGGAAACGCTGTAAAAAAAACTCTGCAGTAACCGGTTTTGAGGGGCCCCACCACATATCAGATGGGCTTTTAAATGGACCTTATGGTTGGTTCCCCACCTTCTAGCAAATACCACTGCACTTCTGGAGCAAGGGGGGGAGGGGCGGTTTCAGGTCTTTGGAGCATATATATGTAAAAAAATTAATCAATTTGCTTTATTATTTCGGTCTATTCAACACATACCCGCGAGGATATGTGAATCTCTAAATTGAGGCAATACGTTAACCGATTTTCAGTCGGTTCGGAAACCCTGTAAAAAAACTCTGCGGTAACCGGTTTTGAGGGGCCCCACCACATGTCAGATGGGCTTTTAAATGGAGGTTATGGTTGGTTGCCCGCCTTGTAGCAAATACCTCTGCACTTCTGGAGCAATGGGAGGGGGGTTCCAGTCTTTGGAGCATATATATATATATATATATATATATATATATATATATATATTAATCAATTTGCTTTATTATTTCGGTCTATGCCACACACACCCACGAGGATATAAGTGAAAATCTCTAAATTGAGGCAATACGTTAACCGATTTTCAGTCGGTTCGGAAACGCTGTAAAATAAACCTCTGCGGTAACCGGTTTTGAGGGGCCCCGCCACATATCAGATGGGCTTTTAAATGGAGCTTTAGATTGGTTCCCCGCCTTCTAGCAAATACCTCTGCTCTTCTGGAGCAAGGGGCGGGGGGGTTCCAGTCTTTGGAGTATATATATATATATATATATATTAATCAATTTCCTTTATTATTTCGGTCTATGCCACACCCACCCACGAGGATATATGTGAAAATCTCTAAATTGAGGCAATACGTTAACCGATTTTCAGTCGGTTCGGAAACGCTGTAAAAAACACCTCTGCGGTAACCGGTTTTGAGGGGCCCCGCCACATATCAGATGGGCTTTTAAATGGAGCTTATGGTTGGTTCCCCACCTTCTAGAAAATCCCTCCGCACGTTTCGGCGGAAATGACGTCACTGTGGCATTCAGTTACACACCATTCACTTCCGGGGAGATTCGCAGGACTCTACTTGGAAGGCATCGGAGGACACGATCATGAAACATGGTAACAGAAATAATCCTCCATCGACTTCAATGAGCCACCAGTTCCTTCCACAGTTGTAATGGACTACTATAGATGCAGCAGCGGCAGAGATTCCGAAGCAACCTGTACCCCGTCTCTCATCTTCAACACGCACAAAACGTTTTTTGTCCGGTCATTTTCATCCTTTTCCCCCACAGCTCGCGCTCTTTTGTTCTACCTGGCCTGATATGGAAATGAGTGTCGGCAGCCTGTTGGAAAAAGGGGGGAGGGAGCGAGAGAACCAGCAACCGCCCCCCCCCCCCTATTTTGTGTCTGGCTTCCGAGGATCCATTACCTAAAGTAGCTCCGACGACGACCTTCAAATTACGACTCCGCCCTTGCTTTTGCATCGATTCTGGTCGATAGAGGGCGGATGACGGATGAGGAATCCAGTTTCCCCCCTTAAAGAGCTTCGTACCTCGACGCTCGATGCTTACACTGGCGTTTTAAGTCCAAAGGGAGAGGAGGGATGATGATATGGGGTCGTTGCTGCGGTGCAAGACACATTATAATATGAAATTAACCACAAAGCTTTATTCAAGCCACAAATAAGAGTTTAATTTATTTTAAAATAAGGAATATGAATGGAATAATAGCGACAGGGGGCGGGAATCGAACCCAGGACCACAAAGCCAAGGATTGAGACATAAGTAAATTGTAGGCGAGCCAAGCTGTTGTGCCTTATGGATGGAGGAATGTCGCACCCAGGTCGACGAGGAATCTCCGCCCATCAGGTGACTCGTAGCTACTCAGCGCTAGCGCGTGTTCTCATGAACGTGAACTCGTGGCGGGCCTTGATGACAAAGCGAGGTAAGGGTACCCTACGCTCCACTACAAATACAGGCCAGTGGTGCCGCGGTGCAAGACACATCGAAGAGGAAATACATATATATAGTAATTAACACAAATTATAATATGAAATTAAATATTATGTTATTCAAATAAATCCACAAAGGCTCAAATAATAGTTTAATTTTTTTTAAAATAAAACATTATGGATGGAATAATGGCGACAGGGGCGGGAATCGAACCCAGGACCTTCCGCTTCCCGGGCGGATCTTCAGACCACCACCAAGCCAAGGATTGAGATATAATATACATTGTAGGCGAGCCGAGCTGTGTCTTATGGATGGAGGAATGTCGCACCCGGGTCGACAAAGGAATCCCCGCCCATCAGGTAACTCGTAGCTACTCAGCGCTAGCTCGTGTTCTCATGAACGTGACCTCGTGGCGGGCTATGACGATAAAGGGATGTGGGGAGGGGGTAACCTACGCTCCTCTACAAATACAGGCCAGTGGTGCCGCGGTGCAAGACACATCGAAGAGGAATATGGATGTAATAATACCGACAGGGGCGGAAATCGAACCCAGGACCTTCCGCTTCCCGGGCGGATGTTCAAACCACCACCAAGCCAAGGATTGAGATATAATATACATTGTAGGCGAGCCGAGCTGTGGCTTAACAATGGAGGAATCTCCGCCCATCAAGTGACTCGTAGCTACTCAGCGCTAGCGCGTGTTCTCATGAACGTGACCTCGTGGCGGGCTATGACGATGAAGGGATGTGGGGAGGGGGTAACCTACGCTCCTCTACAAATACAGGCCAGATACACATCGGACTACCAGTGAACGTCACCGAAACGTCGCGGATACTCGGTTAGAAGCCCCTAGTAAAGACTTTATTGAATGTCCCCAAGAAAGACAATAATTGCCAACAGTATCGCCACTCAAACAATATTGATTCACATTTATTAGCAGCATCGTCCGCCCTTCTACAGTCCAATAACAATTGGTACAAATCCTAGCACCTCTACTTTAGCAACAATGTGGTGTATGTTACCTAAACAATAACTTACAAAAGGGAGGCAGAAAAACCAGAATCCTGTCACAGGTGGGATGTTAAATGTCATTCGGTCGGTGAAAACTAGTGTCATATATATATATATATATATATTGTAATACTTAAGTAATTAAATTGATTAATTAGTTGTCCCACACGTTGACGCGCCAAAATGCAATAAACAAATAATTAAAAGCATTAAATAAAAATTATATGATTCTGCCCCCACGTTGGGCGCCATTTTATGTAATACTTTTCTGAGGTTTAAATTTTGTAAATTATTTAATATCCTTTCATATTAATTCAATAAAATAAATTTCATCCCTTAATTAACCATAGTAATTTAATTTCCTTCGAGTATCATAAATTGGGAGTGCCAACGAGAGGCTGTTAATTAATTGTGAATATTACAAAAAGGCGCATCAACGTGTGATTTATCTAATTATTTTCCTTTATGTGTGTATATTACAATATATAAATGACAGACAGACCTTTGTGTGGAGGAAAGCGAAACCGCGAGCCATTCTCTTGAAGGCGTCAGCAAATCCTAGCGGCAATTTAACTTCAAAGTAATGAGCGATATTTCTGAAACGGCCCGCGGAGAGTTCAAGGGAAATAAATTTACAGCGACGTTAACACGCGCCATTAACCGAAATAAATATAATCCGGACTATTTTATTGGCGCACTCCAGTGGCGGAGAAAATTTATGTCAGGGGAGGGGGAACAATTACTCAAAACATAAAAGAAAGGGACGAAAACCTCCATTTAGACTCAATTCCAGAACGATTTTTTAGCCGACGTCGAACCGCTCGCTGGTTTCCTTTTGCTGCAGAGCGCGACACTGAACCGTTCAGGAGTCTTAAACCTGAACAAAATCCGGGCTTGAAAAGCCTGCGAGAGGATTCTCTCGCAGGTGAACATTCCCAGAGAGCTCTGGAGGAGGCTACTTTTGGGGGATACCTCCTCCTCTCTCCGTGTTTGAACAACCGCACCTTGGTCTGCTCTGAGAGGTGAATGTTCCGGGGTCACAGACCGCGGGAATACGGTAAGAGTTGTCCGTAGTTCCTATTGGAACAGTCGGCCAGCTGACTCCTAAACCGGTCAAGGCATGGCGGAGAAGGGCAATACTGCGACCCCACAGCAAACCCCTCTCTCCCGCTATCCAGGGAAGGGCGTGGGACAAGTACCCAAGAGCCCGACCTACCTGATGCAGGTTTTTCTAGGAGGGGTTTTCCCTTGCATCACTTTTATGCGAAGTGCCGCGGGGGTAGGATCCTTAAACCATAACCAGGGGGCCCCCCTGGTTAACCCTTGGCTGCCTTCCTCTACCCTCCCGCATCCCCCCTTTCACTCTCTTTCCTAGGCTATAAGAGGGGAGTTGCCACCCTCATGCAGCCTGTTAGTTGTTTGCGAGACGCGGAGGAACCTCTTTGATCCGTTGCCCCCAGGCGCTGCCGTGTCCATCGCAGGTACCAGCCCCTCAACTTCCGGCGTCTGCCAGGCCACGGCTCACTTTTCCTCCACAAGTATTTGCCGCTGAACTTTGGCCCCCTGAATATTCAAGTGGCTCTCGCATTGTGCACGTTATTAAAACTGCAGCCACCTGGCATAGGAAGTCGCCCCCCCCCCCGCCCCCGCTCCCGTGGTGGTTGTGCTGGCTTATTCAGCCGCGCTTTGTGCCGCGCTTGATGAGTTTGCTGTTTGCTTTCCCTCCATGTCTACCTACGGGCAATTAGACCACACGGACGAAGGAACGTGAAGACGTCGAGGGACGGGACGGACGGACTGGCCGGCGCCACCAACATTCTGCAACGTCGTTTATTCTCTCGACGGCCCATTATATTTGATTTGACTTATTCCTCGTATGAAGGGGAATGAGGACACGTCAATACATAAAATTAAAACATAATAATAATTAATAAATAAGTGGGGGGTTGTTGAAAAGTCTTCGAAGACGTTTAATTACCGCCCCCAAAAAAATCCCACATCGCCGCTGAGGAGTCTTGAGGGTGGTGCAGTGGCAGCGACGGTCACACTCATAACGATCAGCGGGAGAAAGAACGAGGAGATTAGCAGCTGGGAGAACACGAGGCCGCGACGCATATTTCACAGAGGATGGGGGCAGGAAAATCCCCCCCCCCCCGAGAGAGATGCACGGCCATCCGCAGCTACAAATTATTTACGTGGATTGTGTAAAAGCCGCCCTATTTACCACGGGGTGGAATCTACGACGCCCCCTGAGGATTCTTACAGTAATGTATGGGCTGCTACAGCCCTTGTGAACGGCCTGCATGAGGAGCAGCGACGGCCACAAATTAAATCTATATAAATTGACGGTCTCGAAACAGATGACTGTCTCAACTCGCGTCTCTTTCTCAATTAATAATGCAATATTTCACCTTTATTTGTTTAATAAAACGACGTTTCGAGAGACACTTCCATATCATCTTCAGGTTTTTCCCCCAAATTACTGATAACACTGTACCTGTACACAGTCTTAACACATATGTATTATATATTATTCTTGTTGTTGTTGTCTGTGAAGGAAACGAAGAAGAAGAAGGTGTAGCCAGGAGTGGCAACTCCCCTCTTATAGCCTGGGAAAGGGGGGATGCGGGAAGGTAGCCCAGGGGTTAACTAGGGTAACTAGGGGGCCCCCGGGCTACGGCTTAAGGATCCTACCCCCCACGGGGGCAATTCGCCTAAAAGTGATACTGGGGAAAATCCCTAGAAAAACCTGCATCAGGTAGTTCGGGCTCTTGGGTACTTGTCCCACGCCCTTCCTTAAGATGGCGGGAGAGAGGGCGTTTCCTGTGGTTTCGCAGATTTCCCAATGCCATTCCTTGACCGGCATCTGGCAGACTATTCCAATAGGAACAGCGGACAACTCTTACCGTATGCCCCAAGGTCTGCGACCCCGGAACATTCACGTCTCAAAACAGGCCATGGTGCCTCGGATTGTGTGGGAACCTTAGTTCAAAAACGGAGAGAGGAGGCGGCATCCCCAAAGGTAGCGGCTAGTCTGATATTATCTAAATGGTTCTTAATTATTATTATTATTACTAATGATAATAAGAAAGTGTTCTTCCCGTATATTACAATATATATATATATATATATCTGAATTTCCAAGTACCACGTGATGCGGATGTGAAGTTCCCGTGTGTGTGTGTGTGTGTGTGTGTGTGCAGGAGCTTTAAATATCGACCTTAAAGTTTGTGAGGTTCCTCGTGAAGGCTGCGGAGTTTAAAGCAAACACGCCTCGAGAACACACACGGTGCCGACATTTACTTTGTGCAAGTAGATTACTACGCAATAGGGGAGAAGCGGTCAAAAATAGGGCCGTCATGGGAAAGGTGGGGGGGGGCGAAGTCGTCGGGAGGACGAGTGGAACAGAACTCCCCTTTAATAGCATAGGAAGGGATTTGAAAGGGGGGATGCGGAAGGATGGAGGAAGGTAGCCAAGGGTTAACTAGGGGGCCCCAGGGCTGTGTTTTAAGGATCCTACCCCGGGGCCTTTCGCCTAAAAGTAATTCTGGACAAACCCTAGAAAAACCTGCGTCAGGTAGGTCGGGCTCTTGGGTACTTGTCCCACGCCCTTTCTTGGGATGGTGTTAGAGGAGTTTCCTTTGGGGACGCAGCATTCCCTTCTCAGTGCCTCGACCACTTTAGGGAGGCAGCTGGCCGACTGTTCCAATGGGAACAGCGAACAACTCTTACCGTATGCCCCAAGGTCTGCGACCCCGGAACATTCACCTCTCAGTACAGTGCGTCGGCTTGTGGGGAACCTTAGTTCAATAACGGAGAGAGGAGGTGGCATCCCCAAAAGGTAGCCCCTTCCTGAATCTCCTACAAGGTTCTGCCTGCGAGAGAACAGCCCTCACAGACATTTCTTCCACCAATATTTTTTTTTAGGGTAACAGGCTCCATGAGGGTAATCCACATAGTGGCAACTCCCCTTTAATAGCATGGGAAGGGATCTGAAAGGGGGGATGCGGAAGGGTAGAGGAAGGTAGCCAAGGGTTAACTAGGGGGACCCCGGGCTATGGTTTAAGGTTCCTACTCTCTTGGGGCAATTCGCCGAAAAGTAACGCAGGACAAACCCGTAGAAAAACCTGCATGAGGTAGGTCGGGCTCTTGGGCACTTCTCCCACGCCCTTCCCTTAGGATAGCGGGAAACGACTGGAAGAGGAGAAAATTGGATACCACAAAAGTTGAATTTAATAAGAAAACACTTAAGGGAGGGGGGAGAGAAACTTAGAAAAATTACAATAGGATATTATAAGGACACTAAGAAACTCCCAGGGAAGTAAATAAATAAAATTACCCTAATTACAATTTAATAAATAAAGGAAACGCGTACACTACGTAATGGAGACTGGTCCAGAAGAAGGAACAACCCCCTGCATTGTATAAGGCACTACCTTCCCCAGGAAAGAGAGAAACAACGGTGAAACTCTTGATGTTGCAGACTTGAAGCCGAAAACTTTGTTCCTAACGGGGGGAAATGTTGAGTGTTGCTTAGGACACAACGCCCGCAGGTTGAGGGAAGGTTATATATATATATATTGTAATAATATGATGCATTATATTATTGGAGACGGCGCACGTGTCGTGGAGAGACGTGCGAGAAAGGGCGACTCGGGTGGCCCTGAGTGATTGCTGCAGCTGCAATGAGAGACAGGGGCTGATGAGGGTCCAGAAGCCCATTGATTTGGGAAACGGCGAGTCGAATTGTTTACGCAGATGGTCACAAAGGGGCCATGTTAGAGCAGGCTACTGTCTCTAACGAATGACCTGAAAAGGACGTTGGACAAAAGAGAGGAAGCCGTAAGTTAAGTAGACGGAGTGTGACAATGCGAATTGTCACAGTTCGAAAGGCGGCCGAAACGAAAATTTAGACGAATGGGTATCTGTCACTGCGCCGTGGCGACGTAAGTGAAAGACAAGGGAGGAAGATGATATAAATAGAAGAGTCGCCTATTGTAATAGGATGAGTTGTAGTATAGGACGGGAGAGAGACGGTCAGCGAGCAGCAAAGACAGTGGTTGCTTAGCACGAGAGAGAGACATTTGTTACTTAGCACGAGAGTGAAGAAGGAGCAAGCAGCAAAGTTGGTTGGTGTTAGCGTGAGAGAGGAAGGAGCAAGCAGCAAAGTTGGTTGGTGTTAGCGTGAGAGAGGAAGGAGCAAGCAGCAAAGTTGGTTGGTGTTAGCGTGAGAGGAAAGAAGGAGCAAGCAGCAAAGACAGTTTTTGCTTAGCACGGGAGAGAGACATTTGTGTTTTAGCAAGGGAGAGGAGAAGGAGCAAGCAGCAAAGAGTGGAACAGTGGTTATTTAGAGTCAGTGAAGTGAATATCAGGACCTATAAAGTGAATGTCTAAGGAACGAGTCAAGGTGGACCTAGGAAACTGTAAGTTAGAATATACCATATTAAATAATGTAAACGTCGTTAAAAGATAGTAGTCAGATTTCGTTCCCTTCTTCGATAATAAAATTTAAAGGCAAACTATAGGTTAAGTTTATTGTGTTTGATTTAAAAACGTAAATGTTTTTTTTTTTTTTGATGGTTTGGATTCTGTTCTTAGTCAAACCCAGTAAAGACCCAGGAGAGCAAGAGGTCTCATGTTTTAATGTTAAAGTTGTAAATTCATTGGTAAATTCTTTTCGCATTTAATAAATTTATTTGTTGTTCATAAAAATTATTCTTTGTTTATTTCGACCCATTTATATGTTTATTACAATTTGGCTACCACGACGGTGGACGAAATTTGGAGTAATAGTTGGTTATTACAATATATATATATATATATATATATATATGTATATATAAGAGCCGGCGGGTGGCAGCAAGGAGGTCGCGGAAATTGCAATGCGACGGTGGTAGGCAAGTAGGGCAGCACGTACTTCCTGCGCGGACGAGCAACGGTAAGATAAGGAAGGCCACTGCACTCGCTTCCTCACGACGGAGACCAACCTCGAAGCTGGCACCACCGCACTGACGAGGCCCTCCAACTGCGGGCGGTCTCATTTAAAATTAAAGACAAGACAGTGATGAGGTGCATAACCACTCAACAACGTTGTTTCTGGGATCCTCGTTCCCTTTCTTCAGGTAGCTGAGAAGAGCCTAGGGCGACACAACTGCACTCAAAACCCACAGTACTTATTATAAACATAAAAGGGAAATAGAAGACCCTATTACAGGCTTAGGCGTCATATGTTAAAATGAAAAAAAAAAAAGTCAACTGACGAGTGCAGTTGTGTCGCTCTAGGCTCGTCTCAGCACACCTGAGGAAAGAGAACCGAGGATACCAGATCACTTTTTCGACCGAACTCGCTGTCTTTCTTATTCATAAAAGGTTTAACACGACGTTTAATTTGATCAATGCCTGACCTACCTGATGCAGGTTTTTCTAGGGGTTTGTCCTGCATCACTTTTAGTCGAATTGCGAGTAGGATCCTTAAAACTATAGCCCGGGAGGTCCCCTCTAGTTAACCTTTGGCTACTTTCCCCTACGCTTCCGCATCCCCCCTTTTATATCCCTTCCTATGATATTAAAGGGGAGTTGCTACCATGTTGGATTATCCTCATGTAGCCTGTTACCCTAAAATAAAATTATTAAGTGTTCTAAATCTGCAAGGGCTGTTCTCTCGCAGGCAGAACCTTGAAGGACAGACAGGAAGGGGCTACAGTTTGGGGATGCCTCCTCCTCTCTCCGTTTTTAAACTATGCTTCCCCACTAGCCAAGGCCTGTTTTGAGAGGTGTGATTGTTCCGGGGTCACAGACCTTGGGGGCATCATACGGTAAGAGTTGTTCGCTGTTCCCATTGGAACAGTCGGTCAGCTGCCTCCATAAACTGGTCGAGGCACGGAGAAGAGGGAATGCTGCGTCCCCACAGCAAACCCCGTTCTCCCGCCATCATAGGGAAGGGCGTGGGACAAGTACCCAAGAGCCCGACCTACCTGATGCAGGTTTTTCTATGGGTTTGTTGTCCTGCATTACTTGTAGGCGAATGTCCCGGGGGTAGGATCCTTAAGCTATAGCGCGGAGCCCCCTAGTTAACCCTTGGCTGCCTTCCTCTACCCTTCCGCATCCCCCCTTTCAAAGGCGTGGGACAAGCACCAATGCCCGACCTGCCCTGTTGCAGGGTTTCCTAGGGTTTGTCCTGTATCAGTTTTAGGCGAATTGCCCCGGGGTAGGGTTCCGGTGGTTACCCTCGTCCACCTTCCTCTACACTTCCGCATCCCCGCTCTCACTCCCTTTCCTATGCTATAAGAGAGGAGTCGCCTACCTGATGCTGTTTTTTCTATGGGTTTGTTGTCCTGCATAACTTTTAGGTGAATTGCCCCGGGGGTAGGATCCTTAAACAATAGCCCGGGGGCCCCCTAGTTAACCCTTGGCTACCTTCCTCTACCCTTCCTATGCTATTAAAGGGGAGTTGCAACCATTTGGATTAACCCTCATGTAACCTATTGAGGTACTGATAGACTCTTGTTTCTTCCAGTCAGGATAGTTTAATAAAATAATGTTTGGGGTGGGGGTCGAGTTCCTCCGTTGTTGTTGTGGTGGTGGTGGTGAAGAAGTGCTCCAGACGCAACTGTTGGCGGCCGTGAAGTTGCGAACTAACTTGCGGGGCGGATAAGAGAGACAGAGACAGAGACACCAATATTTACACCGAGGTGCGCGCCATCTTTTGCCGTCACTCCATATTGATTTATCCTGGCGCCTCGTCTCCTGCTGGAAGCGCTTTCTCACTCCCTATACGCTTAACATTAAAACATTCTCGGCCGTGGGGGGGTGGGGGGTTGTCACGTGACGAGTAACGACAATTCATCCCTCCACCTGACAAGGGGGTTTTTGCCCCGGGTCCTTCTACACGTCACGTCCCGTAGACAGGACACTAAAACTCCTTACAATATGGAAGATGGCCAGATACAGACAGGAGAAGTGGCGATATAAATAACACAACAACAACGTTCCCTTGTTCCTTTCTTCAGGTGTCTACCTGGGCTCTCACATACTTCCCGCACCTGAAGAAAGGAACAAAGGCTTGTGGTATTTGCCTGCCTTTATTATTATTAATTTCACGACTACGATTTTTCATATTATTTTCCCTTTACTCCCCCTTAGTCCTCGTCGTATGTGTGAGGCCACGTCATTACATACGGTAACAGTTAAAAACAATTACAAAGTAACATAAACATAAATAAAATAAATAAACATCAGCCAATTTTCGGGCCACGACAGTCAAAAAATAATAATTATTTTTTTCTTTCAATCTTGAACCTGATGATGTCGCAAAAAATAAGCGACGAAACGTTTCGTCTAGTTTTACACATTAATAAATTTAATATTTTCTCTCTGACTTAAAAAAATTGGCTGTTGTTTATTTATTTATCAGTTTTCTCAATAGTCAGAGTATATATATATATATATATATTGTAATAAACAAAATAATTTATTACTATTTGAAATGAATGATTTTGCCCCACGTTGGGCGCCATTAATGTAATAGTCAAAATAATTTATTTTGCCCTTTTATCATTACAATATATATATATATATATATATATATATATATATAACTAAAAAGCACCATAAAGTAATATAAGGTCTTTAACGTTACTTAGGGGCGGGGGGGGTGTATTATAATATTTACATTATTCAGACAAATGCAATACGTGCTAGGGAAAAGAATAAAAAAATTTAGAGGGTTGACTATCATAAAAAAGGGATCGTCACACAAGAAGAAAACACTAAATAATAATAAAATATAACCAAATACAGACAAAATAAGTGAAGGGTTTGAGATTTTTTTTCAACTGACGAGTGCAGTTGTGTCGCTCTACGCTCTCCTAAGACCTCAAAATACGTATATATATATATATATATATATATATATATATAAATAAATTGTAATAAACAAAATAATTTATTATTAATTGAAATGTATGATTTTAAAATGATTTTACCCCACGTTGGGCGCCAATAATGTAATAAACAAAATTATTCATTTTTCCCGTTATCATTACAATATATATATATATATATATATATATATATATATATATATATATATATATATCATAACTAAAAAGCACCATCAAGTAATAAACCGTCTTTAACGTTACGTAGGGGAAGGGGGTGTAATATAATATTAACAGTATTCAAACAAATGCAATACGTCCTAGGGGAAAGAAAAAAAATTAGAGGATTAACTATCATTAAAAAGCGATCGACACACAAGAACAAAACACATAATAATAATCAAATATAGCCAAATACAGATAAAATAAGTGAGGGATTTGAATGACCAGTGCAGTTGTGTCGCTATAGGCTGTACTAAGACCTCAAAATCCGTATATGTATATATATTAATATATTGTAATAAACAAAATAATTTATTATTAATTGAAATGAAAAAATTTAAAATGATTTTGCCCCACGTTGGGCGCCAAAAATGTAATAAACAAAATAATTTATTTTGCCCTTTTATCATTACAATATATATAATAAAATATAACCAAATACAGACCAAATAAGTGAGGGTTTGATGGTTTTTTTTCCAACTGACGAGTGCAGTTGTGTCGCTCTAGGTTCTCCTAAGAACGTTGAGATTTATTAGAACCTCGCAGAAACGTCCCAATTAAAATTAGAGCTTCTTTAGGTCGATATGATTTTTTATTTTGCAGATTTCCCCAAGGCACTTACAAA